>JAANYP010006247.1:0-386255 GCA_020465985.1 Centrapalus pauciflorus | reverse complement strand
CTTTTGAGCTAGGTTCACACGAGCTATCAGTATTTTGAGGCCTGACAAACCTGTTTGTTGAAATTAGTTTACCATTCACTTTTTGAACAAAAGTGTTTGGAAGCTCACCAAGAGTGGATAAATCTTCTTTCAGATTATTAATCTCAACAATGGAAGCTGCTGTATCAAGATCCCCTCCAAGATAGGCTTGAATTTGTGCAGGGATCTGTTGACTTATACAATGGCTAACTTTTTGTGCAGATTGGCACCAAGAGTCAACTATCTTTTGAAGCTTAGCATGCTTTATATCTGTTTCTCTCTTTTCTTCCAGTAAAATAGAGTTGATGTGTTTTAATTCATCAAGCTCATTTTCCAACTTATGGAAACTGTCCAGTTTACTAGATTTAGTTTTAAGATCAGTTTTAAGCTTAGAGATTTCAGATAGTAAAGCATCATGCTTCTCAACAGCAGCTTTTAGATCAACAAGCATATATTCAAACATTTTAACTTTTTCTTCAGAACTGTAAGCCATAAAATTTTGTACCTTATACATCATAGTAGGATTCCAGTTCTCTAAGCTGCTGAAGGCTTCAGCTTCAGCCATATCCTGTTTGAAACTGCTTGTTGATGGGACATCAGTGTTGGCCATCAGACATTGATTATCTTCTTCATCAGATGATGAATCAGATTCCTCCCAGTCACATGTCTCTGCCATAAGTCCCTTTTGGCGATTGGAAAACACTGAGTTTTCCAATTTCCTCAGCTTAGCCATGGCCATAAGGTACTTAACCCTATAGCCATCATCCTTGTTAGTCTTGTTGGGTATGGATGACTGACCAACAGCTTTTGACACACAGTCAGCAGCTATGTGACCAGTTTTGCCACACTTGAAGCACTCAGCTTTGGATTTGTCAAATGCCTTCTTTTTGCCAGCACTTGAACCTCCTTGCAGCATGTTTCTTCCAAACCTTTTCTTGTTGAACCTTTTGACAAGCATGGCTATCATTTGCTCATCATCTTGTTCAGCAAGATCTGCAGCATCTTCTTCGTCTGACACCTCCTCCTTTTCATCATCTTGTTGATCAGGTTGAATGAACACATCACTCACCTGATTTACAGGCTGTCTCCAATTAGCCACAAAGGCTGCACCTCTTCTGGACATTTCCAAGGCATTTCTCTTTTGTTGCCTTGACTGTTCATCATTCAGTAAGGATCCATACAGATTGACCAGATCCATACTTCTGATAGTACCTGAGTTCCTTAGGATTGTTGAAAAGTAGTTCCACTCTTCAGGTAAAATGTCCAGAAATTTATTCACCAGGGTAAGACTGTCCTTGGTGATCCCAACAGCTTTGAGATCATTCAATAGAGCAGTAAACCTGGTGTAGGTTTCAGTGATAGTCTCCTTTGGTTTAGCAAAGAAGAGTTCATACTATCTAACAAGATTGTTGATCCTGTTGTCCAGTGTGATTGTGGGTCCATCATAGACGGTACACAAAGTATCCCACATCTCCTTTGCTGTCTTCATTTTCTCAACCTGCTTGAACACATCATCAGGGAGAGAAATGACCAGGTTGTTTCTGGCCTTTGCATCCAGAGCCACCAATCTCTTGTCTTCATCAGACCATTGAGCTTTAGCTTTCTCAAAGGTCCTGATTTCAGGAGCAGCTCCTTCGACCGCTGGAGTTATGGTAGTAACAGAGGTTGGCACATAGGGACCCTCCATTACTATCTCTGGCAGTTGTACATCCAGATTCTCTAAATAGAGCATCATTCTGCACTTCCAACCAGAGAAGTTTTGATGATTAAATTTGGGAGGTTTGCCCATAGAGCCATGGACGGAATGAAAAAGGAGAAGTCTTGTTGAAAAGACAACATAACCTTTTATGCACTTTTCTGAAAAGCAGACTTGTCTTCACATGTGCAGAACTTTTGTCTTTTTTACTTTGTCTACTGTTGCATTGCCTTTAACTAATTTAGGAATGTCAACTTTGCGTCTTTCTTCCTTGTAAAGGCCTATTTTGATATAAGAAAAAGGTCTGTCACCCTTTTTCAAATAACCTTTTGTCTTCATGTTACAGAACAGCTTGGGCAGGCTGAGTATTTCTGTTTTCCACTTTGTCTTCGACTTTGTAAACTGATCTTGTAGTCAAAAACAATACATGATGACTTGGAAACATATTCCATAATGTGTTTAGCCTGTTCACAAAGAACAGGTTCTGTTCACAAAGAACAGAACACTTTAAAAATGCCCAAGCTGCTCAACAGTGTAGAGCAGCGTAGACAGTTTATGTCCAGCCTGTTCAGCAGACAGAGCAGCTTGGACAAACTGTCTAAGTTGCAACACATGCAACATATAGAACAGCTTTAGACTGATATTGCAAATCATTTTCAGGTTTCAATAAGACATATAACAGGCCTTAAATTCAACCTTCAAATGCATCAACAGGTTTGATTATAAATCTCCCCCTCAGATGTAGAACAGGTTTGACTGAGGCCTTTTTGTGCCTAACACTTTGCCACTTGGGTTTGAATCAAACGCTCTAATTTTATGATCTTATTTCCACAGAGGGTAAACCCTTTATGGAGATAATCCAATCTTTGATTTTGAGCCGCTTCTGCCTGCTTTAGTGCAAATAGCTGAGCTCCATGTGCAGCAATGATGGACATTTGGTATTCCAACATAGCTACAACAGGTTTCATCTTGGGATCCGTCAAAAGCATGATTTGCAGACTAGCCTCAAGATCAGAAAACACTTGTGGTGCTTGTGATCTATCACTGGCAGGAATACCAGAAGTAGAAACCTCTGGGCCCCTCTGTTCTTGGTTCTGGGGACTTCGAGCTTGTGTTTGCACACTTGTTGTTGCCATGGGTGTGGTCTTAATGATGTTGGCACTGTCCTGTGTCTCATGTGCAGAGACAGAAGTAGTGCCAGCCACAGAACCCATATGAACAATCTCTGGAGAGATGTTCACCTCCTGAGTGAGGATGGGAGTGTCCTCAATGTGTACCCTTTGTATATGCTGTGCAGAACTGTCCTCCTGCACAGGGTTATATGGCTCTTGTCTGAGGGAGGAGGAGGAAGGAGCTCCTGGTCCTCTTTTCCTTTTATATAGAAATTTTAGTGTGGGTCTTGGCTGATGAAAAGGAACAGAAGGAATTTGTGTATCACGAGGAGGGGGTTGGGGTCCTGGGGGTGTAGCAGTGATGATAGGCTGAGCCTGCTCAGGACCCTCTCCTCTGTTTCTTGGAATGATGTTCATCATTGCAGAAGGCAATGGAACATCTACACTCAAAAAATTGGCACTTTGTTTTAAAAGTCTTTTGATGGAAGATAGTGAGTGCCTGTGGGAAACATGTATCCTCTTATGTAAATGAGAAGTGGTGCAAGTGTGTGCAATTATTCCTGCCAAAAACCTAGGATACATTAAAAACTTCCCACTCTTTAGGGAATGATGCCTTAACATTCCCTGAAAAATCATATTTGAGAAATTGAACCGTTGGCCCGTTGAAAAGCACACTAAGGCAGTGGCAATGTTGGAAGAAAATTCTGACCAACCGGTTCTTTTGGGGCTTATACACTGCTGAATGATATGTACAAGATATTTCCACTTAGGTGAAAAATGTGCTTTCAAGAAAGTAAATGAATCAGCAGGACCCCTATATCCAATATTATAAAGACCAGTATGTAAAGCATCAAGAGTTAGGTCTGTTATACCTGTGGCATCTTGAAGATGCAGATGTCGTCGAATGGAATCCTCAGTTATGGTGATGGGAGTGTCATCAATTTTGGATAGTATAGAAGGAATTCCATTGATGGTTTGGACAGAGGCACGGTTCCAGAATTGTTCAATATGAGTGATGTAAATGGTGGGATTGATATTGAGTGCATGATGGATATGGGAGTGTCGAAGAAAGTCCATCATGTCATGGAACGGTTGAAGTTCTGAGTGCTTTAGAGAGTAGGGAAGACAGTTGTGTTCTTTAACAAACTCCATTGAAGATCAAACGAAGGTTTTAGGGTTTGCAAAGAAGAGTGTGTGAATCGTTCAGAGAGAAAAGAAAGGCCGTGGAAAGAAATTTTGTAACTGGTAGTTACAACTGAACGAAACGGGGACCTTTAAAGGTTTTGAAAAAGGTTGGGTCCCGCGCACACACATTTGAAATTACCACAATACCCTGCACACTTTGACAGATCAAGTGAATAACTAACAGTCCGAGAAAATGAACTAGCAGCTTGAGAAAATACTCAAGCTGTTAGTTGAAACTTATGCATCTTTTAATGAAACAGTGACTCCCCCTTAACAAAGCATAGGAATTAGATAATAATGAAAACAAATTAATCCATGTTTACCATACCAATATTTGATACCAGGAAAGTGAACCTTCCTACATCAAAAGGTTTTGTAAATAGATCAGCTAACTGATCATCAGTATGTATTTTGGTAACTTGGATTAACTTCTTTTCATTACAATCCATTATAAAGTGAAATCTGATTTCTATATGCTTGGTTTTTGGGAATTTCACTGGGTTTTGCACAATGCTGATTTCACTTGAATTGTCAATATAAATGGGAGTGGATAAAAAGTTCATACTATAATCTCTCAATTGATTTTGAATCCACATTACCTGTGAGCAGCAACTTGCAGCTGCTACATATTCTGCTTCAGTGGATGATGTGGAAACAGTTGTCTGCTTTTTGCATTGCCAAGAGACCAGTCTTGCTCCTAAATATTGACATCCACCAGTTGTGGATTTTCTGTCAATGTTGCATCCACCATAGTCACTGTCAGAGTAGGCTGTTAAGGTAAGAGGAGAGTCTTTATGATACCAGAGGCCTAAATGAGGTTGGCCTTTTAGGTATCTAAAGATTCTCTTAACAGCAACCAAATGGGAATCCTTTGGAGAGCATTGAAACCTAGCACACACACAGACAACAAACATAATATCAGGTCTAGAAGATGTTAGATACATAAGTGATCCTATTAGAGATCTGTATAAATGAATGTCCACATCAATGCCATCTTTGTCTGTATGGAGCTGCTTGTGAGGATCCATTGGAGTGCTTGCAACTTTGGTGTCTTGATACCCAAACTTTTCCAGAATGTCTTTAACATACTTTGATTGACTTATGAAGAGACCAGTGGGTTTCTGCTTGACCTGCAATCCTAGAAAGAGAGTGAGTTCTCCCATTGAACTCATTTGGAACTTTTTATGCATTAAAGCTTCAAACTCTTTGCAGAAACAATCATTTGTTGAGCCAAAGATGATGTCATCAACATATATTTGGACAAGCAGAATCTCAGCTTTGATGGACTTAGTGAAAAGTGTTTTGTCCAGAGTTCCTCTCTTGAACCCATATTGTAGAAGGTATGATGACAGAGTGTCATACCATGCTCTTGGGGCTTGATGGAGACCATAGAGAGCCTTGTCTAACTTGTAGACTTTGTCTGGATACTTGTAGTCCTCAAAACCAGGAGGTTGACACACATAGACCTCTTCTTCAATTGTCCCATATAGAAAAGCAGACTTCACATCCATTTGATACACTTTAAAACCTTTGAAGCTTGCATAGGCCAAAAATAGTCTGATGGCTTCAATTCTTGCCACTGGAGCAAATACATCATCATAATCTATGCCTTCTTCTTGAGTGTACCCTTGAGCTACTAGCCTTGCTTTATTCTTGATAACTATCCCTCTCTCATCTTTCTTGTTTCTGAATACCCATCTTGTACCAATTGCTCTCTTTCCTTTAGGAAGATCAACCAGTGTCCATACATTCTGAATCTTGAACTGTAGAAGCTCTTCTTGCATTTCTTCAATCCAGGATGAATCTTTCAATGCTTCTGATGCCTTTTCAGGTTCCAGTTGAGACATGAAACAGGCATGTTCAAAAGCAGCTAGACTGAATTCAGGAACTGCTTGTTCAGCAGCAGCAGATTCATTGTGAACCATTTTCCTTGTTTGTACAGGAGTACTTGGATCACCCAGTATTTGATTTAGAGGATGATACTTGTGAACTCTGAGGGTAGGCTCTCTTTCTGTCTGAAAAGAGGATCCAAGATTTGTATCATCTCCATCAGGACCAGTGAATGGTTCATCTTCAGGAACAGCTTGACTTGAATCTGGGACTGGTTCCCTTTGTGGTGGAGCTATGCTCTTAGGACTTGGGAGTGGCACTTCAGTGTCTGGATTTGTATCATGTTGAGCATTTTGGACCCCTGGAGGATCACAAGACAGAAGTGGTATCGTGGTGTAATCATCCCAATTTGTTGAATCTGCAGCAGTTTGAAACTTTGTGCCAACAACTTGAGAATTTGTACTGGCAGCATCAATCATGTATGCATCAGCTTCTACAGTATACTCAACAAAGCTCAGAGAATTTGTTAATGAATCTAAATCAAACAACCAATCAGGACCAGTGCCTTTGACATTTGCAGTATTTTAATTAAATTCAACGTTGGCACTTTCTTCAATGGTTTTAGACACACTGTTATATACTCTATAGGCTTTGCTTTGAATTGAGTATCCTACAAAAAATACTTCTTCAGCCTTACTTTCAAACTTCCCTAAGTGAGTCTTAGTATGAAGAATAGTACATGGACATCCAAAAGGCTTGAAGAAAGCTATTAGGGGACTTCTGTTGTGGAATAACTCATAGGGAGTTTTTCCTTGAGATTGAACAACTTAAACCCTATTCAGAACATAACAGGCTGTATTGACAGCTTCTGCCCAGAAAGTCATTGGCAGGTTTGAATCAGCTAACATTGTTCTAGCAGCCTCAATTAATGTTCTGTTCTTTCTTTCAGCTACACCATTTTGCTGTGGTGTTCTTGGTGCACTATATTGTCCAGCAATACCTTTGGACTCATAGAAACTGTTTAGAATGTGATTTTTAAATTCAGTTCCATTGTCTGATCTTATCACCTTAACTTTTGAGTTGGATTGGTTTTCTATCTTAAGGATAAAAGACTTAACTAGCTCAGCAGTTTCATCTTTAGATCTAAGAATGTAAACCCAAGTAAATCTGGTGATATCATCAACAATAACTAAACAGTAAGCCCTTTTATTCAAACTCAAAACAGATGTTGGACCAAATAGATCCATATGAATCAGCTGAAGAGCAGATGAGATTGAATTTACTTCTTTGGCCTTATGAGAAGTTTTGTGTTGCTTGCCTTTAAGACATGCTACACAATGATCATCACATATGAACTCCTTTTGTGGTAAACCTCTTACCAGATTCTTTTTGACCAAAACATTCATGGACTTGAAGTTCATGTGACACATCCTTCTATGCCAAAGAGCAGACTCATTTGATGATGCTTTGGATATCAAACAGCTTAAAGTATTTGATTTGGATAAAAAATCTGTGTCCAAACAGTAGACATTGTCCTTTCTTGGTGTTCTTAGTAAAACAAAATTTTCAGGAATTTTGAAATCTTTTGAAAGGACAATGCACTCAGAATCTGTAAACAAAACAATGTTTTGTTTGTCACAAATTTGAGAGACACTTAATAAATTATACTTAAGCTGTTCAACATACAAAACATCATGGAAAATCATGTTGCCTGCATTAACAGTACCTTTACCTGTAACCTTACCTCCTTTTGAGTTGCCTCCAAATGCAACAAATCCTCCATCAAAGCCTTTGAAATTTGACAAGCACTCAGAATTGCCTGTCAGTGCCTAGAGCATCCACTGTCCAAATGCCATCTTGTTTTATGAGGAGACCTGTGGTTGCCCTGCACAAATAAAAGCTTAGTCAGTAGTGGAGTAAACCCAAACCAAATTGGTTTTGGGTTGGCCTTGTGCACAAATAAAAGCTTAGTCACATGATCGAAATTAAATATCTAACACAACTTCTATAAGTTTCCTTTAAACATCCAAGGAGGGCATTTCGATTTTCGATTTTTCTTGCCTCCTTGGCTGCAAAGACTTTAGCAGCTTTAGAAGAAGCTTCTTCCTTCTTCTTTCTTTCAAAAATCTCAAGCTGCTTTTGTTTCCACTGATAATAAGTCTCCAGTGATATCGCCATCTCTTTGGCCTGAGATTAGTCATATTTCAGTTGAGAAGCTTTTAGAGAATCAATGTCCACAGTTGCTTTCCCTTTCCCTTTTATTGCTCTAGTTAGAGATATTTCAGTTATTTCTTCTTCTTCTCAAGTTTCTTCCAAAATTAAGTGTCTCCTTCTGCTTGGCCTGCCCCCATGAATAGATTTCTCCCCCTTCAATGTATAGGGCTTTGAGATCTACCTGAGTAGGCAGAGGAGTTGTTTCAGAGACTGTGGAAGTACCTGCAACTGCACCAGTTTGTAAATGACATGCTACTTGTCCCACTGAGGCTGATTTCTCCTTAGAGGGAGATGTATTCTCCCCTTAAACTTTGTCTTCGAGACAGATTTAGAGTTTACCCCCTTTGAAGGAGATGACACAGAGCCTTCAACACCAGTTCTGCCCTAAGGAACAGATCCAACAAGCTGGGCTGCAACAGGTTTGGTGACAGGTTTTGAAGCAACCAGGCTATGCACTAAGAAAGCCAAGTTGTCCTTAACCTCTACTAGCTGGGTAACAAAGGTTGGAAAAAAAAGAAGAATGGGAAGTGGAAAAGGATGAGAGCTGGAAAATAGCAGGCCTGTCAGTGTCTATGAACACCAAACTATGAAGTTGTGCAAGAGTGAATTCAAGGGATTCATGTATATCCTCAAAGCCTGCTTCCAAAGAATTTGACAGGGATACCATTAAGGTATTTAGAGAGGCCAGTGTGGAGGGTAGTGTGGTAGAGCATGTTTCAGCAAGACCTGACAGATGTTCAGAAACAGCTAACATGTTAGACATAGAGTCCTGTAGGTGAGCATGAAATGATGACTTGGAGGATGAGAGTGGTTGCAACTGTGCAGTGAGTGCAAGCAGCTCTGAGGAATGATCAGGTTGTGGAGCAGGGGTTGGAAAGGAAGTCTTCAATGAATCAAGAAAATCTTGAAGCTGAGCAGACACGGTGTCTGTAATGATAGGAGGGGGGGAAGTCATAGAAGTTTCCATAGAACCAACTTTTTTGGACAGCACAGAAAGTCCGTCCTTCAAAGAGAGTTCTTTGGGGATGGAGGTGTAAGGGTTGACTGTTTGGATTGGTTTGAAGGACATGAGGGTGATGAAGAGGATTGATGAGTATGGAGATAACTGGGAGATGGTAGAGGTACTTTAGAAAGAAGTTCCATAGTCTGTGCATAAGTTAAGTGACCTAGCTTTGAAAGATCATAAGATTCTTCAGCAGTAGCTGTAGCTGCATCATGAGGTGAAGGTATTGGGGATGGTTGCCTTTCAGATCTCACTGGCGTGGTTCCCTCAGCAGTGCCTTCTTTTGCAGGCTCCTCTTCATGGGGAGAGGGGATGTGCATTTCAACATCATCAGTGGTGAAAGTTTATGGTGGAATTTGCACTTGGGGAGCAGCTTCACAAGAGGGATGTTCCATTACCTGAGGGTTCATCAGCTTGGGCAGATGGTCCCTCAACAATTGTTTGGGATTGAACAGTTGCATCATCAGGAGCAGAAGTAGATGGCTGATCTGCTGAGTGGTTTATACCCGCAGGTTTGACACCTTGTGCAGACTCAGTAGGTGTAGAAGAAATATGAAGGGGTAACTGTGTGGACTCAGTGTGGAATGGAGAGTGCTCCTATCTTTCAATGTCTTCAGCCTGCTGAGAGGCTTGCACAGTTGATGTTGTTGGCTCCTTTTGTGCAACTGGTTCCTGTTGTGAGGAACCAGAGGGCTCAGGCTGACCCAGGGTGGACTCAATTTGGAGTGAAGTCTGCTCCAAATTGGCTGCACCTTCTCCCAATATAGGAGAGGTAAAGGCAGCAGGGGTTGCTTCTTTTTCAACTGACCCCTGTTGAGAGGTGTAAGAGGGGCTTGTTTGAGTGGTGGAGGATTTCTTTTTGGCTAAGGATTTCTATCTTAGCCTGGAGTATGTTGAGTGGGAGGATGTAGAAGATGGATGTTGTGGGGAGGTGATATGGTGTTCTGTTTGGACTGGTGGGGAGATTGGGCTAGAAACAAGAGGGTGAACCTGTTTCATACTCTCAGGTGCCAACAAAGGCACCAGCCACAAAGGCTTAAGGTTTAACGGATGCCCCAGGGTGACCAGCCTGCTCCCCCTCAACCACGGAGGCTGAAGGTGCAGTTGTAGCTGTTTTAGCATTCGTGGTGATCGGCCCAGCTTCACGAGTCTTCAAGGCACGTTTTCCCTTTCTAGATCGTGATTTGGATTTTCCAGCGAGAGTAGTGACTGGATCCACCTCCTGAGTAGAAGGTTCTTCCACTAAACGAAGCAACCTCCTCATTGGTTTTGCTAGAGGAGGTTCATCATCAATAACTGGAGTGTAATATACTCTGTTTGCTAAGACTGGAAACAGTGTTGTATTCAAGTAAGACTGAAAGTTGTAAAGTTGCTCAACACAAACATGCTTGAAGATGAGGCTCAGGAATCTGGGATATCTAATAGTGGTTGGACGCTGTTCTTACTCCACCAAGTTCCACAGATTTAGGAAAATCCACTTAGCCATGTTAAGAATAGTTACGTCCACAAACAGTAGGAACCGAGTTTACAGCTAAGGCTCATCACCACTTAGGCGAAGAATCATAAGTGCATGTGTAACAAAACTCATAAACCGTCTCAAACTACATGACCCCAGGAGAGGCTGTCATAGCATAGTGAAGGGGATGGGCTTTCATGAAATCCATCATTCCTTCATAACCTTTCCAAATGTAGTTTTTGGGAATGGTTAAGTTGGCAATATAGTTGGTGGGTTTGATTGTTAGCATGGTGTTGATAGAGGGGTGCTTTTCATGTCATCACCAAGAAATACTAGAACAAAGGGGTTATTTTTGGAAGCCATTTGTGAGAGTAGGAGTGATGCACAATTTCTGGACACTTAGTTTTTTTTAGGGTTTTTCAGATTAGTATGGAAGCAGTAAGGAAGAAGAAGAAGATGAAACAGTGATTTGGGTATTTATAGGATTTGAATGTGAGTGAGTAAGAGAGAGAAAGGTTCGAGCAGTTGATTTGAAATGTTACTAACGGAAAACGAAACGGTTTGCCACGTCAGCATGTTTGTCAGACCAACTTGACCTTTTTAACCACTAACACACGTAAAACACATTATCCGCAGATAATTAAGATAAATAAATACTTAATTTAAGTAACTTAAATGTGAAATAATTTTAAATAAAAGTTGATGTTCTAAGCTGTTGTTCAAGCCTGTGATGAAAGAGTTTCATCAAACATTGATCATTCTGCAAGCTATTTATGAAACATGTGCAGCTATATGAGAACAGGTTTCATACTGAAACCTATTTAATAGCTGAACAGGTTACAAGGCTTTGCCTTGTATGACTGATAATAGTGTGAGCAGGTTTTAGATTTGAATAACAGAACAGGTTTGAGAATAAAACTGATTTTGTTAAACCCATTACATGTCAAACCTGTTCAAATTTTCAGAAACTGGCTAAGTACAGAGCAGATAAAACCTGTTGTGTCTAAGCTGTTCTGTAGAATTTTTAACAGATTTGATCAAGTGAATTTTTAACATCATTAACACTTACTAAATTTTATTCAACATACCCAGCTAGCTTACTGTTTTCATCAAGAGGTTTGGTGAAAATGTCTACAAGCTGTTCTTTTGTGGCAACAAAAGTTACCTACACATTACCTTTTTGGATGTGATCCCCATGTTGTGCTTTTTCTGTCTAGCCTACAACCTGCAAAATCGGAGTCTGAATAGCCTATTAGTTCAAGGCTGGAGTCTTTGGGATACCAAATACCCAAACCGTGTACCCTTTAGGAATATACAGTAGCTAGATGTGATTTCTTTGGATCAGCTTGAAACCTAGCACACAAATAGGTAGCAAACATTATATCTGGTCTACTAGCAGTTAAGTATATCAAGCTCCCAATCATGCCTCTGTAAGCTGTTACTGAAACAGCTTTGCCACAGGCATCAACATCCAACTTTACATTGGTTGCCATTGGGGTTTTGATGGGATAACATTGATCAAAATTAAAGTTATTTAGAAGATCTTATGTATACTTTTTTTGATTTATGTAAATTCCATATGAGGTTCGTTTAACCTGCAATCCTAGAAAGAAAGTAATTCAAAAGTAGTGAAAAATTCTTGCATAACTGCTCATTAGTAGAACCAAAAATTATGTCAACCACATAAATTTGAACAAGCATAATATCAGTTTTAACCTTATTTATGGACATTGTAGTATCCACTCTACCTCTGGAATAGCCATTGCTCATAAGGAAATCAATAAGAGTTTCATACCAGGCTCTAGGGGCTTCTTTCAGACCAAAAAGAGCTTTGTCCACCTTAAAGACAAAACCTAGATGCTATTCATTTTCAAAACCTGGAGGCTGCTTGACATATACCTCTTCTTGCAGTTTTTCCATTCAAAAATGCACTCTTTACATCCATTTGAAATATCTTCATGTTCTTGTTGTCACCATTTGCAAGAAACAAACGAATTGATTCTAACCTGACCACAGAAGCAAATGTTTCTTCATAGTGTATGCCTTCTTCATGCCTACACCCTTGAGCAACTAGTCTTGCCTTATTACTATTAACATGACCTTGCTCATCCATGTTATTCCTGAAAACCCACTTGGTGCCAATTATAGTTTTACCTTTAGGGATAGGGACCAGCTTCCATACTTTATTTCACTCAAACTGATTCAGTTCTTTTTGCATTGCAGTGATACAATTGGCATCTTTCAGTGCATCATTTACTTTCTTTGGCTCCATTAGGGACACAAAACTAGAAAACATACAAAAATTTCCTACACTGTCCCACCTTGTTTGCACACCTTTGTTGATGTCACCAATTATTTGATCATTGGGGTGACACATGATCCCCTTAGGATCATGCTTCAAGGAGGATTCTCTTGATTTAGCTTCATTCTCACCAGGTCTTATGGAACAACTTCCAAGATTTTCAGACACACTGACCTCTTGAGCTTGTTCAGTTGTTAAGGATGAACCATTATTGCTGAACACATCAACTGAGGATTCAGGAAAATCAACATTGATTGGTTCTGGACATGGTACACTGACTATATCAGTTCACTTATTCACACAGGGTGTACCAACATAATCATCATCATGTCCATTATGGTAAACAGGTTCCACTCTAGATGATGTGGAAGCTTTTGAGTCCTTTACTTCATCATTAGAATGCATGAGATCATCAAAACTAAACTCCCCTGAAACTAATTCAGGACCAACTTTGGTAGAAGCATTCTTGGACTCCTCAAAGGCGACATTGATAGATTCATCTATCACCTTTCTTTTGTAGTTGTAGACTCTGTAGGCGTTGCAAATTGTTGAGTATCCAATAAACACACCTTCATCAGCATTGGGTTCAAATTTGGCCAGCTGGTCCTTTTGATTCAAGATGAAACAAGGACATCCAAACACATGGAAATAACTTATATTTGGCTTTGTTCCTTTGAGTAACTCATAAGGAGTCTTATTAAACCTTTTCACCACTAAGGATCTGTTTTGAGTGAAGTCAACAGTATTGACAGCTTCCGCCCAAAATGATGAAGGCAAACCCAATGCACACAACATGGTTTTGGCAACTTCTATGAGGGTTCTGTTCCTCCTTTCAGCAACTCAATTTTGTTGTGGAGTTCTCACAGATGAAAGGTTTTGAGAGATCCCTCTTTCCTAACAGAAGTCCTCAAGAGTACTATTTTTTGATTTCGGTACCATGATCACTTCTAAGCTACTTGACTTGGGTAGAGTTTAGAACTTCCATCCTTTTGAGAAACCGTATGACTTCCGGGCAGTCTGTCATTTGGTCTTTAGGAAGATCACCCATGTAAATTTGGAGAACTCATCAACCATTACTAAGGTGTATCTTCTACCTCCTACACTTGAGACACTGACAGGTCCAAATAGGTCCATGTGGATTAAGAAGAGTGGAGTATCAATAGAGATATTATTTTTGGATTTAAAAGAATTTTTCTTTCCTTACCCTTCTCACTAGTTGTGCAGAGTTTATCCTTAACATAAGTTATAGAAGGCAAACCTGTTACTAACTCTTTCTCACAGAGTTTGTTGATGTTCTTGAAGTTCAGGTGTGATAGCCTATTGTGCCATAACCAGTTGAGGTCTTCATTGCTTCTTAAGATGTAACAGGTTTCAGTTGTTGGATCAGCAGATTTCATATCTACAACATATACACCTTTCTTTCTTTGTGCAAACAGCACAACTTTTTCTTAGGAATCCAGTATGTACCCCAGGTGCTCATTAAAGTTAACCTTGTAGCCAACATCACAAAGTTGATGAATGCTTACAAGGTTATGTTTTAGCCCAGACACATATGCCACTCTGTTGAAAATTGCAGCACCAGCTTGAAGAGTTCCATATCCTTTAGTGGATCCCTGGACATCGTCACCAAAGGTGACCTTTGGCCCTTTTTCAGGCTTGAGATCACTCAACAAATCTTTGCAACCCGTCATGTGGCTAGAGTAGCCACTGTCCAAGTACCAAACCTGGCTTGGTTGTTTAACCTTATACATCATGGTGGGATTCCAGTTCTCCGAAGTGCTGAGAGCTTTTGCTTCAGCGAGGTCCTGTTTGAAGTTACTTGTTGATGGGGCATTAGTATTGGCCATATGACTGTTGTTGTCTTCTTCATCAGATGATGAATCAGACTCCTCCGAGTCACAAGTATCGGCCATAATTCCCTCCTCCTTGTTAGAAGCCACAAAGTCTTTTAACTTTTTCAGCTTTGCAATGGCCATTAGGTACATAACCCTGTAGCCATCATATTTGTTTGTCTTGTATGGTTTGGAGGAAGAGCCAACAGCTTTAGACACACAGTCAGCAGCTATATGGCCTATTTTGTCACATTTAAAGCATTTAGCCTTAGTTTTGTCAAATGCCTTCTTTTTTATGACACCTGATTTCTTTTGCAGCATGTTGCCCCGAAACCTCCTCTTATTGAATTTTCTGACAAGCATAGCAATCATTTGATCGTCATCAAACTCAGTAAGGTCTTCACAGTTCTCCTCTTCTTCAGACATTAACTCCATTTTCATCATCAACCAGTTGATCAGCTTGTGTGAACACACCACACACCTAATTAACAGGTTGTGTCATGCTGGACACTAAGGCTGCACCTCTATTTGACATTTCCAAAGCATTTGTCTTCTGTTTCCTTGATGTGTTCACATAGAAATCGAACGTACAGCAACGCATAGAGACCTAATACCTATATAATATTTATCTGACTGTTATTTGTACTTATATATTAAAAACTTTAATACTTTTTATAATAAAATCTTCATTCTTCATCCACACATATTTTTATTTTATACTTGTAAATAAAAATTTATTTAAACATGCATAGGTGCACCTATTTCAAAATAAGTATTATGTAAAATCTTTCAACACTAATATTATAATGAGTTTGTAAAATTTTACATCTAAGTTTTTAATTTCTTTTTATAAGCGTTTTTGTTCCTTAATAAATTATTAACCCAAAGTATGGTTTCCCACCAAATATGATTTCATTCACCGCCTCCTCAATTCCTCATGGATGTAAAAGAAGTTTAGTGAAAATTTTAGGGCTTTTATCATTGCGCCCCAAATATGATATCATTCACCGCTCGGTTGATTATAACATGTTTTGTGGTCAGTTCGGATCCTTTCTTCTTGATTTTCGGCTATCTGTCTGTGCTCAATTGATATAACAGGTTTGAGGATCTTTCTTTCTGTCTCAAAGTCTTAATCGGTTATTGGCTTATCGCCCTATCGCCATCGGTTCCCCCCATTTGCCGAGCACCGAATGCGCCACTGCGATCACCGGTCTACCTCAAAGTCTCAATCGGGCTTGCGGTCGCCGGTCTGCCTTAACTTTCTCCCCCGATTCGCTTTCCTTTAGTTGACCTCTTTGTTCTGTGAATTTATATGTTTATTAGTTTATGTTTCTCAGTTTACAATGAAAATATGTATTTCTTCCTAGTTATGCGAATATAGGTCATTAGTTTGTCCACGGTTACTTCGATTTTCCTTCTACTAGGCTGAATAATCTGTTACCTGCGAAAAATGATCATATCAAAAGGTAGAACTTCTTACACTCTATATTTGAAGTTCACTATTAGCAATTTCCTACAGTCCTTGGTAGAAATTCAAAAAAATGACTTTTGAGAACTATTCTAGTAATCTAAACATATAAATAATTAACGTAATCAGTGTAGACCTTGCATTATTGAGAAGGGTTTACATTCTTGCATCACCTTAACTATAACTAAATTAAGATTTATTTGCATCAAAATGCAACGTACTTTTAGTTAATTTCTATTTGGGAATTTTTAATGAACTATGTTATAAGTTTACAATTAATCAAATAAGAGACATGTTACTAGTATAATGAAACCGTTTACATAAAGTCATTTCTATTCTAATCATAAACTTATAAACTAGACTTGTAAACTAGACCATTCAATATAAGATTAAAAGTAAGATCCCCAAATAATTAAGCTTTGATGGAAGGTGTGTTACATTTTGCCATTTTGGTACCATTTTTCTTCTTTAAAGAATCTTAAGTCTCGGCTATTAACAATGAAGCAAATCTTTTAGGTTGTTACAATGACGATAATATTTTACATTTGCTTTATTAGTGAAATTACTGATGAATAGAGGCAAATCATCATATCACAACCAGGAAATACTTAGCTTTGCTGAGATATGGGAAGCCACAAACCACTTCTCGGAAGAAAATAAGCTTGGCGAGGGTGGTTATGGTCCAGTTTATAAGGTATTTCCTTTCTTTTAATTTAACAATCAACTATCCGCAAAAAGTGCTCTGTGCTGACATTAAAATAGTTTTTATGTACTATATAGTGAGCATTATGGATAAGATAATAAAAGCCAACGGTAGAATAACATAGTTTCGATATGTTGATATGACTAAGCTTAGTATTTGTACTTGTCATTTCACCAGGGAAAAGTCTCAAATGGACTAGATATAGCAGTAAAAAGACTTTCACAGGGATGAGCCGCCTAGTTTGACTAGGTTCCAAACCCTGTAAAAAAGAGTATGTTGTATCTTAACGTCTTTAAGGGTATTATTTTTTCTTTTCTCGCCCAGGGCATTAAATTGTTCAGGACCGGCCCTGTATTTGACATAGTATTGTTTACTACAAAACAACAACCCACTAGATGTTGGAAGAAGCCTGAACAACATGTGGCATGTACAGATACAAGAAGATTCATCTTTGATTTATGGTAATTTCCTAAAGGAGGTATATTATTAAACCTGTTCATAGAAACATTTTGTGTATTTCTTGTTATATCTTGATCTAAAAACTGAAAAAAAATTGTTGTGTTATGAATAATAGATCTTGATTTGTTATGGGGTTATTTATTAGACATACAGAGAGAAGAGAAAAATACTCAGAAAGCAATCCCATAAAATTGAAGTGGTTTTGTGGTTCTCGGTTAATGTTTACAGTGGGAGTAGAAAATGGTATCGCCATAAAGGTAGCATTTAATTAATTATAGAATACTTAATTGTATGTCAATTTTTGTGTTGTTCTAGTGAGAGATGATGGAAGAGGATTTTCTGTCAGAACCATATCTAACAAGTTATTGAATATTTGCTATTTCAATACTCCTCTTCCAACATTATTAAATATTGTTATTTTATTTGTTACGAAACCATATGTAACAAGTCTTTTGGGTGACTTGGCTCACTGCTTTTAAATTATGTACTACAAATTTACTTGCTCTACAATTATCAAAAAACAAATTTGTTAGTCCTAATGCATGTTGTTTTTAAATTGCAGGAAAACTCTCGGGTCAATATTGTGATACTCTAGAACTCATCACCTATCTTTTGCCACTTCTTTGGGAGTTAAGAGTAGAATGCCTAAGAGACTTCAACCTTTTGAAGCCCGTGGTACTAAAAAATAGAGGTACCATTCTGGATAGATGAACCTTTACATATGTGTTTTCTTACTTTCTATATCTTGGAGTTATTTCCTTTTTTACAGCTTTTTTAAACTGTTTTTCTTTTCCTTTTTTTACAACTTTTTTAATCTGTTTTTTTTTTACTTTTTTACAGTTTATTAAAATTAAAATTTATTTTTACTGTTTTTAGTGCACTTTAATACTGCTTTTTAAACTGCTCTTTTGCTCTTTTTGTTGTTTTTAAACTATTTTATACTACAATGTAATACCAAATATTTCAGTGTTTTTCAGTGTTTTTAAACTGTTTTGTACTGCATTGTTTTTTGTTGTTTAATCTGTTTTTTACTGCATTGTTTATTCCTACTGTTTTTACTGCACTGTAATACTACTTCGTAATATTTTTGTTAATTTATAATTTCTAAAACACACTAACGATATGGTACATATTGTACGTGTTTTCATATGTTGCAAGTTAGTTACTTTGTTTTGACATATGCAAAGTGATCAACAGATGAGAGTTGCGAATGATAAGTGTCGGTTTCGTATGAAAGAAACTACCAGAAGAGGAATTGAATATGCATTTCCAATATTGTATTTTATTTTTTTGTTGTATCGTTTATACATTTGATGATCCTTATTTTGGTTGTAAACGTTTATAGTTGAAATAATTTTTGACGATATGTTATGAAATCATATTATTTTTGTTAAATTGAATTGTAAGTAGCAAGCAATAAAATATATATTTGTATTTGCATTAAATTTGAAAAATATTGAGCGTGTTTCTTTTGTCTAGAAAATATTGTTTATGTAATTTAAAACAATAATTAAGTGTTGCAATAGATTGATAATGGTGTTGCATTTACATAATGACAACATTTGATAAGTGTTGCATTTGATAAGTAAAGCGTTGCTATAAGTTGGTAGCAATAATTTAACAGTGTTGCTTTAGAGTATAAAAAGTGTTGCATTTATAGAATAATGGCAACACATTATTTAGTGTTGCTTTGGAATATAAAAAATGTTGCATTTAAAAAGTGTTGCGTTTATAAAATAATGGCAACACTTTTGAAAAGTGTTTCATTATCTAGTGAAAGTGTCCCTTTAGACCTAAGGCGACGTTGGCTAAGGTGGCACTACATAAAGTGTCGCCTTAGACCTATAGCAACACTTTTATGGCCTAACACAATATTTTTCCCATGTTGCTTTAGGTTCATTTTGTTGTAGTGCCTATTCAGTTTGGCTCTTATTAATCAAAGTGTGCAATCAGAGTATCAAGAGAATTCGTCGAACCGTAAGAATCGTTTTTGTCCTCTTTTGTTCAAAAAGATCATCCCTTACACAGGTCTTTTGAATACTCGGTACATTGGATGATAATCGATCCCTTGGAGAGTCTGATATGAAGCTTTGAGGCCAACTTTGACAAAATAGCTCTCTATAGCTAGCTGAAATTCTTTTAAGCACATGATTATGGAAAGTCGTCTCATGCTTCGGGTGAGAGTCGCCAGAGTAGTGACATAACTCAATCATCCCTTGACCTTATTTTCAACTTGTTGTGCACTGTTTCAATGTCATCAAGGGACATGAAGTCAAAGTCACTCTCATGGACAAGATGAGATGTGTTATCTTCTCTTTTCATTTCCAGTGAAGGCGTGAAGAGACAAACCCTTTTGTATATAGAATTTTAGACAATCCTCACAATCTTTGACTTAGACCAATATTGTGTCTTTGCTCTAGTTTCCCGCATGATCATTTGGTTATATTCAGTGTGCTCTGCTCTCGATACATCGCTTAAGTCCATAAGCATCTGACTACTGTATTTCCCTGGATTCTTCACGAATATATCTCTAAATTTTTCGTCCAATTAGGGCTCAAGAAAGTCTTCATCATTCATCTTCATAAGATATTCTTTGAGCCCATGAACCGGGGTGATTCGACCTCTTCTGCGGGGATTTCTTGCAATTTATAGACTAGACCCTGGTGGTCGAGTCTTAGGTTGTCCCATTCCTCAGGAGGCAGGGAGTGCACTTTTCCCTTTGAGAAGCAGTCTACCCAGTCAAGGTCCCCTTGGAAATAGTCTAGTGTACGGCGACCTGAGGGTTTGGGCGTATCGGCTGGCTTTTTCTGTGTTACGGTCGAGGTGGATACGTTTAGAGTGAGTTTCCGGTTATTTCTTGGTGAGGCTCATGGGAAGGAGAGTTTAGGAAGTCAAAGTAGGACGAGGATTTTTGTGACTCGGGCTCTGGTTTGGGTTCATCTATGTACGTCTCTAATTTTGAGTCGGAAAGTAGAATAAAGTCGATTTTTTCTATTGACGGCTCATGTCAAGTCCTCTCCACTTGACCTCTCTGGGTAGTTGAAACTTGTTGTTCCCACTCTACTCCTTTTCATGCTCCCCCTACACCCAATCCTTCCCCCTCATGCTGAACACGAGGGTGCCTCTCCCCCTCAGGACTTGATCATCATGTTTTCTCTTTTGTGTAGTAGCCTGAGGGCGGCAGAGACTCTGTAAGTCTATCACTGCCGACTGTAATCTATACATCCTCTTATTTATGTCTGCCTCCACCCTTAGAATTAGCCTCTGCAAATTCGATGGACTGAAGATCTCTGTCACCGTGGCTATTTGGTCTTTAAGTGCATCGGTTTCGGTAGCCGTTTGGACATTAGAATTACGTGGCGGCAGCTCTTGAGAAGCAGCAACCTTGTCCTTCAAGATGTATAGATAGGAGGAGTGACGTTCCTCATTAGCCGTGATGAGGGCATCCAGGTCAGCCCGGGTGACAAGACCCGCGTCACGTAGAGCCGCCGTTAACTTCTCAAGAGTTATCCTGGGATGGTCTGTCACGGATGGCGTTGTTGGGGCCGTGATAGAACTTTCATCCTTAATTTCTTCACCACTAAGTGGGGATGCAGCTCGGGACGTTGTGGAGGACGTCATAGAGACGTCCTTTATGCGAGGTGGCGTGTTGTGGGTGTTGGATGAGATGTGGTCAAGTAAGTGGCAGTCAACACTGCCCGCCTCCGAATGAGGGGGTGATGGAATCTGTGTTATATCCCCGTACAATGAAATAGGTTCCTGTTGAGAGGAACCACAATGGGTGGAGGGGTAGGCGGCGAATACTGGACTAGTAGCCTTTTCCGGACTTTTCCGGCTGGGGGTTGTTGGTTCTCCTTGAAAATTCGGACTCACACGCTCAACTCTCATTGGGTCTGAGATTGTCTGTTCGAAATCAACCATCTACGCCCTTGCTTCCCGTTTTCCTCAATTCCCACACTCAACTACCACTCACTAGAGACCCCTGAATGTTTACATTTTCTGCCTCCACTCCCTCATCCTCACTAAGACTCATCTCACGTGCAGAACTCGTTGGCTCGGTCGGTTCTGACCGAGCCTCTTATGGATAGACGCTTATATTATAACCCGTAGCCTTTCGTTAGACTGATCGACATACTGGACCAAGGATAAGGGAATGTCCGTGACAGGTACCCTGGGGAGCTCCCTCGGAAGTTTAAATCTTGTAAGAGCCACCGTTTGAACACGTCGGCTTCCAGCCGTTCGTGCATAGCATCGTCGTCGTCGTGGTCCATCACATAGGTTAGTGTCGGTCCAGGGCGAAGACTGCGAACATTGTGAGAACGTTAATGCTGGCAGAGTCATGTCCTAAATGTTTCTCGGGGAAACATCGGTTTATGATATCGAAATAGACTCTCCAGTGGGATTAAAAGCTTTTTCATTTTGAATGCAGTAGGTTTAGTAAGGGTCCATCATATCCTAGTGATTAGACTTCTTGTAGAATGTTTTCGGGAGAAGGGATGGGAGCGTATGTGAATTTGGCTGGTGAGAGTTATTATTCTGGAAGGTGAAGGATGTGGCGGATGGCTTCGAGAGTGAGGCGGATAGTTATGAAGTCGATTTTGGTGGTTAAGTATGGTACCTCTTCATCCATATATTTGAGGTGATACCAGAACTGTTAAAGGTAGACGGAGGGTACGGAGATGGTGGTGGTTAGCGCGTAGAAAATGGGATGGTCATCTAGGATATCGAAGGTGATATCCTCGGTTTTCTCTTTGAGGGCAGTTAGGTCAAGCTGCAAGTTGTCTGGAGCAAACTTGGTAAATCGAGCTGGGTATAGCAACACGGACTCCGGCAGCTAACTGTTTTTGTGGGGGATGGGAGAGTGAGGAATGATGAGAGTAGGCAGGTATTCCATTAATCCTGTAAAACATAGATTGGTTTGTCATGTAGACTGAAACAAATTAGTAAAGCATTGAAACAGATTCTGCACCAGGAATGAGATAGAACCAGTCTATTCTGTTTTGAGCATCCGGTTTCTCTCAGTAGTATAAAAAGACTACTCATAGAAATCCAAGTTCGATCGTTAAAAGACCGATGTTAGAATAGGCTTGTCCACTCAAACACCTATTATGAACTAAGACCATTTATGCAAGGACTGGAAACTTATTTTATTTTTTGAAAATTTTCAAAATTTTGAATGAGAAAAAAAAAATCCAAATTCAAGAGTTGAACATCGGTTAGGCTCGATGTTCGGGTGCCCTGACTTCGGTTGGAACCGAACTTCAGGTGGGGGGATGCGGGACATGAAAAATTATAAGTATAAAAGAAGGGAACCGATGTTTCCGGATATCCAAAACTTCAGTTTTACCAGACCTGATGTTCGGGTGTGGTCGAAAAGGAACGCATGCAAAAACCGAAACCACAAGTATGCTGTGGCCCGAACTTCGGTTGGACCCCACCCGATATTCGGACTAGGTTCAGGAAAAACACGTAGAAAATATGTACAATAATCTAAATAGAAATAAGTTGACTGAAGTTCCAGTGGACCAGAACCGTAGTTTGATTAAGGTCCAACATGTAGACAAATTTAAGAGCAACCACAACAGGATGGACCAATGTTCTGGTAACCCGAAGTTCGGGTGGACCCCCAACCGAAGGTCCAATGAATTGTAACAGATATAATGATAAGTATGCATGTATATGAACCGAATTTTGAGTGGCCGAAGTTCAGTTGGGGTACACACCCGAAGTTGAACAGGCCCGAAGTTGGGTTGTGCAACCGAAGTTCGGGTGTGACCAAAGTTGGTACTTAGTGCATTTATTGAGTTCATGCACATACATATCTTGACTATAGTGACAGTTCCTAAAATTGTCCTAAAAATCAGATCCTAACCCTAAAATGCATGACGAACAACATTAATACTAACACAATCACTTAAAAATAAATAACACTAATCTAAAAATGCAAAAATCAGAGGAAGAACCCTTTAAAAACACGATGATCAGATCATCAAGTAAGTACATGTTAAATGGTAAAATATAGGAAGAATATGGGTACCTGATCGTCCATTGGCACAAAATAGAATAATCCACAACAAAAGGTAACAAAAATGGATGACTTGAGACATTTTGAAGGTGGGAATGATGGTTTTTACGGTAGCTGAGACGTCGAAGAAGAAAAAGAAGGTCAATTAGATCCGGCCCGCTGTTTTTATAGAAGTTGTGGGCCGGATCCAACCGTTTCCCTCTCCATTGGGCTTAAGAAAAATTGGGCTTAACTTTGACGAAAACAATTTACAAAACACGAACATAGAATGGAACAAACAACAAAAATTTAAATCTTGAGAATCAATAGAATAATTTGGAACAAAATATAAAATCTTTGTGAGTTTTTCACTTTAAAAATAAGAGGAACTAAAATTAAGCTTTTTTTTGTAATTTTTCAGGTTTTCCAAATTAGAATCAAATGAAAGAATTAAGTAAAACCTTTTTGTAATTTTCAGGTGTGGCATAAATTAAGACAGATACTAATAAAATAAAATCAAGTGAAAATACAATTCATCCTTTCTCCCATACAAGTGTGAATTCTTTAAAGTTGATATAAAGAATCCCGATAGAATTAAGAAAGCCCGACAAACCTAGATGTTTTTAGCTTCCCACTCAAAATAAACATTGCACAAAGCAGTTGTCAGGTATCCCAAAATTAAAAACATACATAGATAAACGAACACAGAAAATAGTTTTTTGACACTTCCTTTGAATTGAAGTAACACATATTTTCTAAATAAATGAATTTCAAGTATTTTTGATAATTACTTGAAACAAAGTTTTTTAAGAAATATCTGAGATTTAATCAGAAAGAGGATTTAACATGACAATTTGAGATACTAAGAACCAAAAACGAGGTTCATCTACAGCCTTAGTAAAAATGTCTACAAGTTGAAATTTCGTGCCAACAAAATATAATTCTATAGTCCCCTTTCAACATGGTCTCTAATGAGGTGATACCTGATATATATGTGTGTTGTTCTAGAGTGTTGTATGGGATATCAAGATATAGTAATTGGACTTCTTGAGTCACAATATATTTGGATGTTAGTGAGTGAAAATCCATAACCAGGCAACTGTGTTCCCATCCACAACACTTGAGAGCAACCGCTTACAGCTGCTACATACTCAGCCTCGGCTATGGAGGTAGAAACACAGTTTTGCTTTTTGGAAGACCAAGTCACTGGTCTGTCACCCAAGATTTGAATTCCACCAGAAGTGCTTTTATGAACTAATATGCAACCTGTAAAATTAGCATCTGAAAAGGTAGTAAGATCAAAGTTGGTTCCCTTTGGATACCATAGACCAAGTTTGGGTGAACCCTTAAGATAACGAAAGATGCGTTTAACCGTAGTAAGGTGTGATTCTTTAGGCTCGGCCTGAAAGCGAGCACAAACACATGTGGAGAACATTATATCAGGTCAATTTGCCGTAAGGTAGAGTAAGGAACCAATCATCTCTCTGTAAGTTATGTTGCCGACACTTTTCCCAGAAGGATCAGTATCTAACATATAGTTTGAAGCCATGGGAGTTGTGATAGTCATGCAAGAGTCTAACTTATGCTTCTTGAGTATGTCAAGAGTATAATTCCACTGCTTCACAAAAATCTCACCATCAAGTTGTTTGACTTGTAATCTAAGGAATCAAAGCTGGACTCCATAAGGGACGACAATGCCTTACAAAACATTAGGTCAGTAGATCCAAATTTAATGTCGTCTACATAAATTTGGACTAGCATTATGTGTTGGCCTTCCTTTTTAGTGAAAAACGTTGTGTCCACCAGACCCTTACTAAAACCGACAGAAACAAGAAAGTTCGAGAGGCTATCAAACCAAGCACGAGGTGCTCGTTTAAAACCGGAAAGAGCTTTATCTAGCACATAAACATGGTCCGGCTTATGTGCATCAATAAAACCTTTTGGTTGTTCAACGTACGCCTCCTCGTTCAGTTCACCGTTTAAGAAGGCGGTCTTGACGTCAATTCGGTAAACCGGAGCAAAGGTCTCATCATAACCAATGCCTTCTTGTTGTCAGTAAACTTTAGTGACTAGCCTCGCCTTCTTTCTTACGACAATACCGTTCTCATCTCGTTTGTTCATGAATATCCATTTTGTCCAGATGATAGCTCGGCCTTTGGGTTTGGGAACTAATCACCATACCCTTAGCTGTTCAAACTGGTTGAGCTCTTCTTTCATGGCTACAATCCAGTTAGGGTCTCTCAAGGCTGCATCTGCACGAGCGGGTTCGATCAAGCTATGGAATGATGCAAACATACATTCGTTATTTGATGCCCTTCGAGTTTGACGCCGAGTAGCTAGATGACCAATGATTTTTTCAGTAGGGTGATCACGAGTCCTTTTCTTTTCGAGTGGTAGGGGTGAACGAGAGGAAAACTCAGTGGTTAGTGTGGGTATGTATTAAAGTATTTAGAAGTTACAGAAACAAAAATCATTGTTTAGATCGTCCAAATAAATAAGAAATCTGAGTTTTTGTAAAAGATTTGATTTTGGACGATTTTAGATGATTTAATGTGTTTAAGATAGGAAAACTAGTGTAAAAACACCCCAATAATGTTAATATTACCTAAAATTTAATGGCATGTTGATAAGAATGTGTTTGGTGAATTTTTGGTGAAAACTCGTATTGTGTCGAAACTGGAACATTAAAAACAAATCTGGAAAAAATTTCCAAGTGTGGGATCTGAATTCAGGTGAGACCGAATTCGGATGTGGCACCATTTCGGATCCCATCTCCGATGCCATTTCAGATCCAAACTCAGATGGGAGATGATCTGAGTTCGGATGGACCAGTTCGGACGACCTAATCCGGATGCCCAGTTCGGATGGTCCGAATCCGGATGCCCAATTCGGATGGCTCATGTTAGATGCTTTAAAATAACAAATAAATGTCTTATAATTTTATTTCACAATTATAAGACCCATGATTATAATAATTAGAGAACATTTAAATAAAGCATCATGATATATATATATATATATATATATATATATATATATATATATATATATATATATATATATATCTTTTAAGATTTCAAATGAACAAAGAAAGTGTAAAATGACTTAATATGAGTTAATGAGTTATCAGAATCAGATCAATTAAAGTTTAAAAGCTAATGTTCTTGCAATGATAAAATTCATGACAGGTTTCAGATAACTCAGGTGGTGGAGAAATCTGCTTGATAAGACAACAGCTCAGACCAAATACAGTAAACCAGTGAGTTATAGATATTCAGTTTTACGTGCTAGATTCCGGTTGAGACATATTGTCGATGATAGTTTTTCTTGGCATTCATTTATGCTCAGCTGGATTGTGACCTGTACTCACCATGGTTCGGTGATGCCCTGTGGATCATGATGGCTGTTTGACTTATCATTTTGCATACATTGTACTTACAGTTCAATTCAGATATGGTTATAAGTTGATATTGCTATCATGACCTTGATTATTTATGATTACATCATTGCTCGCATCTTTGATGTATTGCTTTAGCTTTGCATGATTAGCCTTGTCGGTATATTGTTCTAGACCTTGATATGTCACCAGTTTCTAGTGAACGTGGTATTGATTATTCCGATGCTCCCCCCATGATAATTGATGTTAGCTGACCCAGTATAAGTGGATAGCTTCCACTAAAAGAATGAAGGTGGCCTGGACATCCTCCAAGTCTATGATTACTATGTCTCAATCATGTGTGGCTGTAGCGGCAGTCAAGATATATCACGCTAGACCCATGATCCGCTTGTTAAAATGCATGTAATCTGAAAATATATATTCTCACTAAGCATTGCTTATAGTTGTTGTTTAACCTTTTTACAGGAAAAGATAAGGGCAAAGCACCTGCTGGACCTAGTTCTTAGGTGTTACAAGATCAAGTGAAGATTTTCATAGACCACTACTCAAACGTCCTTTTGGTACAGATTGGCCGATGATACTTGTGGTGGTTTGGGTAGATTTGCTTTGATTATATGATGAAATGTACTACATTAGTCTTGTACCCTTTATAAGTTTAATTTGAAAACTGTAACTTGTACTAAAATTTGTATTAAACTTATCCTAAATGTAACAACCTAGCTTTTAACCGAGCTGTTAATTTCTGTATTTGACTAAAATAATGTAATTTTAATTACATTATTTGTATTGTAATTTAATTAAATATTAAAATTATTTAATTATGTTAAATATTATAAATCATAGCAACATACTTGACACAAATTATAATTGTGGCACACAAATAAAATATTAGAACTTGAACCGTTGTGTAATTTATTTAAAAAGTAATGAGAAATATATTTAATTAAAGTTAAATTATATATTATGTTAAATTATAAAGTTTAAATATTAATAGAAAGAGATAAACGAAACTTTATTGCTCAAAAAGAGAATTTTGAAAATTTAGAAAATATATATACCGAAAACGTAATTATCTTCTCATTTTCCCCAAAATAAGCAACAAGTTTCTCCGCTCTCTCTCCTTCAACCTACGGTTCTCATCATCATCTTCATCTTCTTCTTCTAAATTCATCAAATTGCAACAAGAAATCAAGAATTAGACCAAGATTATCAACAAACAAGCATCACGTTACAACATTCTACAAAGATTCAAGGTAATTTTTATGTTTAAATGTGTTCTTTAGGTTCAAAAAATTAACCTACGGTTTCTAGAATTTTTATAAGTTTCAGAATGAGTTCAATATTTATCAAATAGAAACATCAATAACCATTTTAATCATAGTTTTGTTACTGAAATTGAAAGAAAAACAGAAAGAATAAAGTGTAACAGTGTGTTTGTGTGTGTTTTGCATATACCGAAACCCAAATGTGGGTCACCGAAACTATAAGGTTTCGGTAAAACCACACTACCGAGACCATATATGGGTTACTGAAAGCTTACCCATACTACCGAAATCATGCCTAAGGTATACCGAAACCCATTAGATGAAACCAAAGAATACCGAAACCCATGAAAGGTTTCGGTATATACCGAAACCCACCCCATGAAACAAACTACCGAAACCCACACAATATATATACCGAAACCTGAAGATACCGAGACCAAAGTTATCGAAATCATCAAATACCGGAACGTACCGAAACCATGAACGTTTCGGTAAACTTGAAAATACCGAAACATGAATGTAATATATGTATATATATCGAAACACATGAGATCACCGAGTATCATCTGCAAGAATAATTTCATGGTTTCGGTTCTTTTTGCTAATATCAGTACATGGCAAAGCAGTCAACGGAAATTCTTTTGCTTCTCTCACTCGTATGTATGCATGCATGAATGTGAGTTGAGAAATTAGAGCAGAAATAGAAATGTGTGTGTGAGTGATATATATATATATATATATATAATATGTCTTGTGTGTGTATTTATGGTTGTGCTGCATGCACATGTATATGTGCAGTACATATATATATTAAGAGTGTGTGTGAGTATAGTAGTGAGCATATATTAGTTGTGTGTGTATGTACTAAAAACAAAAGGAGGAAACAATATATATAAGTGATAAGTATGTGTGTGTGCATGAAAGAATGATGTGTGCGTATATATATATATGTAATATATACACACGACATACATAAACATTTAAATTTTATATATATATATATATATATATATATATATATATATATATATATATATATATATATATATATATATATATATATATATTTATATATACAGAAATTTGTACATATTTTTATAAACCATCCTTTATGTATTATGTAAAATGTATATAATTACATTAATTTTGGAAAGAGAATATTAAGATATACACATGACAAAAGTCACACATTTCCATGAAAAATGACATAAATATGAGTTATCAGATTCAAATCAATTAAAATATAAAAGTTAACGTTCTTTCAAATGATAAATTCTGGACAGGTTCAGATAAATTCTAAACGAAGTAATAAACGTTTAAAGTTCTTGAAAGTGGGTCAGAGTTTGAAAGCAAAGTCAAAGATAAAATCCTGAGATAAGTCAGGTGGTGGATTTAATCTGCTTGATAAAGACTACAACTCAGACCAAATTCAGTAAACAGTGAGTTATAGATATTCAGTTTTTCATGCTATACTTCCGGTTGATACATATTGTTGATGATAGATTAGTTGTCATTCAAACATGATCAGCTGGATTGAAACCTGTGCTCACCATGGTTCGGTGATGCCCTGTGGATCATGATAGCTATTTGATTTATCATTTCGCATGACATTGTACTTACATTTCATTTCAGATATTGCTATAAAATTATTGCTATCATGACTTTGATTACTATGCTTTCCTTATTGATCGCATCTTTGACATATTGATTCAGCTTAGCATGATTAGTCTTGTCGGCCTAATGTTCTAGACCTTGCTATTTCACCAGTTCTTTTAAACTTGGTATTGACACTCCGATGTTCCCCCATGTTGACCGTTGGTAGCTAGCCCAGCATAAGTGGATAGCTTCCACTAAAAGCGTGTGCGTGGCGTGGACATCATCCAACTCTATTACTACTATGTCACAATCATGAGTGGCTGTAGCGGCAGTCAAGATATAACACGCTTTGACCCATGATCCGCTTGATTAAAGCACGTAATCTGAAAATCTATATTCTCACTAAGCTTTGCTTACAGATGTTGTTTAACCTTTTTACAGGAAAAGCTAAGTGAAAGGCACCTGCAGGACCTAGTTCTTAGGTCTTACAAGATCAAGCTGAAGTTTTCATAGACCACTACTACAACACCCTTTTGGTACAACATTGAAGATGATAATTGTGGTGGTCTGGGTAGATTTGATTTGATTGTATGGTCACATGTATTAGATTAGTCTTGTACCCTTTATAAGTTTAATTTCAAAACTGATATCTGTATTAAACTTAATCCTAATATGTTTGTGCTTGTAATTTATAATTCCGCAATACAATTACTCTATCTTAGTTATGATTGATATCATGTTGCATGATGTGAGACCTTGACTCTGACGACTGCCCCGTAAGGGAAGGTCTTCGCAGGATGGTATCAGAGCCAATAGTTTGAGTGAATCGAGTATTACGTGAGTAATACTTGATCTCAAACTGAAGTAATACATATGTATCAATCATTTAGGTGGTTTGAACTGAGATAGGATGTACAGACTGTTAGGATGGGAAAAAGGGTACATAGATCTAAGTCTATAAACTGATAGTTAAATGATTTTAAGTTTCAGTTAAGATGTCAGGATCAGGTGACATTCCCAACAACATGACCCCACAACAAATGTTTGAAATGATGCAACAGCTATTAGCTCAACATTCTGAACAACAAAATAAGATTATGCAAAAACAGTTTCAGGTCAGAGATGAGGGCGAAGCTAAAAGACGTGATGATAAAAAGAATAAGCGAAAAGAAAAACAAGTCCAGAACGATGAATCTGATTATGATAACTCGAACCCTGAAACCTAAATTGCTCAGCCAAAAGGCTGCAAGTTCAAAGATTTCAAAGCTAGCGGTGCCCTGAACTTTGAGAGTACAGTTAATCCAATTCAGGCGATGGATTGGATCAGCCATACTGAAGAGATCTTTAGAATGTCTGACTGTTTAGAATCCAAGAAAGTAAGTTATGCTTCAGCATTGTTTGTTGGTGCTGCCGGTGCCTGGTGGAAAACCCAGAGGAGTATTTATGGCGAGGAACTTATTCAGACTCTAGAATGGGACCAGTTCCTCGATATGTTTAATCCAAAGTATTGTCCTGTTGATCAACGAGATAAGATGGAGGTTCAACTGATGCAGCTGACCCAAGGAACCAAATTTGTTGATGAATACGAGCATAAATTCTCACGGCTTTGTGGTTACTCCTCGTATCAAGTAGCTACTGAGGAAAGGAAGATGAATCGATTCCGCGGAGGGCTTAACCCGAGATATCGACACCCGATGAGCGTGATAAAGTATAAGAGTTATTTAGAGATGGTTGAAGCGGCCAGACAAATCGAGAGGGGATATTTAGAGTATGACGATCAGCTTTATGCTCCATCAGCGAACCCGACAAGTCCATCTCCCCCAAAGAAACAGAGATTCGGCAGATTCTTTAAGTCCAACAAACCACAACCTCAACAATCTCAGCGGTACAGCTCGCCTAGGAAAGCGCAAGCCTACTCATTCACGAATGAACCCCGATATTGTAAAACATGTAGGAAGTCACACACGGGAATGTGCAATCCAGATGATGTAACTTGTTATGCATGTAGTCGAATCGGCCACAGTAGCGAAGAGTGTCCCCAGCGAGGTCTTGGATGTGCGAAGTGTGGGAAGCGTGGACACTTCATGTATCAGTGTCATGGCGGACGTCGAGGTCAATCACTTTCATTAGCCGGGGGTTCAACAATGAGGAGTTCGGCTGCAACTCCGACTGCAAGAACCCAAGCATTTCAAATTACAGCCGAGGAAGCAAAGGAAACCCCTGATGTAGTTACGAGTATGTTTCTACTCAACTCAATCCCTGCTCGTGTATTATTCGATTCCGGTGCTAGTCATTCCTTTATATCGACTACTTTTGCTCGAAGACTGTCTAAATCTCCATCAAAGCATCCAGTAGTACTTGATATTGAGACGGCCAGTAACAATTATGTTATGGCAGATTCTGTTTATCGAAATTGCACTTTACTTGTCAACAATATCGTGTTCAACCTTGATCTCATTCCGATTCCGTTGAAAGAGTTTGATGTCACTATCGGCATGGACTGGTTAACGAACAATGAAGCTACAATTGTCTGCAACCGCTGAATCATCAGGATCAAGACTTCAGACGGCCGAGTGTTAGAAATAAAAGGCGACAAGCGAAAAGATGCTCACTCCTTCATTTCTGTTGAGAAAGCTCATAAATATCTGTCTAAGGGTCACGAATCATATCTTTGTTTTGTCTCATCTGAATCCATCTCCGAAGCAAACAAGAAATCTATATCTGATATTCCAATCGTCTGTGAGTTCCCAGACGTATTCCCTGATGATATTTCTGGAGTGCCACCAGAACGTCAAGTCGAATTCGGCAATGACTTAGTTCCTGGTGCGGCTCCAATTGCTAAAGCTCCATACAGACTTGCGCCTGCCGAAATGCAGGAAATTTCAAAGCAATTGCAAGATCTGTTAGAGAATGGATTTATCCGACCTAGTTCATCTCCGTGGGGTGCACCTGTCTTATTCGTTAAGAAGAAAGACGAAACTCTTCGTATATGCATCGACTATCGTTAGTTGAACAAAGTCACCATCAAGAACAAGTATCCTCTGCCCAGAATCGATGATCTATTTGACCAACTGCAAGGAGCAAGCTATTTCTCCAAAATTGATCTTCGTTCTGGGTATCATCAGCTGAAAGTAAGAGATGGGGATATTCCAAAGATAGCCTTCCGAACGAGATACGGTCATTACGAATTTCTCGTAATGCCGTTTGGTTTAAAGAATGCACCAGCAGCGTTCATGGATCTCATGAACCGTGTGTGCAGGCCAATGCTGGATAAGTCAGTTATCGTATTCATAGACGATATTCTGATTTACTCCAAAACGGAGGCTGATCATGCTATTCATCTGCGCCAACTGTTAGAGTTATTGAGAAAAGAAAGGCTCTACGCAAAATTTTCCAAGTGTGAATTTTTGCTCAGACAGGTATAAACTTATACTACCTCGAGTTATTTCCTAAGTGTTCTTGATTTGAATAAAACTTGAAATTCTACTTTGTTACTATTATAGATTCAATTCCTTGGCCATGTCATATCTGGCGAAGGTATTTTAGTTGATCCATGTAAAGTCGAGGCTGTTCAGAAGTGGCAAACGCCTTGCAATGCCTCTGAAATCCGAAGTTTCCTTTGATTGGCTGGTTACTACCGCCGATTCATTAAAGATTTCTCAAAGATTGTTGTACCACTCACGATGGTAACCCGAAAGAATACACCCTTCATGTGGGCGGATAAACAGCAAAAGGCACTCGAGACTCTAAAGCAAAATCTTATTCAAGCGCCAATCCTAGCCTTACTAGAAGGAAATGATGACTTCGTTGTCTATAGCGATGCATCTGGTACAGGTTTAGGATGTGTCCTCATGCAAAGGGGAAAAGTGATTGCCTATTCTTCAAGGCAACTAAAAGACTACGAGAAAAGTGCACCAACTCATGATCTTGAGTTGGCCGCCGTTACCTTTACACTGAAGATCTGGTGTCACTATCTCTATGAAACCAGGTGTCAGCTTTACACCGACCATAAAAGCCTTAAACACCTCTTTACTCAAAAGGATCTGAATATGAAACAACGACGGTCCTTGGAGCTCATCAAGGATTATGATTGCGAAATTCTCACTAAGCTTTGCTTACAGATGTTGTTTAACCTTTTTACAGGAAAAGCTAAGTGAAAGGCACCTGCAGGACCTAGGTCTTAGGTCTTACAAAATCAAGTTGAAGTTTTCATACACCACTACTACAACACCCTTTTGGTACAACATTAAAGATGATAATTGTGGTGGTCTGGGTAGATTTGATTTGATTGTATGGTGACATGTATTAGATTAGTCTTGTACCCTTTATAAGTTTAATTTGAAAACTGTAATCTGTATTAAACTTAATCCTAATATGTTTGTGCATGTAATTTATAATTCCGCAATACAATTACTTTATCTTAGTTATGATTGATATCGTGTTGCATGATGTGGGAGTTTTACTCTGACGACTGCCCCGTAAGGGAAGGTCTTCACCCTAAATTGTTTGTACAGTAATTTAAAATTCCACACTTAATTACTCTATCTTTGTTATGATTGATATCATATTGCAATATGTGGGACCTAGACAATAAGGACTGCCCTGTTAGGGGAGGTCTTCACAGGATGGTATCAGAGCCCATAGTTTGAGTGAATCAAGTATTGTGTGGGTAATACTTGGTCTCAAACTGAAGCAATACATATGTGTCAATCATTTAGGAGGTTTGAATTGAGATAGGATGTACAGACTGTTAGGATGGGAAGAAGGGTACCTAGTACTAAGTCTATAAACTCATAGTTACATGATCTTAATTTTCAGTAAAGATGTCAGGATTAGGATCAGGTGATTTCCCCAATAATATGACTCCCCAACAGATTTTTGAAATGGTACAACAACTACTAGCCCAACAATTTGAACAACAAAAAAAGAATATGCAAGAACAGTTTCTGGTCACAGATGAGGCCGAAGCTAAAAGCCGTGCTGATAAGAAAAACAAGCGAAAAGAAAAACAAGTCCAAAATGATGAGTCTGATTCGGATAACTCAAACCCTAATACCCAAATTGAGCAGCCGAAAGGCTGTAAGATTAAAGATTTTAAAGCAAGAGGAGCTCTGAACGTTGACGGTACAGTAAATCCAATTCAGGCGTTGGATTGGATCAGTCACACTGAAGAAATCTTCAGAATTTCAGATTGCCTAGATTCAAAGAAAGTAAGTTTCGCTTCAGCTCTGTTCGTCAGTGCTACCCGTGCTTGGTGGAAAACACAGAGAAGTATTTATGGTGAGGATTTCATTCAGACATTAGAGTGTGATCAATTTCTTGACATGTTTCACGTATAATATTACTGTCCGGCGAACCAGTAAGACAAAATGGAGGTCCAAGTGATGCAACTAACTCAAGGAACCAAGACTGTTGACGAGTATGAGCACGAATTCTCGCGGCTCTGTGGCTATTCCTCGTATCAAGTAGCCACCGAGGAAAGAAAGTGAACAAATTTCATGGAGGTCTTAACCCGAGGTACAGACACCCGATGAGCGCTATGAAGTATAAATCTTATCTGGAGATGGTTGAAGCTGCAAGGCAGATAGAGAGGGGAGATTTTGAGTATGGTGATCAACTTTATGCTCCGCAGACTAACTCGACATGTCCTTCTCCCCCAAAGAAGCAAAGATTCGTCAAGTTCTTCAAGCCCAACAAATCACAGTCCCAGTAACCTCAGCAATTTCAATAGTATAGCTTGCCCCAGAAAGCTCAAGCTTACTCTCTTACGAATGACACACGATTCTGCAAAAGATGCAGGAAATCACGCATAGGGCTGTGCAATTCGGTTGACGTTACTTGTTATGTGTGTAGCAAGATCGGTCATAGTAGTGAAGAGTGTCCTCTACGGGGTCTTGAAAGTGCGAAGTGTGGGAAGCGTGGACACTTTATGTATCAGTGTCAGAGTGGACATCGAGGTCAATCAAGGTCATCAGCCGGAGGTTCTATGAAAAGCTCAGCCGCAACACCAACTGCAAGGACCCGTGCATTTCAGATAACAACGGAGGAAGCAAAGGAAACCCCCGATGTGGTTACCGATATGTTCCTGTTGAATTCTATACATGCTCGCGTACTATTTGATTCTGATGCAAGTCATTAATACATATCGACTACTTTTGCTCAAAGACTTTCTAAGGTGCTGTTTGATTGCATTAGAGGTTAGTTATCTGATGTCTGATTCCACTTCTGATTGATGAGAGGTGGTCCTGATAAGATACTAAGATCTGATAAGAGAATTCAATAAGTCTGTTTGTTTTATAAATTATCTAATTCTGTTATTATTATTAATTTTACATATTAATTCCCAAAACCAAACAGATATCATTGATTAAAGTTGTAAGGTCTTGTAACTCACAGATCTATGTAGACGCGACACCGTCCAATGAGTGCGGAATCCTCGTTAGCGGCTTGACGGTAAGATCACACGCACGAAACAAGGAGACTACCACGGCGTTATACGAACGTACCTACACGATGATTCTCTCCGAAAATACTCTCTGAATACTAGCAAACTCGAGATCGCCTTTGCTTAATCACACTCTGAAATTCTGCAAAAGTCAAATAATTATTCGAGTTAATCCTTAATTATACTGACCAATTCGAGTTTGTCTTAGGACAAATTCGAAACAGGCCCAAGGCCCATTCGAATTTGTCCACTTGACAAATTCGAATCTACCTAATGTGCAAATTCGAATTTAGACCAAATTTGAATTTCACTATCAAGCTTATGTTTGATTTTCTGTGTTAACTTATGTTTGAATATATCTTTGAACTTTATGTTTGAACTTCTTGTAATACGTTATACCATGTTCAAACATACAAACAATAAATATCAAACACACAAAATCAAATATGTCAAACACTAGCCAATATTCAATATTACATAATTTGACTTACACAAAATGCCAACTATACTTAGACTGCTATCGTCACACAAGGTGTACCAACAAAAGTCAAATATCACGTAAGAATAATATCACTGAATCAAAGTGATCTATGTAAACTTTTAATATCATTCTAATAACATTAACAAGATTTAAGGTGGGTGAGGATGGGTAGATCTGAGGGGTAGGGTAGGGGTGAGGTGGGTAGGTTTGAGGGGTAGGGGTAGGAAGAGATAGGGGTAGAGTGCGGTGGGATAAGGAGGGGTGAGGTGGGGTGGGTAGGTTTGATGGGTTAGTGTAGAGGTGGGGTAGAGTGGGATAGGGTAAGTATGGGAGTGGGGTGGGTAGGGTTAAGGGTGGAGATGGGGATGGGGTGGTATAAGTAAGTTTAAGGGTCAATTAAGGGGGTGAGATTAGGTTGTTCAGGGTAGGGTATGTTTGGAGTGGGGTGGGGTGGGGTAGGGTAGGGGTAAGGATAGGAGGTTTAGGATAGGGTGGGTGAGGTAAGGTATGGGGTAAAGGTAAGGGTGGAATGGGGTGTGGTAGGGTAGGGTAGGGGTAGGGCGGGTGACGTAAGGTATGGGTGGGGTGGGGTGGAATGGGGTGGGAGAGACGTGTATTTTTTTTGGTGTGATAAGTCGTGATAAGTAGCATATCAAATTCTTATCCTAGTAAGACATGATAAGAGAATTTTGACTCTTATGCCTTCTGCATATCAAACACACTTATCAGTATTTCCTCTTACCGCATAAGAGGTTACCTCTGATAAGAGCCTGATAAGTGGCTATCAAACACCCCCTAAATCTCCATCAAAGCTTCCTGTTATACTTGATATTGAGACAGCTAGTAACAATTATGCTATGGTTGATTCCGTGTACCAAAATTGCACTCTGCTCGTCAATAACGTTGTGTTCAACCTCGATCTTATTCTGATTTCGTTGAAAGAGTTTGATGTCATTATCGGCATGGACTGGTTAACGAAGAATGAAGCTACGATCGTCTGCAACCACTGAATCATCAGGATCAAGTCTTTAGACGGCCGAGTGTTAGAAATCAGAGGTGACAAGCGAAAAGATGCTCACTACTTCATATCTGTTGAGAAAGCGCGTAAATTCTTATTTAAAGGACATGAATTATATTTATGCTACGTCTTTTCTGAATCTGCCTCCGAAGTCAACAAGAATTCCATTTCAGATATTTCGATCGTCTGTGAGTTCCTAGACGTATTCCCTGATGATATTTTTGGAGTGCCACCAGAACGTCAAGACGAGTTCGGAATTGACTTAGTTCCTGGTGCAGCTCCAATTGCTAAAGCTCCCTATAGACTTGCACCTGCAGACATGCAAAAAATGTCAGAACCATTGCAAGATCTGTTAGAGAAGGGATTTAGCCGACCTAGTTCATCTCCGTGGGGTGAACCTGTCTTATTCGTTTAAAAGAAAAACGGGACTCTCTGTATGTGCATCGACTATCGTTAGTTGAACAAAGTCACTATCAGGAATAAATATCCTCTGCCTAGAATCGATGACTTATTTGTTAAACTTCAGGTTGCAAGTTACTTCTCCAAAATTGATCTTCGTTCTGGTTATCACCATCTAAAAGTCAAAGAAGAGGATATCCCGAAAACAGCCTTCCGAACGAGATATGGTCATTAAGAATTTCTCGTAATGCAATTTGGTATAACGAATACCAGCGGCGTTCATGGATCTCATGAATCGTGTGTGCAGACCTATGCTGGATAAGTTAGTTATCGTGTTCATAGACGATATTCAGATTTACTCCAAAACGGAGGTAAATCATGTTGTTCATCTGCGTCAACTGCTAGAGTTATTGAGAAAAAAAGGACACTACGCAAAATTTTCGAAGTGTGAATTCTGGCTCAGACAGGTATATCTTTATATTGTCTTGAGCTATTTCCTAAGAGTTCTTTGCATCAATGAAAACTTAAATTCGACTTTGTTATTTTTTACATGCAATTCCTTGGCCATGTTGTATCTGGCGAAGGTATCTCAGTTGATCTGTCCAAAGTCGAGGCTGTTCAAAAGTGGCATACGCCTCGCAATGCCTCAGAAATCAGAAGTTTCCTTGGATTGGCCGGTTATTACTGTCGATTTATTAAAGACTTCTCAAAGATTGTTGTTCCACTCACAATGCTAACACGAAAGAACACACCTTTCGTATGGTCTAATAAACAGCAAAAGGCGTTCGAAACTCTAAAGCAAAATCTTATTCAAGAGCCAATCCTAGCCTTACCATAGGGCAATGATGACTTCATGGTCTATGATGCATCTGGTACAGGATTAGGTTGTGTCCTCACGCAAAGGGAAAGTCATTGCCTATGCTTCAAGTCAATTGAGAGATTACGAGAAAAGTGCGCTAACTCAAGATCTTGAGTTGGCTGTCGCTACCTTTGCATTAAAATTTTTGCGTCACTATCTTTATGGGACTAGGTGTCAGCTTTATACTGACCATAAAAGCCTCAAACACCTATTTACTCAAAAGGATCTGAACATGAACTAGCGACGGTCCTTGGAACTAATCAAGGACTATGATTGCGAGATCCTGTATCCTCCAAGCAAATCCAACGTGGTCGCGGATGCTTTGAGTAGAAAAGTGTATCCTGAAAAGTGTTTCTATGCCCTGACTCGCGTTGTTCTCTTCTGATCTTATTGAAGACATCAAATCAACTCACGCCAAAGCTCTAAAAGAAGAGAATCTTTGTTATGAAAATCTCAAGGGGCAACTTGAGTTTCTATCTTTGAATCATTTGGGACTTCAATGTCTCAAGGGAAACAGAATCTGGATTCCTAAGTATGGTTCTATTTTCAACACTCTTCTATCTGAAGCCCACAAGTGCAAGTTATCTTGTCATCCTCGCAGCTCAAAGACGTACTTCGATCCTAAAGCTGATTATTGGTGGCCAGGGATGAAGAAAGACCTCGGTCAATTCGTTGAAAGCTGCAGAGTCTTTCAGATGGTTAAGGTAGAACATCAGAAACCCTTCGGGGATATGCAACAACTACCAGTTCTTGAGTGGAAGTGGGAGCATAAAACCATGGACTTTGTTACAAAATTTCCTAAAACCAAAAGATAGCACGACTCCATCTAGGTGGTCGTGGATCGCTTAACGAAGTCAGCTCATTCTATACCGATGAAAGAGACATATTCTCTTGATAGACTAGCACAGTTATACATCACTGAAGTTATTTCTCGTCATGGTGTGCTGAAGTCTATCGTTTCTAATCGTGATGGTCGCTTCACTTCAAGATTCTGGAAAGTGCTGCAAGAGGGGATGGGTACTCGAATTTCCATGAGTACTGCTTATCATCCTAAAGTAGATGGACAAAGTGAGCGCACTATCTTGACTCTCAAAGATATGCTCTGTTCCTGCGTTATCATTCCACGATCAAGATGGCTCCTTTTGAAGCTTTGTACAGAAGAAAGCGCAGAACTCCCACCTGTTGGCGCAAAACAGATCAATCGCCATTAGCGGGTCCTGCCCTTCTACTGTTGACTCATGAGAAGATTCAACTTGTTATAATGAACATTTTTGAAGCTCAAATCAGGCAGAAGTCATATTACGACAATCGTCATCGATCTATTTGTTTTGCGGTTAATGATTGGGTGATGCTGAAAGGATCCCAATGAAAAATGTGGTGCGGTTTATAAAGCAAAACAAGCTAGCTCCAGGATTTATTGGTCCGTTCAAGATTGTTGAAAAGATAGGGAATCAATCTTATCCTCTTGAATTGCTAGTAGACTTAGTGGGAATACATCCTGTATTCCATGTTAGTCATCTGCGAAAGAGCTTGGCTGATGAAAGAGAGGTTCAAATACCGCATGTTCATCTACAAATTGAAGAGAAGCTTCGCGTGGTTGAAGAGCCAGAATGTATTCTGGACTCGAAGACCAAAAAGCTTCGTAATAAAGAGGTGCGGATGGTGCTTGTTCAGTGGAAACACCACAAAGGTTCGCATCAGTATTGGGAATCTAAAGATGTCATGAAAGCTACGTATCCAAGTCAGTTCGAATATAGCTAACTTCGACGACAAAGTTTGTGCATGGTGGAGCCCATTCAGTAACAACCTAGCTTTTAGCCCAACTTTAATTTCAGCATTCGATTCAATAATGTAATTTAATTACGTTATTTTTTTATAATTTAATTAAGTATTGAAATTTATTTAATTAAGTTACATATGTGTTATAAATTTATTATACGTAACAATATTAAAGAAAGTTATAAATGAAACTTGTGGGGTTAAAGTTGCCAAATTTCAAATGAGGAAAATAAAGACTCAAAGTCTTTTATTTCCCTAATTTAACACCAATTAAAGAAAACCCAAATTCTCTTTCTCTCTCAAAGAAAGCTACGACTTCTTCAAAGATTCATTAAATTTGCAATAAATTCGGATATTAATCAAGAGAAGTTACAAACGAGAATCATGCAACAAAAATTTACAAGATTTAAAGGTAATTTAAAGCATAAATTGTAGGTGCATGTTTGAAATATTAGTTAGAAATCATGTATTGAAGTCTTTAGAAGTTACGGAAACAAAAAATCATTGTTTAAATCGTCCAAATAAATGAGAAATCTGAGTTTTTGTAAAGTTTTATGTTCTTGAGAAAAAGTTTTGATTTTGGACGATTTTGGATGATTTAATGTGTTTAAGATAGGGAATACAGTGTAAAAACACCCCAATAATGTCAATATAACCTATAATTTAATTTCATGTTAATAAGAATGTCTTTGGTGAAATTTTGGTGAAAACCCGTATTCTGTCGAAATTGGAACATTAAGAACAAATCTGGAAAAAATTTCTAATTGTGGGATCCGAATTCGGATGAGACCGAATTCAGATGTGGCACCATTTCGAATCCCATCTCGGATTCCATTTGAGAACCAAACTCGGATGATCCGAGTTCGAATGGACCAGTTCGGACGACCCAATCCGGATGCCCAGTTCGGATGGTCCGAATCCGGATGCCCAATTCGGATGGCTCGTTTTAGATGCTTTAAAATAGCAAATAAATGTCTTATAATTTTATTTTACAATTATAAGACCCATGATTATAATAATTAGAGAACATTTAAATAAAACATCATGATATATATATATATATATATATATATATATATATATATATATATATATATATATATATATATATATATATATATATATCTCTTTTGAGACTTCAAATGAACAAAAAAGTGTAAAATGACTTAATATGAGTTAATGAGTTATCAGAATCAGATCAATTAAAGTTTAAAAGCTAATGTTCTTGCAATGATAAAATTCTGGACAGGTTCAGATAAATTCTGAACAAAGTATTAAAGTTTAATGTTATTGAAAGTGGGTCAAAGATTTGTAAGGCAAAGCCAGAGTCCAGAAAGACACAGATTAAAGATTTAAATCCTGAGATAACTCAGGTGGTGGAGAAATCTTATTGATAAGACAACAGCTTTGACCAAATACAGTAAACCAGTGAGTTATAGATTTTCAGTTTTACGTGCTAGATTCCTTTTGAGACATATTGTTGATGATAGTTTATCTTGGCATTCATTTATGCTCGGCTGGATTGTGACATGTGCTCACCATGGTTCGGTGATGCCCTGTGGATCTTGATGACTGTTTTACTTATCATTTTGCATACATTGTACTTACAGTTCAATTCAGATATTGTTATAAGTTGATATTGCTATCATGACCTTGGTTATTTATGCTTCCATCATTGCTCGCATCTTTGATGTATTGATTCAGCTTTACATGATTAGTCTTGTCGGTCTATTGTTCTAGACCTTGGTATGTCACAAGTTCTATTGAACTTGGTATTGATTATTCCGATTGTCCCCCCACGATGATTGCTGGTAGCTAGCCCAGTATAAGTGGATTGCTTCCACTAATAGTGTGAGTGTGGCCTGGACATCATCCAACTCTATGATTACTATGTCTCAATCATGTGTGGCTGTAGCGGCAGTCAAGATATATCACGCTAGACCCATGATCCGCTTGTGGAAATGTATGTAATCTGAAAATCTATATTTTCACTAAGCATTGCTTATAGTTGTTGTTTAACCTTTTTACAGGAACAAATAAGGGAAAAACACCTGCTGGACCTAGTTCTTAGGTCTTACAAGATGAAGTGAAGATTTTCATAGACCTCTACTCAAACGTCCTTTTGGTACAGATTGGTAGATGATACTTGTGGTGGTTTGGCTGGATTTGCTTTGATTATATGATGAAATGTACTAGATTAGTCTTGTACCCTTTATAAGTTTAATTTGAAAACTGTAACTCGTACTAAAATTTGTATTAAACTTATCCTAAATTATTTGTACTATAATTTGAAATTCTGAACTTAATTACTCTATCTTAGTTATGATTGATATCGTATTGCAATTTGTGGGACCGAGACAATGAGGACTACCCCGTAAGGGGAGGTCTTCACATTGGACTTTAAACAACTTCGATTCTAGTCCACCCAAAGTTCGGGCCACTCGAAGTTCGGTTCATCTAAAAGCATTGTAAATCCATTCTAAGTGTTTTTGGTTGGAACTGAATTTCAGTCACACACAAAGTTCAGTCCACCCCATTCTTATCAATTCCTGTAATTATCGTTGTCACATCCTGCATTGTTACCACCCGAACTTCGGTGCTAATCAATGTTCGGGAAGGATTAACCCGAACTTCGGTCCTAACAGAAGTTCATCACTTCGATTTTTTTGTTATTCGTTCGTAACTTTTAACTTCTAAAAAATTTCAAAATAAAAAATATAATAAGTTTCCAGTCCTTGTGCCATTGGTCCCAGTTAGGAATAGATATTCGAGTGAATAGGTCTATTTTAACATCGGTTTCTTAAAGATTGACTTCGGTATGCTATTTGTAGTGTTCTTATACTACTGAAAGAAACCCCGATGCTTTAAACAGAATACTCTGGTTCTATATCATGCCTATTTCAAACTACATCTCAATGATTTTTTATTTTATTCATGTCTGCATGACTAACCAATATGCATTGTACAGGACTCATGGAATTCCAACCCAATCCTACCATTCCTCATTCACCCATCACCCATAACAATAATCAGTTGCCCGAATCCCACCTGCTACATCTTGCCTTCTACACTAAATTTGCACTACACAACTCGCAGATGGACCTCTCAGTTCTGAAAGAGGAAGCCGAGGATATCACATTTGATATCCTCAAAGGCCACCCCATATTTTATGCCCTTATGGTAGCCATCTCCGTTCCCTGCATATATCTCAAACAATTCTTGTACCACCTTCAATTCTCTGAAGTGGAGGAACCTCGTTTGAAAACAAAAATTGATTCCATACACATCCGCCACATTCTCCAACTTCCAAACGAATACCTCTCTTCATCAAAATTCTCTTTCACTCCCATCCCAACCCCTGAAACAATCCTCCATGAAGTCTAATCGATTGGATACGAAGGCCAGCTGTCCAAAGTCACAAACTTCAAAACAAAACGCCTTCAATCCAACTAGAGAGTCTTCTTTGACATCATAAACCATTATTCCACTGGCAAAAATTCTGGTCATAACTCTGCCAGCATCCACGTCCTTTCCAATTTTGCTTTCTTCGCCTTCGACCGCCATTACGACTATGCCGAATTCGTATTTGATGAACTCAAACGAGTAGTCAATGGCAAATGAATGAAAAAGGAACGCAAAATCATATGATTTTAGTTTTTCCTCCAACTGATCATCCATTACGCCATGGACAATGATGTCGACATCCACGAATGCCCTGAGGCCAATGTGTACAATAGAGTTGCCTTGGCAAACTTCAAAATCCCAATGGAGCTTCCAAGGATACCGGTGAGGGGCAGATGAGTGTGGAAAGTGAGGATGTAGGGGCAGAAAAGGCAGAGATAGTAGATTCTGAAGTAAGCCCAAGCGTTGAGGGAGAATTAGCGTTCCACAGCCGTACAAGTCCATATAAGGCTACCTGTCTAGTAGCCGACATTCACCCTTCTAGCTACTTAGGTTCCCTTTAACGGGAATCTGTTTCATTCCACGTGGATCTTCCACGCATTCCATCACCTTCTCATTCGGTGGCAGGTGATGTTGAAATAGGTCACCATCTTCCCCCGGTGACCGACGCTCCATTCTCCATACCTCACTCCCCACCCTATAGCACGCCAACTCGCACTAAGGACGTATCCATGACGTCCTCCCCAACGTCCCGATCTGCATCTCCTCTAGGTGGTGAAAATGTGATGGATGGAAGTTTTGTCACAGGCTGACCTGGACGCCTTCAAGGCTAAGAATGAGGAACCCTATTCCTCCCTTTTACAAATCTTTAAGAGAAAGGGTATCGCTTCTTAGGAAATGCCACCAGGTCCTCCGAATGTCTAACAGTCTGCCGAAACCGAAGCTTTAAAAGAATAAATAGCCACGACAACTGAAATATTCACATACTCAATAGAAAACATCCACAGGCTAATATTAAGGGTGGAGGCAGATATAAACAGAAGGATGGATAGGTTAGAGTCGGCAGTTATAGACTTCCAAAGTCAGTGTCGCCCTCAGGCTGAAGCTCAGAAAAGGAAACATGATGATCAGGAAGATGCTGGTCATCCTAAGGGAGAGAAGCGCCCTCGAGTTCAGTCTAAGGAAGATGTATTAGGTGTACGGGGAGTAGGAGAAATGGAAATGGGTGAGGAACAAGTACCTTCTGCCTTGGGAGGTCAAGTGGAAGACGACTTGACATTGGTGATGGTTGTGTGTGAGTCATCTTCAAAGAAAAGCGATGTCATCCAGCTTTCCGATTCGGATTCAGAGATGGACCAAGATAAACCCATACAAACACCCAAACCAGAACCCGAGTCACCACAAAAATGCTCCTCCTCCTTTGACTTCCTTAACTCGCCTTCTAGTAAGCCCCGACAAGAAATAATATCAGCTATAAAGGCCCTTACCCCTCCTCCTAGTCTAAAACTTACCCTGAACATAGCCACGTCCACCTTCTTTAAAAAACAACCAGCAGAAACATCTGAACCGTCGGGTCCCCGCATGGTAGATTGCTTTCAAGAGACTGCCGAAGCGCCAATTGTAATATCTGATAAGGGGACCTTGAATGGTTCTCTAAGGGTAAGGTACATTCGCTGCCTCTCGACGAGCGTGAAACTCTAAGGCTCGACCACCGGGGACGAGTCTACGGATAACTCGAGATTCCCGTGTCAGAAGTTCAAACCCCACCGGTACAAGGGCTCAAGGATTACTTAGTGAAAATGAAAGACGATGACTTTCTTGAGCCCTACCTTGAAGATAAATTTAGTGAAATTTTCATGAAGAATTTGGGGAAATTCAGTAGAAGGCTGCTCACGGAAATAAGCGATGCATATAAGCTGAGCAGGCCAAATATAATCAAATGATGCTACCAGAGAGTAGACCTAAGTCTGAGAATTAGTCTATGTCTAAAATTATGCGGGTCGTCTCCATTTCAATGTATAAAAGGGCCCCTCTCTTCACACCCTCATTGGAAATCAAAAGAGAAGATGGGATGACTAAACTTGTTCACGAGAGTGTTTGATTTCATGAACCTCGACGACATTGAAACAATGCCATACAAGTTGAAGAACAAACTCAAGGGGAGATTGAGTTATGTCACGACTCTGGCGGCCCTTACCAGACGCATGAGACGACACTCGATGGTAATATGATTAACAGATTTTCTGCTAGCTATTGAGAGCTATTTTGTCAAGGTGGGCCTCAAAGCTCCAGATCAGACTTTCTTCAGAATCGACTTTTAGCCAATGTATCGAGTCTTCAAGAAACCTGGACAAGGCATGATATTTCTGAACAAAAGAGGTCAAGCGGTTCTTGCGATTTGTGGAACTATCTTGTCATTCGGACGACACTCTTCGTTTAATAAGAGCTGAACTAAATGGGAGACTCCAAGAGGATGATGTCCTAAAGTTTGTAGAACTCAAGAAGAAGCCTAAGGAGATCCAAGACATCTGAGACGCAATTGAGCTGATAAATGACAGACTGCACAAATGCGTCAGGTTACTCGAAGATTCGATGTCGTCCTCGATTTAAGAGAGTCAGATGAAAGAGCTTGCCACCTGCCACAATGATTGAAAAGGGGAAGAATGTGGGATTTATAATTTTAATCATGGGGATTTATCTTTTAATAATTTGTATTTAATTTATTTCCAAGTATAAGTCTTTCTTTGTTTTGTAAACTTTCCTTTTAGTTAGAAAGTTGATGGGTATGTTTTGTAAACCCCTCAAAGTAGTCCTAGGCATAAAAAACATCTTTTTTTTATAGGGTTTTGTATCTTTGCAAACTTTCACAATCTGAATATTCAAAGCAAGGAATTGGCGGCTGCACATGTGTGTTTGACGTTGATTGAGTTTCAATATTCTAATTGTTTTCTTGCATGAATCAGCCAAATATTCTTCATAGTATTGGGTAAGTGCAAATAATTAGTTTGGGAGTACTACAACAAAGAATTTGGGTTAGAAGAATCTCCAGGCATAAGAGTAATGTCTTGGTCAACGTCCGGAGCGATTTCAGCCATGACATCGAATATGATGTTCTCACTATCGTTGACTGTCCTGATACGAGAGTTGTACGTGCGATATGTCTTTGAACTGGATGAGTATCCAATAAAAATCGCTTCATTTTCTTTCTCGTTGAATTTCCTGAGATTGTCGTTGTCATTCAGCACATATCACCTGCAACCAAAAACTCGTAAGTATTTGATATAAGGAACTTTATTTTGGTAGATTTGATAAGGAGTTTTGTTAAAGCACTTATGAACGATTGAGCGTTTTTGTGTGTAGCATGTTGTGGACACGACTTCAGCCCACAAGAATGGTGGCAGCTTCGAATTATTAAGCATGGTACGAGCAGCCTCTACAAGAGTATGGTTTCGTCTTTCAACTATGTCGTTTTGTTGAGGCGTGCGTGCGGTGGAAAATTTAAGATGGATGCCTTTGAATCGTAGGAAACTTTCTACTGCCGATTTCTTGAATTCTGTGACGTTGTCAGATTTGATTGATTGTACTTGTTTGCCATAAAATAGTGTATAATTAAATCTAATCAAAGTCTATGCTCAATTTGTAAATAGGAATAGTTTACTTTCTGGTGAATGTTAATTTCCTAAACTTTGAGGGGAATGTGTGGACAAACCGCCAATTTAAGCTTAGGTATAAATAGTATTTTTCTTATATGGTTTTGAAGAAGCGACCACCATAAGTGTGTGTTTTAGAATGTGAAATTTCCTAGAGATTGAGTACCCAAATTCTCTCTTTGTAATATTCATATTCTTAGTACAAAATCATTTGGTTTATTGTATTTGAGTGCAAATATATTGAGAATAAAAGTTTTCAATTGGTATCAGAGTTAAAAGATTGGATTTCAACTTGATATCTCAGATTTCTTTGTGTGCTTCACCAAAAAAAAAAAAAAAAAACAAATGTCACTGTTCGTTTTTATTATTCTAGATCTCAAAATAAATTGTTCTTTCCACTTTATTTTGATAAATCTGCAATTTTTGATGTTTATGAGTTAATCTTTTCATTATTATCTAGTTTTCAGCATGATTTGAGGGTTAATCACGAATTTGTAGAAATTAGAGGTTGAAATTTGTTTAAAAGTTGTTTATATTTATTTTCGAGCATCTTGATCATTAATATGGGTTTTTACATCATTTAGAGTTGAAAATTTGAAGTTCTTGGCTACTGTTCATCGTCTTCAACGGTATCAGTTCTGCTGCATTCTTCTGAAAATTTTGACTAAGTGTAACTTCGGGTGCCAAACTTTGGGTCTCATACTTAAGGTCTGTAAGGTCACCATGTCTATGGATCGAATCAAGGCATGAAGCCATCCAACGAGCGTGTAATCCTCGTTAGACGCTTAATGGATCGATCACGCACGAAACACGAAGCCCAAATAACTGCTAGCCGATAGGATACCTGTAGGTCCCAAAAGGTTTCCCTAGTGTATTGTTATAAGCTGTAGAGGGGGGTGAATACAGCAAATTAAAACTCAACACTCTTTTCTCAATGTTTGTGTATAATATTAACAAGTGTTAATTACAAAAAAGCTTGACTGCGGAAAAGTTCAAGCTGAGATGACAGATACAACAGATTTTCAACTAATCTAAGACAAACTCAGACTAGATACAATGAATACACTCATTTAGATGAACTCAATGATTTTACAAGACACAGATGGACAGCTTGAATAAGAACAGCTTAGACACACGTTACTGTTTTATTCAAGCAGACTTGCATGCATGGAATAACACACTTCAATGCACAATATGAATTTCTCACTCTTAGTTGTCTCACAATCATTAGAAGCTTCCTTTTATACTCTCACTAAGAATCTCAGTGAAGCTTCTTCATTGGACGATGAGATAGTGGGATGTCCTTTCAAAAAGGCAAAACAACGTTTCTGCACATTCTGAAAAAACAGACTTGTCTTCATGTGGCAGAATCTTTGTCTTTCCTATTTCTCTGTTGCATAAGGCTTTAACCAAAAGAGGAATGTCAACTTTGCATCTTTCTTCTTTTGTTAAGGCCATTTTGATATAAGAAATGGACTCTCACCCATTTTAAATATCCATTTGTCTTCATGTAACAGAACAGCGTAGGCAGGCTTTTGCAGTTATCCACTTTGTCTTCGACTTGTAAACTGATCTTATAGCTAAAAACAATACATGAGGACTTGGAAACATATTCCAATAAGTGTTTGGCCTGTTCAAAAAGAAAAGAACACCTAGAATCTGTCCAGGTTGCTCAGCAGAATAGAGCAGTGTAGACAGTTTATGTCCAACCCGTTCAGCAGACAGAACACCTTGGACAATTTGCCTTTGTTGCAACGAATGCAATAGGGTAAACAACTTTGACTCATAGTGCAAATCACTTTTCAGGTTTCCATAAGGCATTAACATGCCTTAAATTATACCTTCAAGTGCATCAAACAGGTTTGATTAAAAATCTCCCCCTAAGATGTAGAACAGGTTTGACTGAGGCCTTTTTGTGCCTAACAGTCTCCCCCTATTTGCAATGATCAGTCTAAGCTGATTCTTTCAATAATCACTATATTTTTTTACAATACATTTTGCTGAAATGAAATTACAACATCAAAGTAAAGTAAAAGATCAGTTTATATATATATACTGATTTTGGATTACATAAACAACACATGTTTTTACAAAAGTACAAGTGATGTACTAATGCATATTACAACTGATGTAAAAATAAAAGTTACAACTGATGTAACAAAGTACAACTAATATACATAGAAATTTAGAATTTTGGACTGTTGATGATGGGAGCAAGTAATGGCAAGCCTGTCCAACTGATGGACAACTTCCATTCTTCATCTAATAAGATAGTAGATGGACTTTAAGGCAGTGGTGGCACTCCTTCAAACATTTCTTCAAGTTGTTCCCTGGTTTCATCCAATTCCTCCATTTCAACTCTGAGGAACATGAAACTGAAATGTTGAAGCTCCCCTCTTTTATAAAAGCCTCTGAGCTGATCCCAGATGACTGCTCTCCACTTTATGGATTGCCTAAAGCAGTTTGCAAGTCTGAATGCTACAAGCTGTTTGAGACCGACCTTGTGCAAGTCTGATGCTCTTTGAAAGAACTTCTTGTTTATTAGGGGATCTACAAAAAATACCCCCAGCTTAGGTTCTTCAATCAGCTTTCCTTCCTCATATTCCACTCCTTTAGGCAGGCTGTGGTCTACTCCTATGATTTCAACGACTACATCACCTTGTGCAATCATTATTAGGAGTTCCTCCAGCTCTGTATTCTTTCTGTTCCTCTTGGCCTTTATCTTGGGGGTAGGCACAGAGATACCCATAATCTGTTCTTCTGGGATCAGGCCAAGATCCCTCACGCTTTCCATCAACTTTTTCACGTATGCCCTGATAGTCTTAGCTGTTTCAGACATTGACTGGCTCAGGGTAACTGCCAAATCCACCCATTCTCTCTATCCCATTTGAGCAACGTTAGTGTATTCATATGCTACTAGCTCTGGGCCTGTAGCACCAATTCTGGTTATATGTAGCTTCCACTGTTTTCCTTTTCTTTAGATGGGAACAACTTTGACAATTGATTCCTTGGCAAGTCTTCTGTCAGCAACATCAAAGAACTTTTTCCTTGCCAAGTTGTGAAAGTGAATTAGGGCTCTTGCAGAGACTGCTTGCATGGACTTGGTCACTGAGACCTGAGCACCTTTTTCCTTATCACCTTCCTTATGAACCGCTGAGTCCTTAGCAGCTTCAAGCAATTTTCTTGGCACATCCAAAAAGGGCATTTTAATTTTGCTTGCCTCTTTGAATGCAAAGGATCTAGCAGCTTTGGCAGATGTTTCTTCATTCTTTAGTCTTTCAAGGGCTTGGAGCTGTTCATCTCTGTATTCATAGTATTGCTCCATAGAAATGCCCTATTCCTTAGCTCTTGCCTTGTCAAACTTTAGATGTGTAGCTCTTAGGTGGTTAGGGTCTACATCTTCTTTCTTCTTTCCTTTAGCTGTTATAGTTTGAACAGTTTCAGGAGCCTCTTCCTCTTCTTCTTTTTAAAAAATCATATGTCTCCTTCTCCTTGGCCTGTCCCCAGGAATGGATTCCTCCCCCTTAAGGTATATCGAAGATTCTTATTACAGCAGCTAGATGTGCTTCTTTAGGATCATCTTGAAGCCTAGCACATAAACAGGTAGCTAACATAATATCTAGTCTACTAGCAGTTAAAAATAGCAAGATCCCAATCATGCCTCTGTAAGCTGTTACTGAAACAGCCTTGCCACTGGCATCTGCATCCAACTTTACATTGGTTGCCATTGGGGTTTTGATAGGAGAACTTTGATCAAATGTAAACTTTTTCAAGAGATCTAAAGTATACTTTCTTTGATATATGAATATTCCATTTGAGGTTTGTTTAACCTGTGATCTTAAAAAGAAAGTAAGTTCTCCCATCATACTCATTTCATATTTTGATTTCATGAGTAGTGAAAAATTCTTGCAAAACTGCTCGTTAGTAGAACCTAAGATTATGTCATCCACATAAATTTGAAAAAGCATAATATCAGACTTCACCTTCTTTATGAACAGTGTGGTATCCACTTTACCTCAAGAATAACCATTGCTCATAAGGAAATCAGTTAGAGTGTCATATCAGGCTCTAGGGGCTAGTTTTAGACCATAGAGGGCTTTATCCAACTTATAGACAAGACCTGGATAATGTTCATTTTCAAAACCTGGGGGCTGCTTGACATACACTTCTTCTTGCAGCTTTCCATTCAAAAATGCACTCTTTACATCCATTTGAAATACCTTTATACTCTTGTAGGCAGCATATGCTAGAAACAAACGAATTGCCTCTAACATGGCCACAGGAGCAAATGTTTCATCATAGTCAATGCCTTCTTCCTGTCTATAGCCCTGAGCAACCAGTCTTTCCTTATTTCTAATAAAATGACCTTTCTCATCCATTTTGTTTCTGAAAACCCATTTGGTGCCAACTATTGTTTTTCCTTTAGGAGCAGGAACCAACTTCCATACTTTGTTTCTCTAAAACTAATTGAGCTCTTCTTGCATGACAGTGATCCAATTTGCATCTTTCAGTGCTTCATCCACTTTCTTAGGCTCCATCAGGGACATAAAGCTAGAAAACATACAAAAGTTTCCCAAGCTGTCCCATCTTCTTTGCACGCCTTTGTTGATGTCACCAATTATTTGATCATTTGGGTGACACCTGATCCACTTAGGATCTTGCTTCAATGAAGATTGTACTGAGTTATTTGAATCTTCAACAGGTCCTGTTGAGCAGCTTTCAAGATTTTCAAACATACTGATATCTTGAGCATGTTCACTTGTAGAGCATGACTCTCCATTATTGAACATATCAGCAGAGGATCCAGGATAATCAGCATTGATTGGTTCATGATATGATGTTTTGATTATGTCAGTACACTTATTCACAAAGGGTGCATCAACATAGTCATCATCACGACCATCATGATTAACAGGTTCCGCTCTAGATGTAGTGGAAGCTTTTGAGTCCTTTTATTCATTGATGGAATGCATAAGATCATCAAAGCTGAACTCTCCTGAAACTGCTTCAGGAACAGCTTTTGTGGAGGCACTCCTAGACTCTTCAAAGGTGACATTGATAGATTCATCTATCACCTTTCTCTTGTTGTTGTATACTCTGTAGGCTTTGGAGATAGCAGAATATCCAACAAACACACCTTCGTCAGCTTTGGGTTCAAACTTTGCCAGTTGGTCCCTCTGATTCAGAATGAAGCAGGGACATCCAAACACACGGAAATAGCTATTGTTTGGCCTTCTCCCTTTGATTAACTCATAGGGAGTCTTGTTGAACCTTTCACTACCAAGATTTTGGGTGAAGTAGGCAGTGTTGACACCTTCAGCCCAGAATCATGAAGGTAAATCTGATGCACACAGCATGGTTCTAGCAGGTTCAATGAGGGGTATGTTTCTCCTTTTAGGAACTCCATTTTGATTTGGAGTTCTTACTGCTGAAAAGTTCTGTGAGTTCCCTCTTTCTTCACAGAAGTCCTCAAGAACACTGTTTATGAACTCTGTACCATGATCATTTCTAAGCTGCTATACTTGAGCAGAGTTCAACATCTCCATCTTTTTGATAAATCCAATGATTTCTGTAGCAGCCTCTCCTTTGCTTTTCAGAAAGATCACCCATGTAAACCTGGAGAACTCATCAACCATTACTAAAGTGTATCTTCATCCTCCTAGACTTGGGACACTGACTGGTCCAAACAAGTCCATGTGGATTAAGAAGAGAGGAGTATCAATAGAGAAAATGTGCTTAGATTTAAAAGATGATTTTCTCTGCTTGCCTTTCTCACAAGCTGTGTAGAGTTTATCCTTAACAAAGGTTATAGAAGGCAAACTTGTTACCAACTCTTTCTTACAGAGTTCATTGATATTCTTGAAGTTCAGGTGTGATAACCTTTTGTGCCATAACCAGTTCAGGTCAGCATTGTTTCTTGAGATAAAGCAGGTTTCAGTTGTGGGATCAGCGGATTTCATGTCCACAACATATACACCTTTCTTTCTGTTGTGCACACATCACAACTTTGCCTTGGGGATCCAATATGTAACCCAGGTGCTCATCAAAGTTAACCTTGTAGCCAGCATCACACAGTTGACTTATGCTTACAAGATTATGTTTTAGCCCAGACACATAGGCTACCCTTTTGAACACAGCAGCACCATCTTGAAGAGTTCCATATCCTTCTGTGGATCCCTGTACGTTGTCACCAAATGTGACTTTTGGCCCTTTTTCAGGCCTAAGATCACTAAGCAGGTCCTTACAACTTGTCATATATCTTGAGCAGCCACTGTCCAAGTACCAAACCTGGGATGGTTGTTTGTCCTGCAGAGTGTCATGGGAAAATATTAGTTCTTTTTAGGGAAACTCATCATAGGGATGAGTTCTCCTACTTCATCAACATTTGTTGATGGACCAGTGATATCCACACCAATATTTCTTATTTGGATAATATCAGCTTGGATATCGTCCTCATTGACTATGTTACTTCCAAAACTGCTGGTTTTTGCAATGATGGAACTATCAGAGTCAACAGGCCTCATTTCCTCAGTTTCAGGACAGTCTTTGGCCATATGTGTCTTCTTCCCACACTTGTAGCATTTTCTCTTTTTAGCCTTTTTGGAAGAAGAGCCTCCAGAAATGTATTTTGAATTGTTTTTATTGATTCTGTCAGCAGGTTTAGCAAATTATTACTATTTTTAGAAGAATCAACAGTTTGGGTGGAAGGCACAATGCCAACAACATTGCATGTATGTTCTTTCCTCTTTTTGGGAGGGCAGATATTATATATGTAAGGTCGCCTTTCTACGGATTCTATCTTCACGCGAAGCCGTCCAACGAGTGCGGAATCCTCGTTAGCGGTTTGACGGAGAGACCACACACACGGAACACGGAGACACACACGATGATAGACGAACACTAGAACGTCGACACGTGATTATCTCCTAGAACACACACAAAATCGCCTTGTATGTTCGTAATCGCCCAAAGCTCTAATTCGCTGCCAAAGTCTACAAAAGTTTCGTTCACCCAGATCCTCTGTTTGCTCTCAAGTTCGTCAGAACCTCTGAGCCTTCAAAATTTCCTGATTTCACAATGAAAAGTTCAATATATAGACGACAAGTTCGTGTAGACGCTCGTCACGAACTTATTCTCACTAAGTTCAAACTCTACCCTTTGAACTTGTCTTTGAACTTGTTCTTGAACTTATCTTTGAACTTGTTCTTTTGAACTTATTCTTGAACTTATCTTTGAACTTGTTCTTGAACTTCTCTTTGAACTTGTTCTTGCACTTATCTTTGAACTTGTTCTTTTGAAATTATCTTTGAACTTGTTTCTAGAACTTATTCTAGAACATATTCTAGAACTTAATCTAGAACTTATTTCTAGAACATATTCTAGAACTTAATCTAGAACTAATTTCTATAACTTATTCTAGAACTTAATACGATAGTCTAGAACTTACCTTGCAAATGTAAACATCATACACAATCATGATATCAGTAACAAAACTAGACAACTATCGTCACACCGGATGTTCCAACAGACTCCCCCTTGACGATAGCTTCTAGTTGTTGTTCATTGATCGTCATAGACTATCAGATTCAGAGACTATGAATACCGAAACTAGACAGCTATTTTCACATCGGGTGTATCAACAGACTCCCCCTTGACGATAGCTATAGCTTCTAGTAGAGTTTCATTACTCTATGATACCGAAATCACCTCTTCTTCTTTGATATCCAGGATTGCCTCTCCAGTTTCGGTGTCCTCATCGGTTTGTCGACTAACTTAGTCGATGTCCTACCAGTCAGAGGATTTATTCTTATTTGAACCACAACTCTTCTACCAACTCTTAGATTAACCTCTCAAATCTTGCAGAACGACCCTCCCTTCTGATAGTTTTTGCAAACACCTCAGCAAAGAATCGTCTTACTAGATTAATAAGGTCCTTCCAAGCTAAATCAATCACTCAACACTTCAGAATCTGATTCATCATTTATTGCATATTTTAGCATCTCTAGCTCTATCACATTCTGATCTTCATTCATAACACTTTCATCGAGTGACTTCCAATCAGGTATATCTTTAATAATAAACGCTCAATCCTCAAGATCCTCCTGTTCTAAGTCATCTTCGAAGACGAACCTCATTTCATCTTCATCCAACCCTGAGAATGCTCTAATCAGACCTTATCTTCAGTTACTTTAGTCATATCTGAATTCTTGTCTTTTCCCTTATCAGCGGCTATGAACACCGACTCCCCCTGAGGATCAGCAAGCTGAGCAAATTGTTGTCTTGAAAGATTTGCCAGCTCACTGTTCGGGCCATCTTCTTTGACTTGTCTAGAATTTCTCCCCTTGAGATGGACGATCTTTCAACTATTCCTTCAGTATAGCCTCAAGATTTGCAATCTGCTGCTGCTGATTAGTCTCTGTCTGATCCAACTGGGCATTAAGATGTTGAATTTCACGAATCGCCATTGTGTACTGAAGAATCTGTACTTCTGTTAAAAATCCAGTTCTAACACTGTATAGACTTAATCAACACATGAAACAAGTCATAAAATGTTAGTCGGACATCCAGATCCATTATTCAACGATAAAAATGCAACGAAACTCTCCTTACTTACATTCTTTGATGCTTTCGAAGGTAAACGAAACACTAGAATTAAGTTCGAGAGAAACAGTCGATATCTTTCGATAAATAGACACAAAACCGTAAGTTTTGAAAAACTTTGAACAATTTTAAACTTTTTCAACTTATCCCGGAACCCTTCACTTTTAGCAACAATAATTTTTCAACTTTTTCAATCACGCAAATTTTGTTTTTCCAACAAGAATGCATCATAGAAACTTTGACCTTTATCCTACTTAAAATAATATAAAATAAAAGAAAATAAAATAAAATAAAGTAAAAATAAAATTAAAACTACTCAAAAGTACTTAAAAATTTACGACTTATACTAACTAAATATTTTTTGCGATAAAGTCAAAGAAGGTTCAATCAGATAGCGGTGTCAAACGCACTTTCAGTATTTTACATTCACACTTAGGAATTTTTGATTCCTTTGATTGTTTGTCATGATATACAATCCAAGTCGATTGTCGGTATGATTTTCCCTTTAAACATTTTACACTTTGAAATATCCCTTGGCCTCTTTATTTATCAAGAAAACCACCTTACGTGTCCCATACTTAGACATACTTCTATGATCAAGGCAGACACACAATGTTATAACTTTTCGGTATTGCAAATTTTCTTTAAAAGGAAAACGTCGGACACAGTTCTGTATTTACATACAACAGAGTGTCTTAGTTTGTCTTAAAGTTTATTTAAAGCTAGCAAGACAGCGGTGACAGGTCTGTACTTACGTACAACAAAGCGACTTGTTTTGACTCTCTCCATTTTATCAAAATTTTCTTTTCTTTAAGATGTATTTGATGTTGCAATACATCCCCCAGATAATTTAGATACCTCATTTAGAATCATTGTTTGTATGTCTCTAACATAGAAGTTAAGACCACCTGGTCATACATCTAAGTTAGTTACACATATGACTTTTTCTTGATATTTTATTAGCTTTTGAGATTCCCTTTGTGTATTATGCCTACCAACACATCAAATAGGAAAATGTATATCACTTAGAGTTTAAGGTGCATTATGTGTGAAAGCTTAACACTTAGAGATTGTTTCGACTGTGCTAATTTTCGTCACTTTGAATCTATGATTCTAAGACTTAACTCATTTTTCGATATTCTCTTTTATTTGAAATTTTTTTTAAAGATTTTCTCTCTTTTTTCTTTCGTTTTTAATTTTTAAGACAAGCTAATAAACTAACTTACTAACTTACTATTAAAGGAAGGAAAATCTACTAAACTACTAACTTACTAAAAACGGAAAGAAAAACAACTAAAGTCAAGTTACTCTGGATTACGCATGTCATTTAGTTGAACTAACAACTCAAAGCGTGACTTATCAAATGCTTTAGTGAAAAGATTCGCATAGTTGTTATTACCAACATTGTTATATCAATTACCACACTTTACCCTTTTCCCGTAAGACTTCTCCACTTGGTCTAAGCACCCAATCAGCCTGCCTGATGTTTCGTCCTTTGTACCCCTGTATTGTGTCGGGAGCAACCACCATCCATAAACCATTGGTTATTAGGACCTGTATTAAACTCCTGCAGACTAAACAAGAAAAGTTAGTTATCACGGGGAACCCAAGCCATGACTGAGTTAGTAATACCATCCTCATCCACAAACTTGAATTCTTTCAAATACCCATCTCTCCTTTCAGGTGACTTGGGTTTTTGATTGAGAACCTGTTGTGGAGTTGAGTGATTAACATCCATTCTTGACCTTTGGGTTGTTCTTTGCGGTTCAGCCCTTGAATAAATTCTGTTATTATACATCTCAGTTTGATAGTGCTGGGCTCTACCTGGTGTCTTATGTCTATTAGGAGAATTAGACCCAACTAGAGTGTGACTCCTCTTAGGTGTATTATTCCTAATAATGGATTGGGGGCTGGACATTGATTGACTAGGGGATCTATTCGGGAAATTATTCCTAAGTCCGTCATTTTGTCTGAGAGACACCGCTGGTTGTCGACTACCTTGACGTGACATCACAATTGAGTTCTTCTCAGAAATTTGAGAACTACTCCAGCTCGTATCACTAAGCATTGTTTTTAAGGTTTGCTGCTCTTGTTTCCCTATGTTTAGTGAAAACACTGACTTTTTGTAGGGACAACCTGAAGCAACATGTCGTTTCTCAAGACACTTAAAGCAAGACATCTTGTCAATAGATTTCTTATAGGCACTCGTTGACCTAGGTGTCTTACTAATGCCCAGATTTTTGTATCAACAGCTTGGTTTAACTCCCCTTTGTTATTATATTATTACTTACAGTATTTTCTTCTTCTAGTTTTGGCTTACAACTAGACTGAACACACTGTACCGTTTGCCTAACCTGAGGAGTAGTTGAAGATACTTTAAAAGACTCAGTTACCTTGACTACCTCTGATTTAACCATATCCTTGGTCTCATTCTGAGGAGTAGGTACATGGTTGCTATTTGCCTCAGCAACCTTAGCCCTAGACTCAGCTAACTCTATATCTTTAAGAGAGATCTCTTTGGTCAGTGACTCTACATGCTCATAAATTAGTTCTTTCTTGAAACTTTGTTCAATTGATTGACAAATTAGCATTCTCTGATTTTAACGATTGAATTTGAGAAGTCATAGATGAATGTGTTTCTAGTACTAAGTTCAATTTATCATTCAAAATAATACATAAAACACATAAATCATGAAAAGTAGAAAAGTTCAGAATTACCTTTTTCCGATCAGATTTGATGTTGGCCATCTGAGCTGCAAACTCCATCGTAGTCAGCTCCTCAGTAATTTCCAGCACCAAAGGATTTGAATCAGACTGCTGTGAATCCTCTTTCTTTTCCTCTTCTGCTCCCGTATCCGTTTCTGTAACTTCGGCCATGAAAGCCCTAGTATTCGCCTCTCAATGTGTAATCTAATCATATGTGCCATCTAACTGTTTGTTAGACCCCACATTAGAAAGTAAACCAGCTACTGAACCCTGATTCCCTGATCTCTGATTCCATGAACTGGCTGAATAGTGACGTCCCGAGTTCTGATAATTATCCATCTTAGGTCTTTGACACTCTCTCGCAAAGTGTCCCAAGCCCTGACAGTTATAGCACCTAACTTTTGACTTATCGAATCCTACATTGTGCACACTTAAATTTCTTCCCGTTCTTTTCATGAATCTCTTCAATCTCTGTCTGACCATAGCCAATTGCCATTGTAGGTCCATTTGTTCCAAGTCATCCGGATCCACCTGATCATAATCTTCTTCCCATAGAGCTGGATCAATTATTTTCCCTTGAATACAATTCCCGTAAGCTTCTACAAACGATGCTAGAAGCTTCAGTTGCTCCTCTGTAGTTTTAGGACTCATTGGCATTTTTGTGTATCCCTGAGACAATGATCCTGAAGTACATGCCCGTGGCAGATCATCTGGATTTGAAAAACCCAGAAGGGCCGTATCATAAGAATTTGCTGCTTCTCTTGGTATGCCTTCTTGTTCTCCAGAAAAAAATGTTGTGGCTTCAGACTTAGGTACCCTAGAATTAGATGGTTTAGATTTACCAAAGTACATCTCAAGTTCTTTTGCCTGATCATATTCCCATTCCTTCTTTTGTAATTGAATGTTGTATGCCCTCAGCGTTCCTATCACTCCTTCAAGAGTAAGAGTCTCAAAATTTTCTTCATCATGCTTGATAAGCGTTGTGTACATTTCCCACTTCGCTGGTAAAGCATCAAGAAGCTTCTCTATCTTCTCAGTCTCTCGATAATCAACATTGTGATTTTCCAGCTTTGTCAGCAGATGATAGAATCTTGTTATTGTCTCATCCAGCTTTTCGGTTTTCAATGCTTTGAAAATAGTGAACTGCTGTTTCAGCATCTCGGTCCTTCCCTTGCGTACCCTTGGATTTCTCTCACACCTTTTCTCTAGAGCATCCCATAGCTCTTTAGCAAACCTATAATTTCACAAGGTGTGTAGAATTTCTTGAGGTAACGCCATACATATAATCGAGAATGCTCGGTTCTCGGCCTCATAAAGTTTCTTATGATCATTCTTCATATTTTGATATGTTAAGACTCTTTGACGACCTTCAAACTCTTGCGTAGGTGTAATATATCCCTCATCAATACAAATCCACATTTGCATATCGTTGAAACGAGAAAAATCGGCGAACCTATCCTTCCACCAATAATAATCTTCCAACTTCATTAACTTTAGCGGGGAATTTGCCTTGCCGACCTCGTGATCCATTTCAATGAGTTTTTGCAAACTTGACATCCTTTCTAACCTTTTTGTTTTCGAATTTAGGTAATTTAATTTAAAATAATTTAAATAAACCCTTTCGAACTTAGGTAAGTTCAAATTAGTTTAATATTAAATTCGTTAGAAATTAAATTCGAAATTGTTTAAGTTCGAAATCAACAAATTCGATGGTCTGAGAAGTTCGAGATTTCTGACAAATTCGAAATCTGACAAATTAAATGCTAGCAAGTTCGAATCTCAGCCGAATTCGAATGAAACCCTAAATCAAGTTCGTGAGGAGCGTATTTTCCGACAAGTTTGAATTTTCTGACAAATTCGAATAAACCCTAATACCACCTATGTTCGAGCACCGCAAGTTCGAAAAACGGCCAAAAGTTTGATCTTTTCAAGTTTTCAGTTTAAACCAATATTTTTAAGTCTAAAAATACTGATTTCGACAAAAAAGGTGAACCAATGTAAACTTTTCTCCGTTATCTTGCTTGTATAACTCGAAAAACTAACCAAAAATGCGATTTTTCCCGTCCAAAACGCCAAGAAACCACGGATGTTGAATATAAACACGAAGAACACTAAGAACACCCTTATGGCTCTGTTACCACTTGTAAGGTCGCCTTTCTACGCATACTATCTTGACGCGACGCCGTCCAACGAGTGCGGAATCCTCGTTAGCGGTTTGACGAATAGACCACACACACGGAACACGGAGACACACACGATGATAGACGAACACTAAAACGCCCCGACATGTGATTCTCTCCAAGAACACACACAAAATCGCCTTGTATGTTCGTAATCGCCCAGAGCTCTAATTCTCTACCAAAGTCTGCAAAAGTTTCGTTGACCCGGATACTCTGTTTGCTCTCAAATTCGTCAGAACCTATGAGCCGTCAAAGATTCCTGATTTCATAATGAAAAGTTCAATAAATAGACGACTAGTTCATGTAGACGCTCCTCACGAACTTATTCTCACTAAGTTCAAACTCTACCATTTGAACTTGTCTTTGAACTTGTTCTTGAACTTATCTTTGAACTTGTTCTTTTGAACTTATCTTTGAACTTGTTTCTAGAACTTAATCTAGAACATATTCTAGAACTTACTCTAGAACTTATTTCTAGAACTCATTCTAGAACTTAATATGATAGTCTAGAACTTACCATGCAAATGTAAACATCATACACAATCATGATATCAATAACAAAACTAGACTACTGTCGTCACACCGGATGTTCCAACAAAATACATGAAGTTTTATTGGCCTTTGTCCTTCCACAGGTTTGGGAAACTTATTCCCAAATTTCTCAGGTTGAGCAATGGCTTTGCCTTTGCCCTTACTGAGATGTGATGAATGTTGCCTATCAACATAATCATAGCTTTTTGTTTTGAAAGACTTACCTTCATTTATAATCAATTTTCCACTATGAATTAAAAACTTATATGAAATCACAACAAATTTACTTTCAACATGAGACTTACCTCTATTGAAAGCAGGCTGCTTACCTCTTGAAAACTTTTTCTCAAAATGATCAGCATCAAAAGGATTAACAGGTCTCTTACCAACAGCTTTAGACCCAAAGCCTGTTTTGTCAACAGGTTTAGAGTCCACAGCTGCAGCTTGAGCTTGTTTTCCTTTCTTTTGCTTGTGTGAACCAGCTGAGCACTTAGCAGACTGATTTGATGGAGAACACATTCCATCATCAGCTTTTCGAGCTTTTCACACAAGCTATCAGTATTTTGAGGCCTGACAAACCTGTTTGTTGGGACTAGCTTACCATTCACTTGGATGAAAGTGCTTGGAAGCTCACCAAGAGTGGATAATTCATTTTTCAGATTATTTATCTCGTCAATAGATACTGCATTGTCAAGATCCCCTCCAAGATAGACTTGGATTTGTGCAGGGATCTGTTGACTGATGCAATGGCTGACTTTTTGTGCAAATTGGCACCAAGAGTCAACAATCTTTTGAAGCTTCACATGGTTTATGTCTGTTTCTCTCTTCTCTTCTAGCAAAATGGAATTGATGTGTTTTAATTCATCAAGTTTAGTTTCCAACTTATGGAAACTGTCCAGTTTGCTAGTTTTTATTTCAAGATCAGTTTTCCGCTTGGAGATTTCTGACAACAAATAATGATGCTTCTCAACGGCAGCTTTTAAATCAACAAGAATATATTCAAACATTTTTACTTTTTCATCAGAACTGTTAGACATAAAGTTTTGTACCTTGTACATCATTGTTGGATTCCAGATCTCTAAGCTGCTGAAGGCTTCAGCTTCAGCTAAGTCTTGTTTGAAATTGCTTGTTGATGGGACATCAGTATTGGCCATCAGACAGTTGTTATCTTCTTCATCTGAAGATGAGTCAGATTCCTCCCAATCACATGTCTCAGCCATGAGTCCCTTTTGCTTGTTGGAAGCCACTGAGTCTTCCAACTTCTTCAGCTTAGCCATGGCCATAAGGTACTTAACCCGGTAACCATCGTCCCTACTTGTCTTGAATGGTTTGGATGATTGACCAACAACTTTAGACACACAGTCAGTAGCTATATGACCATTTTTGCCACATTTAAAGCACTCAGCATAGTTTTATCAAATGCCTTCTTTTTTATGGCACTTGACTTCCTTTGCAGCATTCTTCCACCAAGCCTCTTCTTGTTGAACTTTTTGACAAGCATTGAAATCAGTTGCTCATCATCAAGTTCAGCAAGATCTTCACAGTCTTTCTCTTCAGACATCTCTTCCCTTTCATCATCCGCCTGTTCATCAGGTTGTGTGAACACATCACATACCTGATCAACAAGTTGTCTCACGCTGGCCACAAAGGCAGCCCTCTCTTAGACATTTCCAAGGCATTTTTTTATGTTGCCTTGACTTCTCATTATTCAGTAAAGATCCATACAGATTTACAAGATCCATACCTTTGATGGTGCCTGAATTTCTCAAGATAGTAGAAAAATAGTTCCATTCTTCAGGCAGGATGTCCAAGAACTTGTTCACCGGAGTTAAGCTGTCCTTTGTGATCCCAATAGCTTTAAGATAATTGATAAGAGTAGTGAACCTGGTATAGGTTTCTGTGAGAGACTCCTTTGGTTTTGCAAAGAAGAGTTCATACTGTCTAACAAGGTTGTTAATCTTGTTATCCAGTGTGACTGTGGGACCATCATAGACGGTACACAAAGTATCCCACATCTCCTTTGCAGTCTTCATTTTCTCAACCTGTTTGAACACATCATCAGGAAGAGAAATGACCAGGTTATTCCTGGATTTTGTATCAAGAGCAACAAGCATTTTGTCTTCATCATACCATTTAGCTTTGGCCTTCTCAATGGTTCTGATATTAGGGGCAGCTCCTCCAACAGCAGGAGTGATAGTAGTAACTGAAGTCGGCACATAGGGACATTGCATTACTATCTCTGGCAGTTGTACATCCAGATTCTCTAAGTAGAGCATCATTCTGCACTTCCAACCAGAGAAGTTTTGATGATTGAATTTGGTGCGTTTGGCCATTGAACCGTTGTCATAGTAAGAGGAGGAACTGGCAGCACTGTTGTCCATGGGAAAGTAGGAAGAATGAGAGATCTAGAGTTAAAACACACTCTATCTGCTCTGATACCAGTTTTAGGTCCCAAAAGGCTTCCCTAGTGTATTGTTATAAGATGTAGAGGGGGGGATGAATACAGCAAATTAAAACTCAACACTCTTTTCTCAATGTTTGTGTATAATATTAACAAGCGTGACTGCAGAAACGTTCTAGCTGAGATGACAGATAAAACAGATGTTCAACTAATCTAAGACACACTCAGACAAGATACAATGAATACACTCACTTAGATGAACTCACTGATTTCACAAGACACAGATGGACAGCTTGAATAAGAACAACTTAGACACACGTTACTGTTTTATTCAAGCAGACTTGCATGCATGGAATAACACACTTTAATGCACGATCTAAATTTCTCACTCTTAGATGTCTCACAATCCTTAGAAGCTTCCTTTTATACTCTCACTGAGAATCTCAGTGAAGCTTCATCATTGGACAATAAGATAGTGTGATGTCTTTCTGAAAAGACAAAACAACTTTTCTGCACAGTCTGAAAAGTCAGACTTGTCTTAATGTGGCAGAATCTTTATCTTTTCCTTTTTGTCTCTATTGCATAAGGTTTTAACCAAAAGAGGAATGTCAACTTTGCAACTTTCTTCTTTTACTAAGGCCATTTTGATATAAGAAATGGTCTGTCACCCATGTAAAATATCCTTTTGTCTTCATGTAACAGAACAACGTAGGCAGGCTTTCGCAGTTTTTGTTTTCCACTTTATCTTCGACTTGTAAACTGATCTTGTAGCCAAAAACAATACATGAGGACTTGGAAACGTATTCCAATAAGTGTCTGGCCTGTTCACAATGAACAAAACACTTAGAATTTGTCCAAGCTGCTCAGCAAAATAGAGCAGCGTAGACTGTTTATGTCCAGCCTGTTCAGCAGACAGAACAGCTTGGACAATCTGCCTTTGTTGCAACGAATGCAATAGGTAAACAACTTTGAGTCATATTACAAATCACTTTTCATGTTTCAAGAAGGCATAAACAGGCCATATATTATACCTTCAAGTGCATCAAGCAGGTTTGATTAAAAATCTCCCCCTAAGATGTAGAGCAGGTTTGACTGAGGCCTTTTTGTGCCTAACAATAACGATCCCACACGTTGTATTGCTCTTGAAACTCTCTTAAATGATTTCTAATTCTTCTGTGCACTTTTACAAACTCTGAAGTCGTAGCTCTTCCAAAAGTCTCTCAAATTACACAAATAAGTTCATAATACAACTCTTAAATTCGTGGAAGGCCCAAGCTTACGAACTTACAAGTTCATGCCCATACAGATACGAACATAGGTCAGCTAAGTTCGTACGAACTTGTGTGACTTAAGTTTGTGGACTATGCCTTAAGATCTTATTCTCACAAGTTCATTACCTCAACAACTTGTCTTCACAATCATGAACTTAACATGCAAATGTAAACACTATACACAATCATTAACAAACAAACATGACTTGTATTAATAAAGCCCTATCTATTACATATGACAATCTATAGCATATCGAGACTGCTATCATCACACAGGGTGTACCAACAAACTCGCCCTTGACGATAGCTTCTAGTAGATATTCATTACTCTATAGAGTAGGCTTATTCAACCTGCTTCATGCATGTAGTCCCTATTTAATGCAAACTTTAACTACATTCTATTATTTCTTGCCTTCTGAGCTCCAACCTTCATGAAAGTACATTGCCTGTTAATGAAGCTTCAGCATGTCACCCTGAGAAAGTTTTAAAAGATGGAGGGGATCATATACTTTCACAATAACTTTCTCGTCTTCATCTTCCATTATTGCTTTAGCTGCATGTTCCTTAGAAGGTCTTGTGACATGTTCTTCAACGGAACCTTCTTCAAGAACATAACAGGTTTATATTACATTACCATCCATGGCCTACGAGTCAAATGATCTATTCTTGTTTCGTCCATGACTCATTAGCCAGCTCTAGGCTTAATCCTCTCAAACCTTCCAGACCGACCCTCTTTTCTGATAATTTTTGCAATAACTTCAGCATACTGGTCGTCTCCTAGGTTGATCAAATCTTTCCATGCCAACACTTTGACTTCACATTTAGGTAATGAATTAAAGTCATTAAGCCTTCTTCCCTAGTACTGTAGCCCATCTCTTCTTTTCAGAACAAATAGTTGCAGTTCCCTCTCAAAGAACCAGCTTAGAATCCCACCAGTTAACTTTTCTGGACTAGGCAGCTTCATTTTCTACTTTATTGCCAATTCAGACTTTTTCTCTTCCTTCTTAAACCACAAACTCTTCTTCTCCTCTTTGGTCAGCTCCCTGTCAGTTGTATCAGATTCCGTGTCACCGTTATCTGCTGATTTCTGCATATTAATGTCTATCACATTCTGATTTTCATTCTCGTATAGCTCCGTGACAGGCTGCTTTTGAATGACCACTTCATCATCTTCATTCATAACTACCTCATCATCAGATTTCCATTTAGCTACATCCTCAAGAATGAATTCTCCTTCTTCAAGCTCCTCCTGATCTATGTAATTTTCAAACTCGAACCGAATCCCATCTTCATCTAGGTCCAAAAAGCCTCCAATTAACTCTTCTTCAATAACATATGTAGCCTCCGGAGCCTTGCCCTTGTCAGCCCCTGAAGACGATCCAGACTGCCCCTGAGTTATAACTTGCAGAGTAGTCTGTTTTGAAAGATCTGCTAGCTCACTTTCCTTTTCATTGCTTGGGTCATCTCCTTCGTCTTCTCTCCTGGCTCCCCTTAACTCATCTCCCTTACAACTCCACCTGAGCTGCACGATCTTTTAAGATTTGCTCCATTAGGGTTTGTAGAGTTACTATCTGATTTTGCTGGGCAGTCACCGTCTATTGAAGATATGCATTCAGCTGATCTAACTGTGTATTATGCTGTTTAAGCTCGGTGACTGCCATGGTGAGTTGGAGAATTTGGACTGTTTGGAAGTCTACTTTAACTTTCAATTGTGAAAATCCTTGGGTGGTTGTGGATGCTGATGGAGTGGAGGTGGTGGTTGATGGTGAAACTGCGGTGGATGTAGACGACCCTGATTTAGCTAGGCGTTGGCGCTTAGTCCGTTGTTGACTTGCAACCAGCGCCTCTTTTCCTACCACAAAGTCTTCATCTCTCTCTTCCTCATCTTGAAGTCTGAAAGATTGAGCTAGAACTGTTTGCGGCTGCACTACAATCCGGGTACCGAGAACGCCAAAAGAAGTTGATGGATTTGCTGCTTCCCTTAAATCTCTCTCAATATCTGAGTCTGTCTCAGAAGCAGACTCAACAGCCAGCTTAGATGGTTGCGGCTGGTAATTCTCTATATCTTCACAAATATTTTCTGGGGGTTCGAGGATATCCTTGATCAACTCCTCAGTGATTGATTCTTGTGCCGCTCCCCCTTGAGAAAAAATCTCTTCTAGCGTTTGCTGAATCGGGTCAGCCTGTGTTACCGATGTGGTGGCCATAGCTGCCGCTGCCGTCGTTTGTTGAGACTGAACTAGAGCAACCGATGCTTGTTGAGCCGGTGCTTGATGAGCCGGTGCTTGCTGTTCTTGTTCTTTCGCAACCCATTCTTCTCCATCTGGGGCAACAAAATTTGGGTCGAGCAGAGCTCCGAATAATGGATTCATTGGGGGCCTAAGATTCTCTGCCCTTCTTGAATTATTGCTCTGGCAGTCTGCAAAAATTCGCTTGTCGATGCCTGCGACAACCACCACTTCGGGTAACGTTGGCAGATTAGGCAGAAAATGCTTAATAATCACCATCACAAACCTTGGTTATAACAAGAATCTTTCCCAGGTTGGCGCCATTATTTGATGCACAAACTCTCCAAAAAATAATCCTGAAAAGCTGAACGACTTGTTATACACTAAGGAGATCATCCCTGACTGGAGCTTGGATGTCATCGTGTTAGAACTAGCCTTTTTAGGCGCAAAACAGACGAGCATGACATGCATTAGATATCTCCACTGTCCAATTAACCCACTCTTCACATACGAAGCTTTAGCTATGTCTTGTACATAGCCCATTCTTTGAAAGGCCAATTGCCTTATCGCAGCCGAGAAATCTATTGGACCATCTTCTTGCTCGACTGTCCCCAATTGTAGAATTTCCCTCGGATTGTCCGCCGAAAATGCAATCTCTTGCCTGTTGATAGTAGCCCTCAGAACCGGAGGCACTACGGAACTATCCACATGTAAAGTTCCCCAAAACTATTGAATATATTGAATTATAAGCGTTGGGTTGTGAGTCAAAACATAAGCGATCCTTGATCGTGTCAAAAATTCAAAAATTTCTCTATACTGCCGTGCCTCAGCCGCTTGGAGGTCTGCCATTCTTGCATACACTACAAATAGTTAAATTCTGAAAAATTAAATTTTGGAAAACATTTAAATTCATTCGAACTTGATTAAGTTCATTCGAACTTAATATCCTTCGAACCTATGTGTAAGTTCGTGATACTCAGAATCCTAACGAACTTATTAGTAAGTTCGAGAGAGGCCTTCGAACTTGTAGATATTTTGATCTAAGTTCGTAGACTCCTCAAGTTCGTGACCTGATGAACAAGTTCGAAGTTGGCCTTTTCAAAATCAAACTCATGATTTAAAGCTTTTTAGACTTAATTGACCAAAGAATCTAGTCCTAAAAGGTTCTAATCGAGGTTATTTATGTTTTATTTTAAGTTTTAAAACCCTAAACTTTGTATTTTGAATACTTAGCTTTCGGTTATATTAAACCCAAAATGTTTGATTTTAAACCTGTATGTCCCAAAAGGTTTCCTTAGAGTATTGTTCTAAGCTGTTGAGGGGGGGTGAATACAGCAAATTAAAATTCAACACTCTTTTCTCAATGTTTTTGTATACTATTAACAAGTGTTAATTACAAACATGCCTGAACCGCGGAAAGGTTCAAGCTGAGATGACAGATACAACAGATGTTCAACTAATCTAAGACACACTCAGACTAGATACCATGACTACACTCACGTAGATTCACTCACTGATTTTACAAGACACAGATGGACAACATGAGTATGAACACCGTAGACACACATACTATTATATTCAAGCAGACCTGCATGCATGAAAAACACACTTTAATTCACGATCTGATTTCCCACTCTTGGATATCTCAAAATCCTTAGAAGCTTCCTTTTATACTCTCACTGAGAATCTCAGTGAAGCTTCTTCATTGGACAATGAGATAGTGGGATGTCATTCCAAAAAGACAAAACACCTTTTCTGCACATTCTGATAAAGCAGACTTGTCTTCATGTGGCAGAATCTTTGTCATTTTCTTTTTGTCACTGTTACATAAGGCTTTAACCAAAAGAGGAATGTCAACTTTGCATCTTTCTTCTTTTGTTAAGGCCATTTCGATATAAGAAAAGGTCTGTCACCCTTTTCAGATATCCGTTTGTCTTTATGTAACAGAACACCGGAGGCAATCTTTTGCAGTTTCTGTTTTCCACTTTGTGTATGACTTGTAAACTGATCTTGTAGCCAAAAACAATACATGTGGACTTGGAAACATATTCCATTAAGTGTTTAGCCTGTTCACAAAGAACTGGTTCTATTCAAAAAGAACAGAACACTTAAATCCGTCCAAGCTGCTCAATTGAACAAAGCAGCGTAGACAGTTTATGTCCAGCCTGTTCAGCAGACAGAACAGCTTGGACAATCTGCCTTTGTTGCAACGAATGCAACAGGGTAAACACTTTGGCTGATATTTCAAATCACTTCTCAGGTTTCAATAAGGCATAAACAGGCCATAAATTATACCTTCAAGTGCATCAAAACAACTTTGATTAAAAATCTCCCCCTAAGATGTAGAGCAGGTTTGACTGAGGCCTTTTTGTGCCTAACAATCTCCCCCTATTTGCAATAATCAGTCTAAGCCGATTTTTATCAATAATCACTACACATTTTTACAATACATTTTGCTCAAAGGAAATTACAACATTAAAGTAAAGTAAAAGATCAGTTTATACATACTGATTTTTGATTACATGAACAACGTATGTTTTTTCAAAAGTACAACTGATGTACTAGTGTATATTACAACTGATGTAAAGATATTAATAAAAGTTACAACTTATGTTATAAAGTACAACTAATGGATAGGAAAATTCAACAATTTGGACTGTTGATGATGGGAGTAAATAATGGCAAACCGGTCCAACAGAAGGAAAACTTCCATTCTTCAACTACTCAGATAGTAGATGGACTTCAAGACAGTGGTGGTTGCAATCCTTCTTCAAACATTCTTTCAAGCTCATCCCTGGTTTCCTCCAAATCTTGCATTTCAACTCTGAGGAACATAAAATTTGGATGTTCAAGCTCCCATCTTTCATAGAAGCCTCTGATCTGATCCAAGATGGTTGCTCTCCACTTTGCAGATTGCCTGAAGGAGTTTGCAAGTCTGAATGCTACAAGCTGTTTGAGACCAACTTTCTGTAGGTCTGATGCTCTTTGAAAGCACTTCTTCTTAGTCATGGGATCTACAAAAAAATGCCCCCAACTCAGGTTCTTCAATCAGCTTGCCTTCTTCAAATTCTACTCCTTTGGGCAGGTTGTGGTCAACTCCTTTGATCTCTACTGCATGGTCACCTTGTTCAATCAAGATCTAGAGTTCCTCCAGCTCTGAATCCTTTCTGTTCCTTTTGGCCTTTATTTTGGGGTAAGTCACTGAGACACCCTCACTTAATTCTTCTGAGATCAGGCCAAGGTCTTTCACCCTTTCCATCAGCTTTTTGACATATGCCCTGATGGTCTTAGCCGTTTCAGACTTAGACTGGCTCAGGGCAACTGCCAACTCCACCCATTCTCTGTACCCCATCTGTGCAACATCAGTGTAATCGTATGATTCTAGTTCTGGACCTGTTGCACCCATTCTGGTTATCATTAGCTTCCACTGTTTGCCTTTTCTTGAAATGGGCACAGCTTTGACAATAGCTTCCCTGGCAAGTCTTCTATCAGCAACTTCAAAGAACTTTTTTCTTGCCAAGTTGTCAGAGTGTATATGGGCTCTTGCAGAGGATGGTTGTTTGGACTTGGTCATAGAGACCGGAGCACCCTTTTCTTTTCCACCTTCCTTTTCACCCGCTGACTCTCTAGCACCTTCAAGCAGTTTTCTTTGCACATCCAAAGAAGGCATTTTAATCTTGCTAGCCTCTTTGTATGCAAAGGATCTGGCAGCTTTGACTGAGGCTTCTTCATTTCTTAGTGTTACCATGGCTTGGAGATGTTCATCTCTGACTCATAGTATTTCTCCACAGGAACACCCATTTCCATAGCCCTTGCCTTGTCAAACTTTAGCTACGCTATCTCTTTGGTGGTCAGGGTCAAAAGCTGCTTTCTTCTTTCCTTTGGCTGTTGTAGTTTGAACAGCTTCAGGAACCTCTTCCTCTTCTTGTTCTTCTTCCAAATTCATATGCCTCCTTCTGCCTGGCCTGTCCACAGGAATGGATTCCTCACCCTTAGTTTGTGCAGGGTTTGGAGATCCAGGCTGAGTAGGATGAGCAGCTTCAGTGTGATGGGAGACATCTGCAGCTAGACCTGTTCCTGATGCACATGCTGCTTGACCAACAGATGCTGATTTCTCCTTAGAAGGAGAAGAGGTTTTCTCCCCCTTAGACACAGTCTTTGAGGCAGACAACTTCTCCCCCTTAGAAGGAGATGGACCAGCACCTTCAACAACTGGTCTCTGCCTGGAGAAAAAAATTCAGCAATTTTGGCAGCAGATTTGGGGCCAACCAGCCTATGCACTAAGAAAACCAGATTGTCCTTAACCTCTTCAAGCTGGGTAAGGCAGGTTTGAAGAGAAGAGGATTGGGAATCAGCAACTGAGGACAGCATGACTAGATTTTCTCTGTCAGAAGCTGTGAAAAGCAAACTTTGAAGCTGTGCAAGATGTAACTCAAGAAAGTCCTGCACATTATCAAGATTTGCCAACACAGAATTGGACAAAAAAAACAAATAAAGAGTTCAAGCTCGCCAATGTAGTAGGAAGGGTAGTAGTGCAAGTGGTGATGAGAGTGGACAGCTGTTGGGATATGGCTATCATGGAGGATACAGAGTCCTATTGATGGGAAAGAATAGAGGAGAGTGATGTGGAGTTGTTTTGCAGCTGTGCAGTGAGTGCAAGCAGCTGTGAGGACTGGTCAGGTTGTGGAGTGACTGGAAAGGAATTCTTGAACAAATCAAAGAATCCTTGGAGCTGGGACACAGAGTCTGAGATTATTGATGGTAGGGAAGTCATGGAATTTTCCCAAGATCCAACTTTGTTGGTCAGCAAAGAAAGCTGATCCTTCAAAGGAACATCTTTGGGGGATGGGGGAGTATGGGTAGATCATTTGGATTGTCTAGAGGGGGAAGAATGAGATGAGGATGAGGCAGGTGTTTTGGGAAGTGATGGAGAGGTAAGGGTGACTCTGGACAGAAGTTTCATAGCCTGGGCAAAAGTAATATGGCCCAGCTTTGAAGGGTCAATGGGTCCCTCAGCAGTAGCTGTATCTACTTCATCAGGAGAAGAGGTAGAGGTTGGTAGCCTTTCAGACGCTGCTTGTGTTGCAGCACCTTCATTAAGGCCTGGGGTGGTTCCCTCAGCAGCACCTTAGTCTAAAGATGCCTCATCAAGGAGAGATGGGATGTGCATTTCAACATCAGCGGTGGTGAAACCTGCTGATGGAGTTTGCATATGAGGTGCAGCCTCACCAGAGGGAAGGTATGTTCCCTGAGGTTCATCAGCTTGGGATGTTGGTCCTTCAGCAGCTGTTGGGTGTAAAACAGATGTATCATGAGGAGCAGAAGTCGGAGGCTGATCTACTGGATGGTCTAATCCAGCAGGTTTGGCACCTCGTGCTGTAACATCCCAAATTTTAATTATATGTAATTTGCAAATTTTAAGGACTTAATTGTTGTACTTTTGGATGATTATATCAATTTAAGTTAATTTCGATCATATTATCAGTTAAATAAAAGATACGAAGTTGAGGGGTATGATGTGCATATGGGACAAAATAGAAATAAAAAGGGAAAAACCCTTTCATTTCCACCAACACACTCTCTCACTACTCTCTCTCTCTACCGTATTCTCTCTCAACTCTCTCACTCTCTCGGATTTCAACTCAAGAACCCAAGAATCATCAAATTTTCAAGTGCAAAATCTGGAAACAAGTGATTTGGAAGGAACTATAACTACAACAACAAACGATTTGAGGTAAGATTCATCCAAACTTGCAAAATTTGAGGTTTTTGGTTCGGTTTTTATAGAAACCGAATCATAGGTTTTGGATAACAAATGTTAAATGCATGTTGGATTTTATTGAAGATGTGTTGAAATCGAGCATGTATGTTGCTATGTACCAAATTTCAGAATCAGATTCACACTCTAAGTATGATTTCAAGTTAAGTGTGTGTTTTAGTGTGTGTGTTCATCGTGACACATAGAAAAAGTCACACAAATGGGTTGTTTTGGTATACAAATATGATGATATAAGTTAAATGATAGCATATAAGTTCACATTTACTGTATTAGACTCAAAAACATGCAAAAATGGTCAAAAACGTAAATCTGGAAAATATTGGAAATTTCACCAAGTATGAACTCGGTCCGGATCCATCCGAATTCGGATCCGTACCCAGTTCGGACCTACAGTGTTTCGGACCAACTACTATTTCGGGTCCATCCCAATCCGGACCCCAACCCATTTCGGACCTCTCCCCACTTCGGACCTACAATATTTCGGATACTAGCCTACTTCGGACACATGACTAATTCGGACCCTAACCCAATCCGGACTCACCCAAATTCGGACCAAGCATTTCGGACAACTACATAATTCGGACCAATAGTGAATTCGGACCGAGGACCCAATTCGGACCATCCGGATTTCGGACCATCCGAATTCGGATGTGGTCCGAATTCAACTAGGGTTTTATTTAAAATTACAGAATACAATTTTTAAGCAATTACTGACACAAATTCACTATTACACTTACATTACAGATCATTGTGGTGTTATCAAAACACACATTGATTCAGGATCAAGTCACAAAACCAATCACTGTGAGTAACAGATTGTCATTCGAACATTTATTGTTTTTGCATTCATGTTTATACATTCAATGGCATGTTCACGTTGTTCATATACTTCATTTGGCACTCATGAAACGATTTGTTGTTATGATGCACACTCGTACTTGACATGTAACACACATGTAGCTTGCGTTCATTTGAAAGTGCATCTATTTACATCATGCTTGCACTGCATGATCATTACTTCATAATCTGATGCGACCTGGACTGGGGCTGACAGCAGGCCACTGTCGGGGACTGATCATCTCACTCGTATCCCATCAGGTTCGGCACATCCCCGATCAGCATATTGAACTGCCAACCCATGCTTGCACTGCATGGTTTTTCACATACACTGAGGCTTTCACTGCCGTTATCACATACATGGGGCTTACACTGCCCATGGTTAAGGATTGCTTGTAAAGAAATATTTGTTGTATGCATAATCTGTTATCTCACTAAGCATTTAGCTTACTGTTGACTCATATTGATTACAGGCAAAGGCAAGAGTGTAGCTGGACCATCTACTTAAGCATATCAAATCAATATCCCGGAGACCTTAGTAGCTATTGGTACTTGAATGTAATAGCTTTGGGCTGGGATTTCTACTTCTAAAACAATTATGTTGATGTAATAGTTAGACTCTTATCACTGTAGACATGTATTCTATTGCTTTAGTGTGGATTTGCTTAATTCTAATTTAAGTATTCAATTTCAATTATCATGATTACTCATTGGGTTGTTAGTCGATCCTGGTGATTGCTACAATAATATCATTAATTAACAAGGACGTCACACGTGCAGACTCAGGTTGTGAAGAAGTATGGGGTGGAGACTGTGTGGACTCAGTATGGAGTGGGGTGAGCTCCTGTCTTTCAATATTCTCAGCCTATTTGGAGGCTGGAATAGTGGATGTGGTAGTCTCCATATGTACAACTAGTTCCTGTTGGGAGGGACCAAAGGGCCTAGGCATACTCAGGGTAGACTCTTGATGGAGTGAAGCCTGCTCCAAATGTGCTTAACCTTCTCCCAAAATAAGAGAAGCAGCAGGGGTTGCTTCTTTTTCAACTGAACCCTGTTGAGAGGGATCGGAGGGGCTAGATGGTTCGATTGGTTTCTTTTTGGCTAAGGTTTTGCGTCTGTATAGGCGAGAGATGAAGTGGAGGATGTGTGCTGTGGAGAGGTGATTAGGGGTTCTGTTTGGACTGGTGGTGAGACTAGGTCAGAAACAGGTGGGTTGGCCTGATCAATAGTTTCAGGTGCCACAGAGGCACCAGCCACAAAGGCTTCAGGTTCAACAGATGAACCAGGGTGAGAAGCCTGCTCCCCCTCAGCCACAGAGGCTGATGGGGCAGACTTGGACTTGGCTATTTTAGCCTTCTTGCGGACAGGCTCAGCTTCAGTCGTTTCCAGGGTCCTTTTAACAAATTTGACCCTAGATTTGGATTTTCCCTTGGGAGCAGTCTCTGGATCCACCCTCACAGCAGAGGGTCCTTCCTCCGTTCCTAGCAACCTCCTCATTGGTGATGACAGAGGAGGTTCATTTGGGAGTACAGGGGTGTAGGAAACTCTATTCCCTATTACAGGGAATGTAGCAGTACGTAGTAGAGGCTGAGAGTTATAGAGTTGCTCACCACAGATGTGCTTGAAGATGAGGCTTAACCACCTGGGATATCGAACAGCAGCTGGACGTGTTTCTAGCTGCACCAGGTTCCTCAAGTTCATGAAAATCCATCTTACCATGTTGATTGTAGTCTCATCCACAAGCTGTAGGACTATTGGAATCTAATCACGGCTGAGTTGGTCGAATGAACCAACTTTAATGCTGAAGCACATCACCACCGAGGCAAACAAGAAACTGTAGGTTGGAGACAACTCCTTCCTAAACAGTGTGGCTCCAACTATGGCATCTGCTACACCACAGAAGTGTAGCAGATTTCCCATCTGGTCATTTTCAAGCTGTGGCAAATCATAGGTTTCAGCCACAGGGAGACGAAGAGCTTCCCTGATCAGACCTATTGTAATCTTAATGGTCTGAATCCCATTGAGTATGGTTCCCCTAATGATATTGGTAGAAGGATCATAAGAGCAGGTGTACCAAAATTCATATACCATCTCCTGGTACAGGACACCAGGAGATGCAGTCATTGCGTAGTTCAATGGGTGAACCTTCAGAAACTCCACCATGTCTTCATATCTTTTACCCACATAATTTTTTAGGATGGTTAAGTTTGCAAGGTAGTTGGTGGGTTTCAATGTCAGCATCGTGGTAACAGACGAGTGTTTGTGCTCATCGTTACCAATGAAAACTAGAAGAAAGGGGTTGTTCTTGTGAGCCTTATGGAAAGTAGTGACAGTATTAGCACAGGACACTTAGTCGAATTTAGGGTTCTTTGGAAATTATGGTAGCAGTAAGAAAGACGAAGATGAAACAGTAGATGGCTATTTATAGGATTTGAATGTGAGTGGGTATGAGAGAGAAAACTTTCGGCGGTTGATTTGAAAAGTTCTTTAACGGAAAACGGAATGGTTGTCTATGTCAAAACGGTTGTCAGACCACTCGAGCCCTTTTTAGTCACTAACACACGTTAACACACATTATCCACAGTTAGTTAAGTTAAATAAAAACAAAAATTAAGTAACTTAATTGTGAAGAAAGGTATATAAAACCGATGGTCTAAGCTGTTGGTCAAACCTATGATGAGCAGGGTCATCACAAGCTGTTCATTCTTCAGGCTGTTCATTCAAGCTGTCCAGTTATGTAAGAACAGGTTGTGTTCAATAGCTGACCACGTTACAAGACAATGTCTTGTATGACAGATTGAGAGAGGGAGCATGTTGGAGGTTTCATCATCAGACCAGGTTTGAAATAAAAGCTGATATTGTCAAACCTGATATACGCTCAAGCTGTTCAAGTTTTCAGAAATTGGCCAAGTATAGAACATGCATAACCTGTTCTGTCTAAGCCGTTCTAAGAAACTTGAGCAGTGTGAGATATATAATAACTTAGAACATTTATGACACTTAGTCACGTTTATTTAACATGCGCAGCTTGCTTACAGATAATTAAATCTATTTTCATTAAGAGGCTTGGTGAAAATGTCCGCAAGTTGTTCATCTGTGGAAATAAAACTTACCTCCACATTACCTTTCTGGATGTGATCCCCGATGAAGTGATGTCTGACCTCTATATGCTTTGTTCTGGAATAAAATACTGGATTGTTGGAGATAGCTATTGCAGTTGTATTATCACACAGAATAGGAGTCATCATATATACAAGTCCATAATCTCCAAGCTGATGATGCATCCACAGATTCTGCCCACAGCAGCTTCCAGCAGCAATATACTCAGCTTCAGCAGTAGAAGAAGAAACTGAGTTCTGCTTCTTGCAACACCAACTTATCAACTTACCACCAAGGAGTTGACACCCACCTGTTGTGCTTTTTCTATCTAGCCTGCAGCCTGCAAAATCAGAATCTGAATATCCTGTTAGCTCCAGACTTGAGTCTTTAGCATACCAAAGACTCAAACCTGATGTACCCTTAATGTATATGAAGATTCTTTTTACAGCAGCTAGATGTGATTCTTTAGGATCATCTTGAAACCTAGCACATAAACAGGTAGCAAACATGATATCAGGTCTACTAGAAGGTAAATATAGCAAGCTCCCAATCGTGCGTCCGTAAGCTGCTACTGAAACAGCTTTGCCACAGGCATCTGCATCCAACATTACATTGGTTGCCATTGGGGTTTTGATAGGAGAACGTTGATCAAATTTAAACTCTTTCAAAAGATCTAAAGTATACTTTCTTTGATTTATAAAAATTCCATTTGAGGTTTGTTTAACCTGTAGTCCTAAAAAGAAAGTAAGTTCTCCCATCATACTCATTTCATATTTAGATTTCATTAGTAGTGAAAAATTCTTGCATAACTGATCATTAGTAGAACCAATTGCTCAAAAGGAAATCAGTGAGAGTGTCATACCAGGCTCTAGGGGTTTGTTTTAGACCATAAAGAGCTTTGTCCAACTTATAGACAAAACCTAGATAATGTTCATTTTCAAAACCTAGAGGTTGCTTGACATAGACTTCTTCATGCAACTTACCATTCAAAAATGCACTCTTCACATCCATTTGAAATACCTTCATGCTCTTATGAGCAGCGTAGGCTAGACACAAACGAATTGTCTCTATCCTGGCCACAGGAGCAAATGTTTCATCATAGTCAATGCCTTCTTCTGGTCTATAACCTTGAGCAACTAGTCTTGACTTATTTCTAATGTCATGACCTTGCTCATCCATCTTTTTCCTGAAAACCCAGTTGGTGCCAATTATTGCTTTTCCTTTAGGAGTAGGGACCAGCTTACATACTTTTTTTCTCTCAAACTGATTGAGTTCTTATTGCATGGCAGTGATCCAATTTGCATCTTTAAGTGCTTCATCCACTTTCTTAGACTCCATTAGGGACACAAAGCTAGAAAACATACAAAGGTTTCCTAAGCTGTCCCATCTTGTTTGCACCCCTTTGTTGATGTCACCAATTATTTGATCATTTGGGTGACACCTGATCCACTTAGGATCTTGATTTAATGAGGATTCTCCTAAGTTATCTTCAATAGGTCCTTTTGAGCAGCTCTCAAGATTTTCAGACACACTTATATCTTGAGCCTGTTCACTTGTTGAGCATGACTCTCCATTGTTGAACATATCAGCAGAGGATCCAGGAAAATCAGCATTGATTGGCTGAGGACATGAAGTTGTAATTATGTCAGTACACTTATTCACACAGGGTGTATCAACATAGTCATCATCATGTCCATCATGATTAGCAGGTTCCACTCTGGATGTAGTGGAAGCTTTGAGTCCTTCTCTTCATTGATGGAATGCATAAGATCATCAAAGCTGAAATCTTTTGAAACTGATTCAGGAATAACTTTGGTGGAGGCACTCCTAGACTCTTCAAAGGTGACATTGATAGATTCATCTATCACCTTTCTCTTGTTGTTTTATACTCTGTAGGCTTTGGAGATAGTAGAATATCCAACAAACACACCTTCATCAGCTTTGGGTTCAAACTTTGCCAGTTGGTCCCTTTGTCTCAGAATGAAGCAGGGACATCCAAACACATGGAAGTAGCTAATTTTGGCCTCCACCCTTTGAGTAACTCATAGGGAGTCTTGTTGAACCTTTTCACCACGAAGATTTTGTAACGTCCAAGCTGTATCCCATTCTCAAAAATGCTGCTTGCCTAATACTTAAAGAAAAGTCTATAGGCCCGTCCTCTTGTTCTTGGGAACCCAGCTGCAGTACTTGACGCAAAATATCAGCAGAGAAAACCAAAGGTTGTCCGGCAATTCTGGTTCTTAACACTGTCGGGGTGACAGTGCAGTCCACCTGTAAGTGATCGTAAAATTGACGTACATATGAAATCACAATCGGAATATTTTCATACAACACATAACTGATCCTAGACTCCGCTAGAAAATCTAAAACTTCTCGAAATCCCTGCGCCTCAGGGATGTTATGAGCAGGATTCAGTACCATATTGTGCTTAGGAACAAAAGCACGAAGCGCCATATCTGCACAATACATAAAATTGTTAGACTTATTAAAAATCAATAAACTTGTTTAAATTCAAATTTGTTTTATTTTGTATTTGATTAAATACCAAATCTAACACAATTAAATTTCTACAAGTGTAATGAAATTTAAATTCAACAAAATAAATAAAGTACAGATTCGAGAGTAACAGATTCGAAGTGCCCATATTCGAATGCAATGGACAGATTCGAATAGACCCTATTCGAGTCTGATGGACAGATTCGAATATCATGGTCATCTCGAATCTATTGATAGATTCGAGAAACCCATGATCAGATTCGAATGCCCAAGATCAGATTCGAGAGGCCGACAGTTGTGTTTTCAACAAAAATCCAAGATTTTAACCTTTTTGAACTAGGTAAATCACATACTTTAGTTCAACTAAGTTCTAATCACTGATTTATGCCTTTAATTTGATATTTTATAGGTCCTAACTTAGTTATTTATGAATAACCCTATTTTGACCAATAAAACATCAAAATGTGATGTTTAAGCCCAAATTTGTGTATGAAACCACCAAAATCTTGTACAATCATGTTGCTTATACCTAGATTTGAAAGTAGAATCGACCACAAAAGCTTTAGAATCGACGAAATGTCGTTTAGTAGAAATACGATAGACTCGAGAATAGATTCGAGATCGCTAGTGACAGATTCGAGAAATCAGATTCGAGAACAGTGAGAAGTAAATGCCTTCACTGTGGACCTTTATATACTAACTACCTTCGAGTCTATGTGTAGATTCGAGTCTACTGACAGATTCGAGAACTTCAAATTCGAGTCTGTCTTAGATTCGAAGCTACAAACACTTAGAAAAATTTCGGAAATTTTAAAATTATTTCAACTTTTTCCAACTATTTTCTACTATGTAGTGTAACCAGATAAACTATGCCAAATCTTTTACCCTAAGCTCAGATATTTCACGCATTGTATATTTTATCCAACTTTGAATGCACCCTCAGTAACTTTTGACCTTTTACCTAAGTAAAAACTAAACTGTACTAAAATAAAATAAAATAAAATAAACTAAGGTAAAAATAAAGTAAAATAAAATTTTGACCAAAAATTTAATCTAAACTTGAGAAAAAATTTACAATCTAAGCTAAATACTTAACAACATATTTTTGATGAGTATAGTCTAAGAAAGGTTCAATCAGATAGCGATGTCTGATACTAACTTTCAGTACTTAAACTTTCACACTTAGGAATTTTTGATTCCTTTGATTGTTTGTTGTGACATACCTATTTAGCCAATTGTTGGTATTTTACCCTGTTAAACATTCTACATTTCGGAATATCCCTTGGCCTTTTTATTTATCAGGAAATTATCTTACGTGACTCAGACATAGACATACTTTTATGATCAAGGCACACAGATAAAGATTCTAACTTGTTGGTATTTGCAAACTTTCTTTAAAAGACAAACATCGGACACAGGTCTGTATTTTCATACAACAAAGTGTCTTAGTTCGCCTTAAGGTTTTCTTTTAAAGTTAGCAGATAGCGGTGACAGGTCTGTACTGACGTACAACAAAGCGACATGTCTGCTAACCCGAATCTAAACAGAGACAACAGGTCTGTACTTACGTACAACAGAGTTGCATGTTTTAGACTCTCAGTTTTACATGATATTTCTATTCTTTCCATTTTCAGATGTATTTGATGTTGCCATACATCCCCAGAAAGTTCGCATACCTCATTTAGACTCAATGTTTGTATGTCATGGCCCGATATAAAGTCGGATCCACATCGGAATCACTTTCAGTACCCGGCCCGAGATTGTGATTCACTTGAATCGGCGTGCTGAAATGGGCAGTCAATTTAGTTCCCTCCATCCCAAACCGTTCTAATATGTCATAGACATACTTAGTTTGATGGATAAACATCCCTTCCTTCTTTTGGTCAACTTGTAACCCTAAAAAGAAATTCAACTCTCCCATAGCACTCATCTCGAACTTAGACTTCATAACCTTCTCGAAATCTTTGCACATCTGTTCGTCTGATGATCCAAAAATGATATCATCGACGTACACTTGTACCAAGATAAAGTGATCTCCCTTTCTTTTCACAAATAGAGTACTATCTATCCTACCCCTCTCAAAGCCATTTTCTAAAAGATGGTTGGATAGAGTCTCATACCATGCCCTAGGTGCCTGATGTAATCCATAAAGAGCCTTATCTAATCGATATACTCTATCAGGATATTTAGGATCTGTAAACCCGGGCGGCTGTTCTACATACACCAACTCCTTCACTTTCCCATACAGGAAAGCACTCTTAACATCTAACTGATATACCTTAAATCCCTTGAAGGAGGCAAAAGCTAAAAACAACCTAATTGCTTCTAACCTTGCTACTGGTGCAAACACTTCGTTGTAATCGATTCCCTCCTCTTGGTTGAAACCCTTTACAACTAATCTCGCCTTGTTGCGCGTGACTATACCCCGATCGTCTCTCTTGCACTTAAAAACCCATTTGGTTCCTATTGCAATCTCCCCTCGAGGTAACGGAACTAACTCCCACACTTCTAGTTTCCTAAATTATGAAAGTTCTTCCTGCATCGCTTCAACCTAGGAGTTGTCCTTAAGTGCCATTTGCACATTTTTGGGCTCTACTTGCGATATGAAACACGAATATAGACATGTATGATATGCCTCGGAGTCGTTTATCATCGACAACAACACAGTGTTGTTATTTACACTACTCCGAGTCCTCACACCCTCGTTAGGATTTCCTATGATGCTATCTATAGGATGGTTCTTGTTAATCCTAGAGGTCTCTATTTCGTCTACCCTTAGATTATCTTCTAAGTTGGATCCTATTTCACCTAAAGGGGGAACAGGCTCAGCTTCCACATTTTCTTCCTCACGGACGTTTTCCTCAGAGGCAGAACTTGATGCTTGAGTCTGATTCTCAGTGTTAGGTTCTTCTGGATTAGCAACTTCTGGAGACCCATCTACAGTCGCAGTAGGCTCGGACGTAGATTCGAACGTGGTCCTTGGAAAATATGGCCATCGTCATTTAGGTGCAACGTCGCCATGTCTTTATCAATTGTACCTGCAGTATCATCCAAAGGAATGTTAAATGACTCAAATAACTTATCATAGTCAAATATCCATTCCGGACCAGTTTGGGGTTCATGTGTATAACTTGTGACTTCAATATTATACACAATCTCCACAGTACCACTCTTTTTGTTAAAAACCCGTTTGTTTGGTGAGTTTGGCACATAACCTAGGAAGTATCCTTCGTCAGCCTTTTCACCAAACTTCGGTTGATGTTTTGTTCTTAAAAGTGTACATGGTACTCCAAACGGTTCGAATCCAGTTAAGTTAGGTGGCCTTTTATTCAAAATTTCATAACATGTTTTGTTCAATGATTTGACTGTAAGGACTCTATTTAAAATATGGCACGCGGTATTCACTGCCTCCCCCCAAAACATGGTAGGAAGCTTTGAATCCGAAAGCATAGTCCTTGCAGCCTCAATCAATGTTCTGTTTTTACGTTCGGCCACCCCATTCTGTTGAGGTTCATATGGTGCACTGAATTGATGCACGATGCCCTTTGATAGGCAATATACACCAATTACAGAGTTTTTAAATTCAGTCCCATTATCACTACGTATATTTTTAACCCTTGTTCCGTAGGAATTCTCCACTTGGTCTAAGAACCCGATGAGCTTTGTAGCCGTCTCGTCCTTCGTACCTAAAAAGAAAACCCAAGAAAACCATGAGTAATCATCAGTGATAACTAAGCAAAACCAACTACCTCCTATACTCCTTTTGTTGATAGGGCCGAAAAGGTCCATATGCAACAAATCGAATGTCGAGGTTATTGAGTTCAGCTTCTTGGACTTGTGTGTCTTTTTGTGTTGCTTGCCCTTCATGCACGGTAGACACTTATCCTCAAACTGAAAGCTCTTCAGAGGCACACCTTGCACCAGACCATTCTTCGTTATGTAGTTCATTTTCCTTAGGTGCAAGTGAGCCATGCGTCTGTGCCACAAAACCGATTCCGTCTCCGAAGCTTTTGATAGTAAACAGATCGGACCCATCGAATTATCTGGCTTGTTCATATCGAGCATGTACAAGTCATTCTTCCTTGGAGCCCGCATCAATATCCAATCTTCAGGTATCTTGAATCCCGGCTTTAGCACTAACGCCTCAGTGTCAGTAAATAACACTGAGTTCTTCTTATCACAGATTTGAGATACACTAATGAGATTATGAACCAATTTATCAACGTGATAAACTTGATCCAATGTAATCGTCCCATTAGTGACTTCTCCAGTTCCAGTGATATTTCCTCCTTTGTTACCCGCGAATGATACAAATCCCCTATTACCCCCCTTGAAGTCTGTGAGAAGACTTCTTTCCCCCGTCATGTGCCTGGAGCAACCACTGTCGACGAACCACTTGTTGTTTGGACCGGTAGTTATCCCCTGCACATGAAAGAAAATAGGTTAGTTATCACGGGGAACCCAAGCCATGACTGACTTGGTAATACCATTCTCGTCCACATACTTGAACTCTTTCAAGTACCCATCTCGCCTTTCAGGTGACTTGGGCCTTTGAACTGAATTCTGTTGTGGTGCCGAGTGATTTAGATTCACTCTTTGCCTTTGAGTAGGCATTTGTTGTGGTGCTCTAGAATAAGTCTTATTATAATGCATTTCAGACTGTGATCCCTGAGCTTTTACCGGAACATATTGTCTAACAGGAGTATGTGACCTAACTGGAGTGTGTGACCTGCTAGGTGTTGTGCTCCTATAGACTTGTTGAGGTGCTGACCTAGATTGATTAATGACACGATTCGGTGAATTTGTCCTAACCATTTCTTTTGGTCCAACCTTAACCGGTGTTTGTTTCACAACAGGTTTTGGTGCGGCCTGCACAGTTTTCTCGGTACTCTGAGAACTACTGCTGCTTGCCACGGTTGGTGAGGGCTTAACAGGTGTTGGGTTCACTGTCTTAGGTGTAACATCAGCTTTCCTATTTGGACAGTGAGAAGCAACATGCCCTTTCTCGTGACATCTAAAGCAAGACATCTTATCCATGGACTTTTTGGTTGGTCCCTTAGATCTAGGTGTCTCACTAGTGTCTATTACCTTTGGTACATCTACAGTGTCTGTCTCTTCGACCTGGTCAGCCCATGAAATTTTCTGTTTTCCTGCAGGTGTTTCACTGGAGGAAGACACAAATTTCAGTTTCTTGACCTTGACGGTTGAGTCAGTCACCTTAGGTGTATTTCAACTTTAGGCTCAGGTGTAGGTTCAGGTAGGTCCTCTAAAACTACTGACTTGTCAGTTTTCTCCTGAGGCTGAGGCACATAGTTATCATTGAAAGGTGGAGGAATTTCGTGAAAACCTAGACCTACAGGCTTCTTAGACTGTCTTTGGGCATCTAAGACTTTTCCTAGGTTTAGGCTCGAATTCCTAAACTTTTCCAGCTTGCTATTTGCCTCTGCTACCTTAACCTTGGTCTCAGCTAGCTCTATGTCCTTATCTTTCAGACTTTTGGTCAAGGCCTCTACGTGCTCATACATAAGCTCTATCCTAACACACTGCTCACTCAGTTTGTCTTTTAGAACTATTACATCTTGAGCATCAGCCTTAAGCTTTTCTTTTAAATCTTGTTTTATATCATTTAGGCTAGCATTTTCTATTTTTAAGTTTTCATTTTGAGCAGCTATGGTCTTATGTGAGTCTAAGACTAGATTTAACCTATCATTAGAACTAACACATAAAGCACATAAATCACGAAATAGAGAATAAGAAAGACTAACCTTTGAGTTGTCAGATTCCACGTTGGCCATCTGAGCAGCAAACTCCAGCACGGTCTGATCATTCGCTTTCTCTACCCACATCGGACTGTTTTCCCTTGTGGTCTGCTCATCTTCGTCACAACCATTCTCCGTAACTTCAGCCATGAAAGCTCTAGCATTGGACTCAGGATGTGAACTCCAGTCATAGGAACCATCTAGCTGTCTGTCAGAAGTGACATTGGATATCAGACCCGCTAGATTGGCCTGACCAGATGAGGAACTCGGAAGATATCTCTGTTGGGACTGACTTTGGTACTGTCCTTGATGCTGACTCTGCCCCTGGTATGTCTCTACCTTCGGTCTTTGACACTCCCTGGCGAAGTGTCCCAATCCCTGACAGTTATAGCATTTCACCTTGGACTTATCAAATCCTATCCCCTTGTTGTTCATCTGCAGATTCCTCCCAGTTCTCTTAATGAATCTTTTAACCCTCTGGGTCACCATGGCCAGTTGCCATTTAAGATCCATTTCCTCTAAGTTATCTGGGTCGACCTGATCGTAATCTTCATCCCAAAGAGCCGGATCATTGATCTTCCCTTGAACGCAATTTCCGTATGCGGCCACAAACGAAGCAAGCAGATTCAGATGTTCTTCCGCCGACTTTGCGCTCATTGGCATCTTAGAATAGCTCTGACTGGTCGATGCCTGTTGGACTTGAGGTTGCGGTTCTTCCGATCTTCCTAACCCTAAGAACGCGCGATTCAGTGAGTCTTCGGACTCTGGTGGCGATGACGTTTCTCCGGTGAAAAACGCTGTAGCACTCTTCTGATCAGCTGTCACTGATGATTTTGATGTCTTTCCAAAATACATAGCCGGATTTTGGACTTGCTCGTAATCAGTCTCAGCCTTTATCATTTCGAAGTGATATGCCCTCAACGTTCCCACGATGTCATCCAGGGATTGAGCATAGTATTTATCTTCATTCAGCTTAATCATTGCCACGTACATAGCCCATTTGGCTGGTAGGGCATCAAGAAGCTTATTGTTCTTGTCTGTGTCAGAATACTCAATACCATGACTTTCAAGCTCTGTTATCAGATGATAGAACCTTGTGATAATATCATCTAACTGTTCATCCTTAAGAGCCTTGAAAATTGCAAACTGTTGGGTCAACAGCTCTGTACGCTTTCTACGTACACGTGGATTACCCTCACACCTTTTCTGGAGAGACTCCCAAAGTTCTTTCGACGTCCTTTGAGTCCGAAATGTGTGCAAGATATCTTGAGGTAACGCCATACGGATAATGGAGAAAGCCTTGTTTTCAGCTTCAAATAGTTTCTTGTCATCCTCTTTCATCATCTGGTATGACAGAACCTTTTGACGGCCTTCAACCTCAGAAACTGGTGGAATGTACCCTTCATCAATGCACACCCACATGCGCATATCGTTGAATCGTACAAAATCCGTAAATCTGTCCTTCCACCAGTAGTAATCCTCAACTTTCATCAGCTTAGGTGGTGCATTGGCCTTCCCAACTTCGTGATCCATTTCAAGGAATTTCTGAAGGTTTGACATCTTTTCTGAAACAAATTGAATTTAGACTTAATTAATTTAATTCGAAACTAATGTGAATTAACTCTTTCGAATCTAGATAGATTCGAATGTAATAAGATTCCAATTTATTTGGGATTAAATTCGATTAAGTATTTTAATTCAATTAGATTCGAAATATGTCAGATTCGAACAATTCCTTAGATTCGAAGATATGACAGATTCGAAGGAATCCTTAGACTCGAATACCCTTAGAATCGAAGGCACTACAGAATCGAAGTTCAGCAGAATCGAAGTAGAGAATCGAAACAGTAACAAACTCGAAACAAACTCGAAACAATATAGACTCGAGATCCAATTCGAATGTAATAACAGATTCGAAACAACACAGACTCGAAACTGACTGAAATTGACTCGAAAGGAGCGTATTTTGGTTAGACTCGAGAATAAAGAAAAACCCTAATTACCCCTATAGATTCGAGCGCCGCAAACTCGAAAAACGGCTAACACTTTGATTTTTTGACGTTTTACAGATTAAATCACTATTTTTCAAAGGAAAAATAATGATTTCGACCAAAAACGTGAAAAACCACAAAGTGTTTCCCGAATATGAATTTGCTAAGCTCAAAAACACGTTTTTGAGAGAAAAACCGTCCAACTAGCGTCAAGAAACCTAGAATGTATCTGATGAACACGAAGAACACCACGAACACTCCGTAGGCTCTGATACCACTTGTAAGGTCTACCACTGCAAGATCTATCTAGACGCGGATCCGTTAACGAGTGCGGAATCCTCGTTGACGGTAGACGGACAACTCTCAACCAACGGAAACACGGAGACTATTAGACGCTGAACGAACGACACACGAACGATCCTACGTACTAATTCTCTCCGAAACGGCACTCACCTAGCTGATAAACTCGAGATCGCCCTTTGCTTAATCCCTCACGAATTCTGCAAAAAGTCTGCTAATCATTCGAGTCTATCCCTAATTATAGACCCTGATTCGAGTCTGTTGTGGGCCAACCTCGAATCTGGCCTAAGGCCCATTCGAATCTGTCCATCTGACAGATTCGAATCTAACCTATATTCGAATCTATGGACTCATTCGAATCTATCTCAGATTCGAATGTATCCCCATAAGAAATTCGAATCTAGCCTTTTACACTTAAACACTTAAGTGATGAAACTTATAATATTACCTTATGATTGATTTTACCTTTGAGTTTTATGTTTGAACTTCTTGTAATACGTTACATCAAGTTCAAACATACAAACACACTGATAAACATCAATCATATATAATATATATATACCAAACATATGCAAAATCACAATGTAAGACAACTTAGACTGCTATCGTCACACGGGATGTACCAACACTCTGCAGCATTCTTCCACCAAACCTCTTCTTGTTGAACTTTTTGACAAGCATTGCAATCATTTGCTCATCATCAGGTTCAGCAAGATCTTCACAGTCTTCCTCTTCAGACATGTATTCCCTTTCATCATCAGCCTGTTGACCAGGTTGTGTGAACACATCACATACCTGACCAACAGGTTGCCTCACGCTGTCCACCAAGACAGCACCTCTCTTAGCCATTTCCAAGGCATTTATTTCTGTTGCCTTGACTGCTAATCATTCAGTAGGGATCCATACAAGTTTACAAGATCCATGCCTTTGATGGTACTTGAATTTCTCAAGATAGTAGAAAAATAGTTCTATTCTTCAGGCAGGATGTCTAAGAATTTGTTCACCAGAGTAAAGAAGTCCTTTGTGATCCCAATAGCTTTGAGATCATTGATAAGAGCAGTAAACCTGGTGTAGGTTTCTGTGAGTGACTCCTTTGGTTTTGCAAAGAAGAGTTCATACTGTCTAACAAGAATGTTGATCCTGTTATCGAGTGTGATTGTGGGACCATCGTAGACGGTACACAAAGTATGCCACATCTCCTTTGCAGTTTTCATCTTCTCAACCTGTTTGAACACATCATCAAGAAGATAAATGACCAGGTTATTCCTAGCTTTTGCATCAAAATCAACCAACCTTTTGTCTTCTTCCGACCATTGAGCTTTGGTCTTCTCAAAGGTTCTGATTTCAGGGGTAGCTCCTTCAGCAGCAGGAGTGATAGTATTAACAGAAGTTGGCACATAGGGACCTTCCATTACTATCTCTGGCAGTTGTACATCCAGATTCTCTAAGTAGAGCATCATTCTGCACTTCCAAGCAGAGAAGTTTTGATGATTGAATTTGGGGGTTTGGCCATTGAACCATTGTCATTGTAAGAGGAGGAACTTGCAGCACTGTTGTCCATCGGAAAGTAGGGAGAATGAGAGATCTAGAGTTGACACACACTCTATCTGCTCTGATACCAGTTGTAGGTCCCAAAAGGTTTCCCTAGAGTATTGTTCTAAGCTGTAGAGGGGGGTGAATATAGCAAATTAAAATTCAACACTCTTTTCTCAATGTTTGTGTATACTATTAACAAATGTTAATTACAAACAACCTTGACTGCGGAAAGGTTCCATCTGAGATGACAGATACAACAGATGTTTCAACTAATCTAAGACACACTCAGACTAGATACAATGAATACACTCACTTAGATGAACTCACTGATTTTACATGACACAAATGGACAGCTTAGACACACGTACTGGTATATTCAAGAAGACTTGCATGCATGAAAAACACACTTTAATGCACGATCTGATTTCTCACTTTTGGATATCTCACAATCCAAAGAAGCTTCCTTTTATACTCTCACTGAGAATCTCAGTGAAGCTTCTTCATTGGACAATGAGATAGTGAGATGCCTTTCCAAAAAGACAAACACCTTTTCTGCACATTCTGATAAAGCAGACTTGTCTTCATGTGGCAGAATCTTTGTCTTTTTCTTTTTTTTCACTGTTGCATAAGGCTTTAACCAAAAGAGGAATGTCAACTTTGCATCTTTCTTCTTTTGTTAAGGCCATTTTGATATAAGAAAAGGTCTGTCACCCTTTTCAGAAATCCATTTGTCTTTATGTTAGGCACAAAAAACCCTCAGTCAAACCTGCTGTACATCTGAGGGGGAGATTTTTAATCAAACTAGTTAATGCACTTGAAGGTTGAATTTAAGGTCTGTTATGTGCCTTATTGAAACCTGAAAGTGATTTGCAAAATCAGCTTAAAGGTGTTTACCATGTTGCATTCGTTGCAACAAAGGCAGTTTGTCCAAGCTGTTCTGTCTGCTGAACAGGCTGGACATAAACTGTCTACGCTGCTCTATTCTCTTGAGCAGCTTGGACAGTTTACAACTGTTCTGTTCTTTGTGAATTGGTTAAACACTTTATTGGAATATGTTTCCAAGTCATCATGTATTGTTTTTTGCTACAAGATCAGTTTACAAGTCGAAGACAAAGTGGAAAACAGATCTGCACAGCCTGCCCACGCTGTTCTGCCACATGAAGACAAACAGATATTTGAAAAGGGTGAAAGACCTTTTCTTATATCAAAATGGCATTAGCAAAAGAATAAAGATGCAAAGTTGACATTCCTATTTTGGCAGAACAACCCACCTGTTTCTGCCCTAGTCTCTAAACCTTTCCAATCTGAACCTCTCACCTCTTCATAATCACCCACCTCATCTCTCAAATTATACCAAAGAAAAACCCTTGCCAAAAAGAAACCAAAAACCAAAACAGCCCAAACTAGCCCCTCTGATCCCTCTGAACAGGGTTCAGTTGAAAAAGAAGCTATCCCTGCTGCCTCTCCTATTTTGGGAGAAGGTTCAGCACAATTGGAGCCTGCTTCATTCCACCTTCTGTCAACCCCCAGTCAGCCTAGACCCTCTGGTTCCTCCTAACAGGAGCTAGTTGTACAAATGGAGACAACCACATCAACTATTCCAGCCTTCCAACAGGCTGAGAATATTGAAAGACAGGAGTTCTCTCCACTCCATACTGAGTCCACACTATCCCCACCTCATACTTCTCTACACCCTGAGTCTGCACGAGGTGCCCACGCTGTTGGCTTAGACCAACCAGCAGCTCAACCTCAAACTTCTGTTCCTCGTGATGCAGTTGTTCTACACCAAACAACTGCTGAAGGACTAACCATTCAAGCTGATGAACCTCAGGGAACAGAACATCCCTTTGGTGAGGCTACTTCCCTTATGCAAACTCCATCAGCAGCTTTCACCAGTGCTGATGTTGAAATGCAAATACCATCTCCCCATGATGAGGTACCTTTAAACCAAGGTACTACAGAGGGAACCACCACTGGCCTTAATGAAGGTACTGCAAAACAAGCAGTGTCTGAAAGGCTACCATCCTCTACCCACTCTCCTGATGATGCAGCTACAGTGACTGCTGAAGGACCCATTGATCCCTCCAAGTTGGGCCACATTACTTTTGCCCAGGCTATGGAGCTTCTTTCTAAAATACCCTCTCCTTCTACATCAAATCCCCATCCACCAGCCTCATCCTATTCATCTCCATCTACCCACTCCAAACAATCTACCCATACACCTCCATCTCCTAAAGACCTGCCTTTGAAGGATCAGCTTTCCCTGCTGACTAACAAAGTTGGTTCTTTAGAAACTTCCATGTCTTCTCTACCCTCTCTCATTTCAGACTCTGTGTCTGAACAGCTTAAAGGATTCTTTGATATGTTCAAGAATTCCTTCCCAGCCACTCCACAAGCTGACAACTCCTCACAGCTGCTTGCACTCACTGCACAGCTACAAAATGTCTCCAACTCCCTCTCCTCCATTCTTTCCCACCAACAGGACTCTGTGTCCTCTATGATAGCCATTTCCCAACAGCTGTCCACTCTCCTCACTACTTGCAATACTAAACTTCCTACCACCTTGGCCAGCCTAAACACTCTCATTGTTTCTCTATCAAATTCTGTGTCAGCAAACCTTGCTGATGTGCAGGATTCTCTTGAGTTACATCTTGCACAACTTCAAAGTTTGCTATTCACAGCTTCTGATAGAGAAAATATTCTTAAGCTAACCTCTCTTGCTGATTCTAAATCCTCTTCTCTTCAAACATGTCTTTCCCAAATTGCAGAGGTGAAGGATAACCTGGCTTTCTTAGTGCATAGCCTGGTTGGTCCCAAGCCTGCTGCCAAAACTGCTTCAAAGCCTGCTGAATTTGTTTCTTCAGGCAGACCACGTGTTGAAGGTGCTGGTCCATCTCCTTCAAAGAGGGAGAAGTTGTCTGCCTCTAAGACTAAGTCTAAGGGGGAGAAAACTTCTTCTCCTAAGGAGAAGTTAGCACCATCAGCACCTACTGGTCAAACAGCAGGTGCATCTGGAACAGGTACTGATCCAGCTGAGGGTGCCTCTGATCTACTTGAAGCTGCTCAGCCTACTCAGGCCGAATCTCCAAACCCTGCACAGCCTAAGGGGAGGAATTCATTTCTGAGGATAGGCTAAGCAGCAGAAGGAGGCACCTCATTCTGTAGGAAGAAGAAGAAAAAGAAGAAGATACTCCTGAACCTGTTATCACTACAAAGGCTAAAGGAAAAGAAAAAGAAGCATTTGATCCTGAACAGAAGAAAGCAGCAGAGTTAAAGTTTCACAACGCCAGGGCAAAGGAAATGGGTCTTCCCATGGATAAATACTATGAGTTCAGAGATGAACAGCTTCAAGCCCTGGAAGCACTAAGAAAAGAAGAAGTCTCTGCCAAAGCTACCAGAAATTTTGCGCTTCAAGAGGCAAGCAAAATCAAAATGCCCTCTCGGGATGTGCAAAAGAAACTGATGGAAGCTGCTAAGGGATCAGCTGGTGAGAAGGAAGTTGAAAAGGAAGAGGGTGCTCTGGTCTCTGTGACCAAACCAAAGCAAGCATCCTCTGCAAGAACCCAGTTCCACTTTGACAGCCTGGCAAGGAAGAAGTTTCATGATGTTGTTGATAGAAGACTTGCCAAGGAGTCTATTGTCAAAGCTGTCCCTATTTCAAGAAAAGGCAAACAGTGGAAGCTGCAAATAACCAGAATGGGTGCTACAGGCCCTGAACCAGAATCTTATGACTACACTGATGTTGCCCAAATGGGGTACAAGGAATGGGTTGAGCTGGCAGTTTCCCTGAGCCAGTCTAACTCGAAAACGGCTAAGACTATCAGGGCATATGTTAAGAAGCTGATGGAGAGAGTGAAGGATCTTGGCCTGATCTCAAAAGAAGTAAGTGAGGGTGTCTTTGTGACTTACCCCAAAATAAAGGCCAGGAGGACAAGAAAGGATTCTGAGCTGGAGGAACTCCTCATTATGATTGAACAGGGTGATATCCCTGTAGAAATCAAAGGAGTAAACCACAGCCTGCCTAAGGGAGTAGAATTTGGAGATGGCAAGCTAATTGAAGAGCCTGAACTGGGGGTATTTTTTGTGGATCCATTGAGACAGAAGAAATGCTTTCAAAGAGCATCTGATCTTCACAAAGTAGGCCTCAAACAGCTTGTGGCATTCAGACTGTCAAACTCTTTTAAGCAATCCTTCAAGTGGAGAGCAGCTATTTGGGATTAGCTTAGAGGATTCCATGAAAGAGGAGAGCTCAATCATCCTAGCTTTATGTTCCTTAGAGTTGAAATTGAAGAATTGGATGAAACCAGAGAGCACCTGGAGAAAATGTTTGAAGAAGGAATTCCACCACCACTATCTTGAAGTCCACCTGCCATCTGAGTAGGTGAAGAATGGAAGCTGTCCATCTGTTGGACAGGCTTGCCATTATCTGCTCCCAACATCAACAGTCCAAAGTGTTGAATTTCTTGTACATTACTTGTACTCTTTAACATATGTTGTAACTTTTCTCATTTACATCAGTTGTAATATACACTAGTACATTAGTTGTACTCTTGTAAAAACATGTGTTGTTTTCTGTAATCAAAATCAGTATATATATAAACTGATCTTTTACTTTACTTAAATGTTGTAAATTCTTTTCAGCAAGATGTATTGTAAAAATGTATAATGATTATTGATTAAATCATCTTAGACTGATTACTGCAAACAGGGGGAGATTGTTAGGCACAAAAAGGCCTCAGTCAAACCTGTTGTACATCTGAGGGGGAGATTTTTAATCAAACCTGTTGATGCACTTGAAGATTGAATTTAAGGCCTGTTATGTGCCTTATTGAAACCTGAAAGTGATTTGCAATATCATCCTAAAGCTGTTTACCATGTTGCATTCGTTGCAACAAAGGCAGTTTGTCCAAGATGTTCTGTCTGCTGAATAGGCAGGACATAAACTCTCTACGCTGCTATGTTCTCTTGAGCAGCTTGGACAGTTTACAAGTGTTCTGTTCTCATGTATTATTTTTGGCTACAAGATCAGTTTACAACTCAAAGACAAAGTGGAAAACAGAACAACACAGCCTGCCCATGCTGTTCTGTCACATGAAGACAAACAGATATTTGAAAAGGGTGACAGACCTTTTCTTATATCACAATGGCATTCGCAAAATAAGAAAGATGCAAAGTTGACATTCCTCTTTTGGTTAAAGCTTTATGCAACAGTGACAAAAAGGAAAAGACAAAGATTCTGCCATGTGAAGACAAAGATACTTTATCAGAACGTGCAGAAAGGTGTTTTGTCCTTTAAGAAAGACTCTCCACTATCTCATCTATCCAATGAAGAAGCTTCACTGATATTATCCTTTTGAGTATAAAAGGAAGCTTCTAAGGATAATGAGATATCAAGAGTGTGAAATCAAAACGTGCATTGAATTGTGTTATTCCATGCATGCAAGTCTGCTTATTTAAAACAGTAGAGTGTGTCTAAGTTGTTCTTGTGTAAGCTGTCCATCTGAGTCTTGTAAAAACAGTGAGCGCATCTAAGTGAGTGTAGTCGTTGTGTCTAGTCTGAGTGTGTCTTAGATTAGTTGAACAACTGTTGTATCTGTCATCTCAGCTTGAAACTTTCCGCATTCAATCTTGTTTGTAATTAACACTTGTTAATAATATACACAAACATTGATAAAAAGATTGTTAAGTTTTAAATAACTATATTCACCCCCCCCCCCTCTACAGCTTAGAACTATACACTTGGGAAACCTTTTGGGACCTACACTTCATGTAAAAGAACAGCGTAGGCAGACTTTTTGCAGTTTCTGTTTTCCACTTTGTCTTCGACTTGTAAACTGATCTTGTAGCAAAAAACAATACATGAGGACTTGGAAACATATTCCATAAAGTGTTTAACCTATTGACAAAGAAAAAGTTTTGTTCACAAAGAACAGAACACTTAGAATCTGTTGAAGCTTCTCAACAGAACAGAGCAGCATAGACAGTTTGTGTCCAGCCTGTTCAGCAGACAGAACAGCTTGGACAATCTGCCTTTGTTGCAACCAATGCAACAGGGTAAACAACTTTGACTCGTATTGCAAATCAGTTTTCAGGTTTCAATAAGGCATAAACAGGCCTTAAATAATACCTTCAAGTGCATCAAATAGGTTTGATAAAAAATCTACCCCTAAGATGTAGAGCAGGTTTGACTGAGGCCTTTTTGTGCCTAACAAAACCATTAAAAGGTCCAAAACATCACTTACTTAGTTTCTTATGTGATAAATAGCCATTAAATACTAGTAAGTTCGAGATGGAGCAATGATATCTTCATGAAACAGGGAATAAAATCGAGAACACGATAGGTTTGAGATCGGTTGCTAAGTTCGAGATCACCCCTTTGAGTTCGTGAGTGGATAAATTCGAGAGTATGTGAATAGAATAAATGCACTTGACGTATTTATACTCATCTTACTATGCCTCGAACTTAGCTTAATTAAGTTCGTTCGAGCTTAAGGTCACGAACTTAAGTCCAAATTTTGAAAAACTTTGAAAACTTTTCAACTTTTTCAACTTTTGAGACTTGTTCAACTTTTACATCTTTTTTGAGACACTTCACACTAAGCAAACAGATTATCATGCAATTTTGATTCTCCAACTAAAATGCGTCCTAGTAAGTGACCTTGATCCTATTTATTTAAATTAAAATAAAATAAAATTTAATAAAATAAATTAAAATAAAATAAAATTAAAATTAAATTGCAATAATTTAAAGATAAAAACACAATAACTAAATAATTTTGCGAGGGTGTCATAGAAGGCTCAATCAGATACCTTTGTCAACTCACATTCGATGTTGCACTTCCACACTTTTGGAATTTCTGATTCCTGTGATTGTTTGTCTAAACATACACACCATGTCGATTGTCGGTATGTTTGTCCACTTTAAACACTCAACACTTAGAATTTTCTTTTGGCCTTTTTATTTATCAAGAAGCTACCTTATGTGTCTCACACTTAGACATACCTCTATGTTCATGACAGACATACAATGATTATGATTTTTTGGTATTTGTAAATCATCTTTAAAAAGCAAACATCAGACACAGTTCTGTATTTACATACAACAGAGTGTCTTAGTTTGTCTTAGAGTAGAGCATACTTCTTTTATTTTAGCAAGACAGTGGTGAAAGGTCTGTACTTACGTACAACAAAGCATCATATCATGCAATATTGAGTCAAAATAGCGGTGACAGGTCTGTAACTACGTACAACAATGCGACATGTCTTGACTCTCTTTACATTTCATGCTAGCTCTTTTTTTTTGATGTATTTTTATTAAGTCATACATCCCCCAGATTAATTTTCATACCTCATTCATAATTATTGTATGTGAGCCTCTAACATAGAAATTAACACCTTTTGGTCATACATCTAAGTTAGTTACACATATGACATTTTCTTGATTGGTTTATTAGCTTTCACGAAAACTTACATGTTTTATGCCTACCAACATACCAGAACATTACCATGAATATCACTTAGAATTTTTAGTGCATTACGTGTGAAAGTTTAACACTTAGAGTTTGTTAGACTGTACTAAATTTCGTCACTTTGAACCTTAGACTCTAAGACTTCTTTCATTTTTTCAATATGCAATTTTTTTTTTTAAATTTTTATGGTTTTCTCTCTTTTTTCTTTTGTTTTTCCTTTTTTTTAAGTAAAGAACCAATAAGATAAACTAATAACTTAAAAATATTTAAATAGAAATAAAATCTACTAAGGTCATGTTACTATGGATTACGCATTCCGTTTAGTTGGACTAACAAATCAAAGTGTGATCTACCAAATGTTTTTGTGAACAGATCCGCAAAGTTGTCTTCTGTTGGAACTTTTACCAATTTAATCAGGTTTTTCTCGGCACAGTAACTAATTTAGTGATGTCTTATATCCATGTGCTTAGTCTTTGTTGGGCACAAAAAGGCCTCAGTCAAACCGGATCTACATCTTTGGGGGAGATTTTTAATCAAACCTGTTTGATGCACTTGAAGGTATAATTTAAGGTCTGTTAATGCATTATTGAAACATGAAAAGTGATTTGCAATATAAGTCAAAATTTTTTGCCCTATTGCATTCGTTGCAACAAAGGCAGATTGTTCAAGCTGTTCTGTCTGCTGAACAGGCTGGACATAAACTGTCTATACTGCTCTATTCTGTTGAGTAGCTTGGACAAATTCTAAGTGTTCTATTCTTTGTGAACAGAACTGTTCTTTGTGAACAAGCTAAACACTTTATTGAATATGTTTCCTAGTCCTCATGTATTGTTTTGAACTACAAGATCAGTTTACAAATTCGAAGACAAAGTGGAAAATAGAAAATGCAAAAGCTGCCTACGCTGTTCTGTTACATGAAGACAAAGAGGATATTTGAAATGGGTGACAGACCATTTCTTATGTCAGAATGGCCTTAACAAAAGAAGAAAGATGCAAAGTTGACATTCCACTTTTGGTTAAAGCCTTATGCAACAGAGACAAAAAGAAAAAGAAAGGATCTGCCACATGAAGACAAGTCTGCTTTATTAGAATGTGTTAAAAAGTTGTTTTTTCTTTTTGAAAAGACATCACACTATCTCATCGTCCAATGAAAAAGCTTCACTGAGATTCTCAGTGAGAGTACAAAAGGAAGCTTCCAAGGATTGTGAGATAACTAAGAGTGAGAAATTTAGATCGTGCATTGAAGTGTGTTAATCTAAGCATGCAAGTCTTCTAATAATACAGTAAAGTGTGTCCAAGTTGTTCTTATGCAAGCTGTCCATCTGTGTCTTGTAAAATCAGTGATTTCATCTTAGTGAGTGTATTCATTGTATCTAGTCTGAGTGTGTCTTAGATTAGTTGAATATCTGCTGTATCTGTCATCTCAGCTTGAACCTTTTCGCAGTCAAGCTAGTTTGTAATTAACACTTGTTAATAATGTACACAAACATTGAGAAAAGAGTGTTGAGTTTTAAATTGATGTATTCACCCCCTGCTCTACAGCTTAGAACAATTCACTAGGGAAACCTTTTGGGACATACAGTCTTACTGTGCTTTCCCGGATTATTGGTTATGGAAATTGTGGATTTTTCTATCCTAATGGGAGTATGAGTATAATTCAAAACTTAATCCCATAATTGTCGTTGAATCCACAGAACCTAGGAACAGCAACTACCAACAGCTACATATTCGGCCTCGCACGTTGATACGGCTACCGAAGTGTGTTTCTTGCATTGCTAGGCCACCAGTCTCCCTCCAAGGAACTGACAACCTCCCGTAGTTGATTTTCTGTTCAAGCTACATCCTCCATAGTCTGAGTCTGTGTAAGCTTCCAATTCTATATTTTCATCAGCATGATACCAAAGTCCCAGCTTCGGTTTCGACTTCAGATATCGCACAATCTGTTTTACAACTTTCATGTGCATCTTTTTGGGATTAGCTTGAAACCTGGCACAAATTGTTCGTACACCTTGTGTGACGATAGTAGTCTAAGTGATCCTACATTGTGGTTCTAGCAAGTGTTTGTTATATATGTTTATATATGGTTGAGATTTATTATGGTTTGTGTGTTTGAACTTGATGTAACGTATTACAAGAAGATCAAACATAAAGATCAAAGATAAAATCAATCTTAAGGTAAAAACATAAGTTTCAATACTAAGTTGAGTATGTGAAATAGTAGATTTGAATTATGTAAGGTTTGACATTCGAATCTGTGTCAGATTCGAATGTAGACCTATATTCGAAGCTAGGCAGATTCGAGAGTGTCTATGAGGACAAACTCGAATGGGCCTTGGGCCAGATTCGAGTTTGGCCCATAACAGACTCGAATTAGCCTCTATAATTAGGGATAGACTCGATTAATTATCAGACTTTTTGCAGAATTCGTGAGTGATTAAGCAAAAGGCGATCTCGAGTTTATCATCAGTGTTGGTGCCGTTTCAGCCTCTGATAGTCTCCGTGTTTCTGATTGAGAGTTGTTTCCGTCTACCCGTTAACGAGGATTCCACACTCGTTGACGGTTCCGCGTGTAGATAGATCTCGTAGTGGTAGAACTTACAAGTGGTATCAGAGCCTACGGAGTGTTCTTGGTGTTCTTCGTGTTCATCTAGATACATTCTAGGTTTCTTGACGCTTTTGGACGGATTTACTCTCAAAATCGTGTTTTTTCGTGTTTGTCGAGCTTAGCAAATAGTAATCCGGGAAATACTTTGTGGTTTTTCACGTTTTTGATCGAAATAAATATTTTTCATTGCAAAAATATTGATTTTATTTGCAAAACGTTAAAAAATCAAAGTGTTAGCCATTTTTCGAGTTTGCGACGCTCGAATCTATTAGGGGTAATTAGGGTTACACTTAGGCTCGAGTCTAACCAAATCCGCTCCTTTTCGAGTCTGATTCAGAGTGTTTCGAATCTAATTCGAGTTTGTGCTACATTCGAATAGGGTCTCGAGTCTACTTACATTCGAGTTTAATTCGAGTTTGGTCTAGTATCGAATAGAGTTCGAATCTGCTGTGACTTCGAGTTTGCCTGACCTTCGAATCTGAGGACTTTTCGAATCTGACATAATTTCTAGTTTAATTGAATAATAACACTTAATCGAATTTAATCCCAAATAAATTGGAATCTGATTATATTCGAATCCACCTAGATTCGAACAAATTAATTCAAATTAGTTTCGAATTAAATTATTTAAGTTCAATTCAATTACTTTCGAAAAGATGTCAAATCTTAAAAAATTCCTGTAAATGGACCACGAGGTCGGGAAGGCAAACGCTCCGCCTAAGCTGATGAAAATCGAGGATTATTTCTGGTGGAAAGATCGGTTTACTGATTTCGTGCGTTTTAATGACATGCGCATGTGGGTGTGTATCGACGAAGGATATATTCCACCAGTTTCTGAAGTTGAAGGCCGTCAGAAAGTCTTATCATACCAAATGATGAAGGAGGATGATAAGAAACTGTATGAAGCCGAAAACAAAGCTTTCTCGATAATCCGAATGGCTTTGCCTCAGGATATACTGCACACTTTTAGGACTCAAAAGACGTCGAAGGAACTTTGGGAGTCTCTAGAGAAGAGGTGTGAGGGTAATCCTAGGGTTCGTAGAAAGCGTACAGAGCTGTTGAAACAACAGTTTGCGATTTTCAAGGCGTTAAAGGATGAACAGCTGGATGATATCATCACCCGGTTCTATCATCTGTTGACGGAACTTGAAAGTCACGGGATTGAGTATACTGACACCGACAAGAACAACAAGCTTCTTGATGCCTTACAAGCCAAATGGGCTATGTATGTGGCAATGATCAAGCTGAATGAAGACAAGTATTATACTCAATCTCTAGATGATATTGTGGGAACGTTGCGGGCATATCACTTCGAGCTACTGAAGGCCGAAACTGATTACGAACAAGTCCAGAATCCAGCAATGTATTTTGGAAAGTCAACAAAACCTTCAGCGACCGCCGATCTGAAGACTGCTATAGCGTTTTTCACCGGAGAAACGTCGTCACCAGCAGAGACTGATGACACATTGAGTAGAGCGTTCTTAGGATTAGGAAGATCGGAAGAACCGCAGCCTCAAGTACAACAGGCATCGACATCTCAGAGCTATTCGAAGATGCCCATGAGCACAAAATCAGCGGAAGAACATTTGAATCTGCTTGCTTCTTTTGTGGCCACGTACGGGAATTGTGTTCAGGGGAAGATTAACGATCCTGCCCTCTGGGATGAGGACTACGATCAGGTCGACCCTGATGATCTTGAGGAAATGGATCTTAAATGGCAACTGGCCATGGTAACCAAAAGGGTTAAGAGACTCATCAAAAGAACTGGGAGGAATCTGACAATGAACAACAAGGGGATTGGATTTGATAAGTCCAAGGTAAAGTGCTACAATTGTCAAGGTCTGGGACACTTCGCCAGAGAATGCCAGAGACCGAAGGTAGAGACGTACCAAGGGTAGAGTCAGCATCAGGGACAGTTTCAGAATCGGTCTCAACAACGATACCTTCCAAGTTCATCATCTGGTCAAGCCAATCTAGCTGGTCTACTATCCAATGTTACTTCAGACAGACAGCTAGATGGTACTTATGACTGGAGCTCACATCCAGAGTCAAATGCTCAGTTTTTTATGGCTAAAGTCACGGAAACTGGGTGTGAAGGAGAAGAGCAGACCACAAGGGAAAACAGTCCGATGTGGGTGGAAAAGACGAATGATCAGACAGTTCTGGAGTTTGCTGCTCAGATGGCCAACGTGGAATCTGATAACTCAAAGGTTAGTCTGACTTACTCTCTTTTTCGTGAATTATGTGTGTTGTGTGTTAATTCTAACGATAGGTTAAATCTAGTCTTAGAATCACATAAAACCATAACTGCTCAAAATGAGAATTTAAAAATTGAAAACGCTAGCCTGAACGATATTAAGCAAGATCTTAAAGAAAAACTTAAGGCTGATGCTCAAGACGTAATAGTTCTGAAAGACAAACTGAGTGACCAGTGTGTTAGAATAGAGCTTATGTATGAGCATGTAGAGGCCTTGACCAAAAATCTTAAAGACATAGACATTGAGTTAGCTGAAACAAAGGTAAAGGTAGCAGAGGCAAACAGTAAGCTAGAGAAGTTTAGGAATTCAAGCCTAAACCTAGGGAAAGTTTTAGATGCCCAAAGACAATCTAAAAAGCCCGTAGGTCTAGGATTTCATGAAATTCCTCCACCTTTTAATGCAAACTATGTGCCTCAGCCTCAGGAGAAAACTGACAAATCAGTAGACTTAGAGGACACACCTGAACCTAAATCTGAGCCTATAGTAGAAAATACACCTAGGGTGGCTGACACAACTGTCAAGGTTAAGAAAGTCAAATTTGTGACTTCCTCCAGTGAAACACCTGCAGGAAAACATAAAATTGATTGGGCTGATCAGGACGATGAGCCAGTCGCCATAGATGTACAAAAGGACCAAGATACTAGTGAGACACCTAAGTCTAAGGGAACACACAAAAAGTCCATAGATAAGATGTCTTGCTTCAGATGTCATGAAAAGGGGCATGTTGTTTCTCACTGTCCACTTAGGAAAGCCGATGTTACACCTAAGACAGTGAACCCAACACCTGTTAAGCCCTCAACCAATGTGGCGAGCACTAGTAGTTCTCAAAGTACCGAGAAAACTGTGCAGGTCGCACCAAAAAAAGTTGTGAAACAAACACCGGTAAAGGTTGGACCAAAGGAAGTGGTTAGGACAAATTCACCGAATCGTGTCATTAATCAATCTTGGTCAGCACCTCAACAAGTCTATAGGAGCACAACACCTAGCAGGTCACACACTCCAGTTAGGTCTCATACTCCAGTTAGACAGTACGCACCGGTAAGAGCTCAGGGATCACAGTCCGAAATGCAATATAATAGGAATTATTCTAGAGCTCCACAACAAATGCCTACTCAAAGGCAAAGAGTGAATTTACATCACTCGGCACCACAACAAACTCCTATTCAATGACCTAAGTCACCTGAAAGGTGAGATGGGTATTTGAAAGAGTTTAAGTATGTGGACGAGAATGGTATAACCAAGTCAGTTATGGCTTGGGTTCCCCGTGATAACTAACCTATTTTCTTTAATGTGCAGGAGATTACCACAGGTCCAAACAACAAGTGGTTCGTCGACAGTGGATGCTCCAGGCACATGACGGGGGAAAGAGGTCTACTTACAGACTTCAAGGGTGGGAATCGGGGGTTTGTATCATTCGCCGGTAACAAAGGAGGAAACATCACGGGTACCGGAGTGGTCACTAATGGGACGATCAAGTTGGACCAAGTTTATCACGTTGATAAACTGGTTCACAATCTCATTAGTGTATCTCAAATCTGTGACAAGAAGAATTCAGTGTTGTTTCACTGACACTGAGGCGTTAGTGCTAAAACCGGGATTCAAGATTCCTGAAGAATGGGTATTGATGCGGGCACCAAGGAAGAATGACTTGTACATGCTTGATATGAACAAGCCGGAGACTTAGATGGGGCCAATCTGTCTTTTATCCAAAGCTTCGGAGACGGAGTCGGTACTGTGGCACAGACGCATGGCTCACTTGCACCTAAGGAAAATGAACTACATAACGAAGAATGGACTGGTGCAAGGTGTGCCTATGAAGAGCTTTCAATTCGAGGACAAGTGTCTACCGTGCAAGAAGGGCAAACAACATAAGAAGACACACAAGTCCAAGACTCAGAATTCCATAACCTCAACATTCGATTTGTTGCATATGGATCTTTTTGGTCCAATCAACAAAAGGAGTATAGGAGGTAGTTGGTTTTGTTTAGTTATCACTGACGATTACTCACGATTTTCTTGGGTTTTCTTTTTAGGTACAAAGGACGAGACGGCTTCCAAGCTCATCGGGTTCTTAGACCAAGTAGAGAATTCCTATGGAACAAGGGTTAAAAGGATACGTAGTGATAATGGAACTGAGTTCAAAAACACTGTAATTGGTGTATATTGCCTATAAAAGGGCCTGGTGCATCAATTCAGTGCAACATATGAGCCTCAACAAAATGGGGTGGCCGAACATAAAAATAGGACATTGATTGAAGCTGCAAGGACTATGCTTTCGGATTCAAAGCTTCCTACCATGTTTTGGGGGGAGGCAGTGAATACCGCGTGCCATATTTTAAACCGAGTCCTTACAGTCAAATCTTTGAACAAAACATGTTATGAAATTTTAAACAAACGTCCACCTAATTTAACTGGCTTCGAACCGTTTTTGGTACCATGCACTCTTTTGCGAACAAAACATCAACCGAAGTTTGGTGAAAAGGCTGACGAAGGATACTTCCTAGGTTATGTGCCGAACTCACCAAACAAACGGGTTTTTAACAAAACAAATGGTACAGTGGAGATTGTGTATAACATTGAAGTCATTAGTTATACACATGAACCCCAAACTGGTCCGGAATGCATATTTGACTATGATAAATTATTTGAGTCATTTAACATTCCTTTGGATGATAATGCAGGTACAATCGAAAAGGACATGGCGACGCTGCATCTGAATGACGATGGCCATACCTTTCCGAGAACTACGTTTGAATCCACATCTGAGCCTACTGCGACTGTAGATGGATCTCCTGAAGTTGATGATCAAGAAGCACCTACCACTGAGAATCAGACTCAAGCAACAAGTTCCAACTCTGAGGAAAATGTCCACGAGGAGGAAAATGTAGAGACTGAGCCTGTTCCCCCATTAGGTGAAATAGGATCTAACTTAGGAGATAATCTAAGGGTTGATGAGATAGAGACCTCTAGGATTAACAAGAACCATCCTATAGAAAGCATCATAGGAAATCCTAACGAGGGTGTGAGGACTAGGAGTAGTGTAAGTAATAACATTGTGTTGTTGTCGATGATAAACGACTCCGAGGCTTATCACACATGTCTCTATTCATGTTTCATATCGCAAGTAGAGCCTAAGAATGTGCAAATGGTACCTAAGGATAACTCCTGGGTTGAAGCGATGCAGGAAGAACTCTCGCAGTTTAGGAAACTAGAAGTGTGGGAGTTAGTTCCATTACCTCGATGGGAAGTTGCTATAGGAACCAAATGGGTTTTTAAGTGCAAAAGAGACGATCGGGGTATAGTCACGCGCAACAAGGCTTGGCTAGTTGTAAAGGGTTTCAACCAAGAGGAGGGAATCGATTACAACGAGGTTTTTGCACCAGTAGCAAGGCTGGAAGCCATTAGGTTGTTTTTAGCTTTTGCCTCCTTCAAGGGCTTTAAGGTATATCAATTAGACGTTAGGAGTGCTTTCCTGTATGGGAAAGTGAAGGAGTTGGTGTATGTAGAACAACCGCCCGGATTTACAGATCCAAAATATCCTGATCGAGTATATCGCTTAGATAAGGCTCTATATGGATTGCATCAGGCACCTAGGGCATGGTATGAGACTCTATCCAACCATTTATTAGAGAACGGGTTTGAAAGGGGTAGGATAGATAGTACTCTGTTTGTTAAGAGGAAGGGAGAACACTTTATCTTGGTACAAGTGTATGTCGATGATATCATTTTTGGATCATCAGACGAACAGATGTGCAAAGATTTCGAGAAGGTGATGAAGTCGAAATTCGAGATGAGTGCTATAGGGGAGTTAAATTTCTTTTTGGGGTTACAAGTTGACCAGAAGAAGGAAGGGATGTTTATCCATCAGACGAAGTATGTCTATGACATATTGGAACGTTTCGGGATGGAAGGAACAAAATTGACTGCCCATTTCAGCACGCCGATTCAAGTGAATCACAATCTCGGACCGGGTACTGAAAGTGATACCGATGTGGATCCGACTTTATATTGGGCCATGATTGGATCACTTATGTATTTAACTGCTTCAAGACCTGACATTATGTTTGATGTGTGTATTTGTGCTAGGTTTCAAGCGAATCCGAAGGAGATGCACATGAAAGCTATGAAGCGGGTTCTACGATACCTCAAGTCGAAACCGAAGCTGGGACTTTGGTATCACGCGGAGGGAGATCTAGAGTTGGAGGCGTTCACGGATTCTGACTACGGAGGATGCAGCTTGACGCGCAAGTCAACAACTGGAGGTTGTCAGTTCCTAGGAGGGAGATTGGTATCCTGGCAATGCAAGAAACAAACATCGGTAGTCGTGTCAACATGCGAGGCCGAGTATGTTGCTGCTGGTAGTTGCTGCTCACAGGTTCTGTGGATACAACAACAATTGCGGGATTACGGTTTGGCTTATACTCAAACTCCAACTAGGATAGACAATCAATCTACAATTGCTATAACTAACAATCCAGTTAAACACAACAAAACAAAGCACATAGACATTAGGCATCATTTTATTCGTGATTGTGCTGAAAACAACTTAATCAAATTGGTAAAAGTGACAACAGAAGATAATAATGCTGATTTATTTACCAAAGCATTTGATAAGTCACGGTTTGAATATTTAATTCAACTAAATGGAATGCGCAACCCAGAGTAATTTGGCCTTAGTAGTAGTTTATTTCCTTTTATAGTACTAGTATTTCTTTCTTTTTATAGTAAGTCTGCTAATTTAGGATAGTTTCTATTTTTAGTAAGTTTCTATTTTCAGTAAGTTAGTAGGTTATCTTATTTTATTGCTATTTCTTTATGAAAAACAAAAGAAAAAAAGAGAGAAAATTATAAAAATACAAAAAAAGAGAATATCAGAAAAGGAGTTAAGTCTTAGGAGCATAGGTTCAAAGTGACAAAAATTAGCACAGTCGTTATAAACTCTAAGTGTTTAGGCTTTCACACATAATGCAACTAAATTCTAAGTGTTATACTTTAGTTTAGTTGGATGTGTTGGTAGGCATAATACATATAGGGAGTCTTAAGGCAAATAAAATATTCAAGAAAAAGTCAAACGTGTCACTAACTTAGATGTACGACCAATCGGTCTTAATTTTTATGTACAAGACATACAAACTTTGAGTCTAAATGAGGTATGCAAACTTTCTGGGGATGTATAGCAACATCAAATACATCTGAAAATGGAAAGAATAGAAAAATCATATAAAATTGAGAGTCGAAAACATGTAACTCTGTTGTACGTAAGTACAAACCTGTTGCCTATGTTTAGATTCGGGTTAGCAAGATATGTCGCTTTGTTGTACGTCGGTACAGACCTGTCACCGCTGTCTTGCTAACTTTAAAAATAAACCTTAAGTCAAACTAAGACACTTTGTTGTATGAAAATACAGACCTGTGTCCGATGTTTGTCTTTTAAAGAAAGTTTGCAAATGCAAACAAGTTAGAATCTTTGTCTATGTGCCTTGATCATAAAAGTATGTCTATGTCTGAGTCACGTATGATAATTTCATGATAAATAAAAATGCCAAGGGATATTCCGAAATGTAGCATGTTTAAAGGGGTAAAATACCAACAATCGGCTAAATAGATATTTCACGACAAACAATCAAAGGAATCAAAAATTCCTAAGTGTGAAAGTTTAAGTACTGAAAGTGAGTCTCCGACATCGCTATCTGATTGAACCTTTCTTAGACTATACTCATCAAAAAGATTTTGTTTAATTTTTAGCTTAGGTTGTAAATTTTAATAGGTATAGCTTAAGTCTAAGTTAAATTTTTTTTAGTCAAAATTTTTTTATTTTATTTTATTTTATTTTACCTTAGTTTATTTTATTTTAGTTTACTTTTATTTTTATTTTTATTTTTATTTTTACTTAGGAAAAAGGTCCAAAATTACTGAGGGTGCATTCATAGTTTGATAAAATAAACACTGCGTGAAAAATCATGTGCTTAGGGTAAAAGATTTGGCATAGTTTATCTTGTTACACAATACCGTTGAAAGGTTGAAAAAGTTGAAGTTATTTCAAAAATTTTTGAAATTTTTCTAAGTGTTTGTGTTATTCGAGTTTAGGACAGACTCGACACAGGGTTTTCGAATCTGTCAGTAGATTCGAGTCTGACCATAGATTCGAAGGTTGGTGGTATATATAGGCTAACAGTGAAGTCATTAACTCCTTACTGTTTTCGAATCTATATCCTCGAGTCTATCCGGCGATTTCGAATCTATTCCTCGAATCTACCGTTTTTCTCAAAAACGACAATTTGTCGAGTCTCTTGCCTTAGTGTTCGATTCTACTGATACTTCTAGGTACAAACAACTTGATTGTACAAGATTCATGTAGTTTTATACACCATTTTAGGCAAAATCATCGATTTTTGAAGGTTTATGGGTATAAATCGTGGTTTTCAAAATTACGAAGATTGGACCGATGAATAGTCAAATTAAATACACATATCTGTGATTAGTAACTAGTAGGACTAATGAATGTAATTCTCTGAGTCCAACAAGGTTAAAATCAAGAGATTTGGTGTTGAGTAGGGTCGACGGTTCGAATATGTTCCTGAGGTCTCTCGAGTCTGTCATTAAACTCGAGAAGGACACTAGATTCGAATCTGTCATCAAACTCGAAAGGGGGACTTATTCAAATATGTCCATTTCGAATCTGTTACTGTATTTGAATTATTTAATTTAAATTTTAGTAAACTTGTAGAAATTCTTGTGTGTTGGATTTTGTACTTAATCAAGTTCAAAATTAAACAAATTTGAATTTAGGCAAGTCTATTGATTTTTTAATTCTAATAGTTTATTTTTGTGCAGATATGGCTGTTCGAGTGTTTGTGCCGAAGCACAATATGGTCCTTCACCCCGACCATCATATCCCTGAGGCGCATGGATTCAGACAAATGTTGGATTTCCTAGTAGAATCTAGGATTGGTTTTGCTTTGTCCCATAATGTTCAGATTGTTCTACCATATGTTCGTCAATTTTATGATCATCTTCAGGTAGACTGCTCTGTCACCCCGACAGTGCTAAGAACTAGAATAGCTGGCCAAACGCTAGTGTTTTCTGCGGATATGCTGCGTCAGGTGTTGCAGTTGGGTTCACAGGAAGAGGAGTCTGGGCCAATCGACTTTCCTCTGAGTATCAGGCAATCGGCATTTCAAAGAATGGGTTACAGTTTGGATGTCACGAAAACGTCCTATATGAAGAGCGGGCTAATTGGCCAATGGAGATTTTTGGCTCATGTTTTCATGGTCTGTTTCGCAGCAAAGAAAGCTGGCTTTGATTACATCGTCTCGAAGATCCAGTCTGGGATTATCGCGTTAGTATATAATCGGCCATTCAGTTCCTCGGAAATGTTTTTCTCCGAATGTGTTCATCAAATCACCGCTCCAGAAAATCAACAATTCCTGCTGTATCCACGGTTCATCATGATGCTTATCAGGCATTTCTTGCCGAATCTGCCGCAGTTAAATGAGATTCAGAGCGTAGCTGTAATGGATAAGAGGATCTTTGCTGATTGTTCCTCGCACAGAGGAAAGTTGGCGGTTCCAGTTGAGCGTCCGTTGTTTGGAGCCATCTTGGATAGGAATTTTGAAGCCCCAGATACTGCCAACTGGGCAGGGTAAGTTGAAGTTCAAGCCAGGCAGCCTCCACAACAACAAAGACAACAACCACGAGCACAGCCTCAAAGGCGAAGACAAAGAGCGACGGCGAGTCAAACACAGGCATCAAGGCCTTCTACGAGTTAGCAGCCAGAAGTACAGGAAGTCGGGCCGTCGAATGTCCCAAATGAAGCTGATCAATTGTGCCAAACTCTAAATGAAATTTGGGAGGCAGGTCCTCATGCTAATGAAGATATAGCTGCAGCATTGGTGGCTGAATTACTTGAGCCTCCAGAGGGAGAAGAAGATGTGTTAAGAGATGTTGACGAATATGTCCCAGAACAGACTGGTAATGATGAGTCATCATCTGCCACCGAATCAGAGGAAATGGAGGAAATTGAAGTTGAAGCTCCAGAGTCAGTGTCTACTGAACCTCATGTTCAAATAGGAACATATGGATCGAGGTTGGTAGTTAATGATGAAGCTTCGAGGAGGAGAGTAACAAGAGAGTCTGATGACTCCGATTTTGAAGAAGAGGAAGTTGCACCTTTAGTGACAAGGCAACGGGCCAAGCGTCACAGATTCATGCAAGGATCATCTTCAGCCTCCGCAGAACAACCAGAAATCTCTCAACCTCAAAACACTCAACCTCAAGAACCTCAAACCAACATTCCACCACCACCACCTCGCGATGAACCATATATTCCATCGCCAATCCTTCCAACTCCGATACAGTCAATTCCATCAACCTCATCCACATATGCCGACAATCAATGATTTCTGCAGCTTAAAGCTCGTGTTGACTTCCAAAATGTCCATATCTTAAGCCTAACCAAGGCAATCGGTGAAATTCAGACGCATAATGCAAATCTCGATAAGGAGAATGCCGATTTGAAGAAGATTGTGGAAAAGGTCCAGGAAGAAAACACGGAGTTAAAAACACTTGTTTGCGATCAGGCAGCTGAGATAAGGGCGATGCGCTCCTCAATAGAGCAGTTAATGAAAAATTTACAGGCTCAGGGGGAGACGTCGTGCCGTGATCAGGAAGTACAGAGGCCGAGAGATGATGATGATGAAGACAACCAAGGCAATGATCCCAGCCCTAAAAGTCAGAATGAGCCAGTAGATTTTTCTGCTGCTCAGACTCCTCAATCTCAGGGGGAGCCTAGTCTAGCAGGAGGAGAAGTAGGAGAAGCGAGTTCATCTAAGCCTACGGATTTGGAGATTAGTGAGATGATAGATGCTCTCATGGATCTTGATGATGATCCGATGGATGTGGGTTTCGATTTTGAAGATGAAATGGAAGAGATGGAAGAGGGTGAGTTTGTGCCAGAAGATATTGTTGACTGGAAATCAGATGACGAGGTATGTGCTGATGAGGACGATGAAGCTGATGAGATCATCGTGCAGCAAAACCCTATCACTGATACATATATCATAGAAGGCAATGATGTTGTTTACGTAGAAGTAGTGAATGCTGCGTTAAATGTTGAGCCATCAGTAGAGAATCCAGCCAGAGTTCTAACGAATGAAGAAAAACGAAAGTTGTGGTTCAGAGCTGAGAAGAAGGAATTGGAGCTGAAAAAAAATGAGGGTGCCGGGTACTGGGAAGTTGTCTGGAAGCATATTAAGCTGGTTCTTTGATCGAGAACTGCAGCTATTCATAACTAAGAGGAAAGACGGGCTCCAGTACCTGAGGCGAACTCTGAAAGCTTTCAATAGACTGCCAAAGATCGAGATCACAGCGTTAGCATGGAAAGATCTGATTAATATTGGCAATGATCCCTACGCAGATGTAATTGCAAGAATCATAAGAAAAGAGGGAAGATCAAGGAAGTTTGAGCGACTGAATCCAAGGGTTGGAAAAAGAGTAGAAGATCCTTCACGTATTGATCCTCTAACTGGGCGACCTTGGATGAAGATCCACTACAAACCAGTAAGATGTCTAAGGAAGGTGCCGCTCAAGCCTATGCCACAGAAAGTCTTGAAAAATCTGCATTGGTGGTTTGCTGAGACTGAGACTGGAGAAGCGGTCATTGAAGATTTTGAAGAAAAAATTATTCTTAGAGTTTACGATCCTCTTCACCTGGTAAACCTTTCTAGAGATAATCTTCATATTTTGCATGCTTGTAAGATTTCTAGTGATGCACATATGGATAGAGAAGCTAGAAAATATGAGAATGTAGTCAAAGTATGTGGTGAAAAAGGCTTGTATGCTGGTAGTAGTTTGAATAAATAATAAACAAAGTTCTTAATCAAATGTGTGAATTATTAGAAGCTATCGTCATGGGGGAGTCTGTTGGTACACCTTGTGTGACGATAGCAGTCTAAGTGATCCTACGTTGTGGTTCTAGCAAGTGTTTGTTATATATGTTTATATATGGTTGAGATTTGTTATGGTTTGTGTGTTTGAACTTGATGTAACGTATTACAAGAAGTTCAAACATAAAGATCAAAGATAAAATCAATCTTAAGGTAAAAACATAAGTTTCAATACTAAGTTGAGTATGTGAAATAATAGATTCGAATTATGTAAGGTTTGACATTCGAATCTGTGTCAGATTCGAATGTAGACCTAGATTCGAAGCTAGGCAGATTCGAGAGTGTCTATGAGGACAAACTCGAATGGGCCTTGGGCCAGATTCGAGTTTGGCCCATAACAGACTCGAATTAGCCTCTATAATTAGGGATAGACTCGATTAATTATCTGACTTTTTGCAAAATTCGTGAGTGATTAAGCAAAAGGCGATCTCGAGTTTATCATCAGTGTTGGTGCCGTTTCGGAGAGAATCAATTCATAGGATCGTTCGTGCGTCGTTCGTTCAGCCTCTGATAGTCTCCGTGTTTCTGATTGAGAGTTGTTTCCGTCTACCCGTTAACGAGGATTCCGCACTCGTTGACGGTTCCGCGTCTAGATAGATCTCGTAGTGGTAGACCTTACACAAATACCAACAACAAAAATTATATCAGGTCGAGAAGCAGTTAAATACATGAGTGACCCAATCATGGCCCAATATAAAGTCGGATCCTCATCAGTATCATTATCTGTACCCGGTCCGAGATTATGATTGACTTGTATATGAGTACTAAAGTGTGCTGTAAGTTTTGTTCTGTCCATCCTGAAGCGCTCTAAAATTTCATAGACATACTTCGTTTGATGAATGAACATCCCCTCCTTTCGTTGTTCAACTTGTAAACCGAGAAAGAAGTTCAGCTCTCCAATCGCACTCATCTAAAACTTTGACTTCATAACCTTCTTGAAATCTTTGCATATTTGTTCATTTGACGACCCAAAGATGATGTCGTCCAGAACATTTGTACCAGTATGAAATCGTCACCTTTCCTCTTAACGAACAGTGTACTATCTATTCTCCCTCTCTCAAACCCATTGTCTAAGAGGTGAGTAGACAGTGTCTCGTACCACACCCTAGGTGCCTGATGTAATCCATACAGAGCCTTATCCAGTCTATATACCTTGTCCGGATAATTGGGATCAGTAAACCCTGGCGGTTGCTCCACATACACCAACTCCTTAAATTTTTCGTATAAGAAGACACTCTTGACATCTAGCTGATATATTTTGAAGCCTTTGAATGATGCAAAGGCAATAAACAATCTGATAGCTTCAAGCCTTGCAACTGGTGCAAACACTTCATTATAACCTATCCCTTCTTCTTGATTGAACCTTTGACCACGAGTCTAGCCTTGTTACGAGTAACTATGCCCCGATCATCTCTTTTGCACTTAAAGACCCATTTGGCCCCTATAGCAACTTCTCCACGAGGTAAAGGCACTAACTCCCAGACTTCTAGCTTTCTGAACGGTGAAAGTTCCTCTTGCATAGCTTCAAGCCAAGAATTATCCTTCAGATCCATTTATACATTCTTTGGCTCGACTTGTGAAATGAAACACGAGTATAGACAAGTGTGAAAGGCTTCAGAGTCATTGATCATTGATAACAACACTGTGTTACTATTCACACTGTCTGATGTCTGTTAGGAGTATGAGACCTAACTGGAGTATAACTCCTCTTAGGGGTAATATTCCTAATGATGGGTTGTGGTCGAGATCTTGATTGACTAGGCACTCTATTCGGTGAATTAGTCCTGAACCCTTCAATCTGTCTGATTGACACCGGTGTTTGTTTAGTACCTACTCGTGATATTGCATTCGAGTTCTTCTCAAAATTTTGAGAACTACTCGAGCTTGCAATACCAGGCACAGATTTTTAAGACTTATTGTTCTTGCTTCCTTACAGTAGGTGTTGACTCTGGTTTCCTATAGGAATAACTAGAAGCAACATGACCTTTTCCATGCCATCTAAACAAGGCATATTGTCAATAGGCTTCTTATACGCACTCTTTGACTTAGGAGTCTCGCTAATGTCCTGTTCTTTTGTTTAAAAAACTTTGTTGAGCACCTCTTGGTTATTATCACTATCAGTTTTTTCCTTTTCTAGTTTTTTTCCACTAGTAGACTGCACAACCTTAACTGTTTTCTTAACCTTAGGGGTTGTTGTTGACACTTTAGCTGTTGATGCCTTATAAGTCTTAGTTACTTTTACTTCCTCTGATTCAACCGTTTCTGTGGTCTTATCCTGAGGGATAGGCACATAGTTACTATTGAAAGGTGGAGGCACATCCCGATATCCTATGCTCACTGGTGTCTTACACTGTCATTGCGAATCTATGATTTTGCCTAGGTTCAGGGATGAGTTCCTAAACTTTTCAATTTTACTATTAGCCTCTACAACCTTAACCCTAGCCTCAACTTATTCATTATCTTTCAGGGAGATCTCTTTGGTCAATGACTCTATATGCTCATAAGTTAGCTCATTCCTGACACATTGCTCACTCAATTTGTCTTTCAGAGCTACTACATCTTGAGCATCAGCTTTCATTCTAGCCCTAAGATCTTCCTTAATATCTGGCAGACTAGCATTATCAGATTTTAAGGATTGGATTTGAGCTGTCATGGATGAATGTAATTCTAGCACTAGCTTCAACTTATCATTTAAGTAGTACATAAAACACATAAATCATGAAATGTAGAAAAGTTTAGAGATACCTTTTTCCGATCAGATTCCACGTTGGCCATCTGAGCTGCAAACTCCAGAGTTGTCTGCTCCTCAGATTTATCCAGTACCAAAGGGTTTGTATCGGACTGCTGGGTGTCCTCCTTCTTTTCCTCTTCAGCTCTGCTATCAGTCTCAGTTACCTCAGTCATAAAAGCTCTGGCGTCTGACTCCGGATGTGAATTCCAGTCATAAGTACCATCTAACTGTCTGTTAGAGGATACGTTCGTCAGTAACCGGGCTATAGAAGCTTCATTCCCTGAAATGCTTGAATTCTGTCGTCCCGGATTCTGATAGTTTTCAACCTTCGGCCTTTGACTTTCTCTAGAAAAATGTCCCAACCCCGGACAGTTATCACAGTGCACCTTAGACTTATCAAACACAACATTGTTGGTCACTCTAAGGTTCCTCCCAATTCATTTCATAAACCTTTTAACCGTTTGTGTGACGATGGACAGTTGCCATTGCAGTCCATCTGCTCTAAACCGTCTAGATCTACCTGATCATAATCCTCCTCCCATAGAGCTGAATCGTTGATTTTACCTTGAATGCAGTTGTCGTATGCTGCTACAAACGATGCTAGAAGCTTTAGATGATCCTCAGTTGACTTAGCACTCATTGGCATTTTGCTATAACCCTTAGAAGATGATGTTGAACGTTTTGGTTGATCTTCTAATATTAGAAAACCCGAAAAGTGCTTAACCACTCAGATCTTCTGCTTTTTCATGTATGTTATCTTCTTTTCCTGAGTAGAACGTTGTAGCCCTCGACTTCGGTATACTAGACGTTGATGGCTTTGACTTTCTGAAGTACATTTCAGGATCCTGTACTTGATCATAATTCCTCTCTTTCTTTTGTATTTTCAAGTTGTAGGCCCTCAGAGTTCCGATCACTTCTTCAAGGGTAAGAGTTGCCAGTTTATCTTCATCATGCTTTATCAATGCAGTGTACATCTCCCACTTTGCTAGTAATGCATATAGAAGTTTTTCAATCTTATCAGTTTCTTGATACTCAACACTTTGGTTATCAAGTTCTGTTAGAAGGTGATAGAACCTTGTAATTATCTTGTCCAAGGTCTAATTCTTCAGCCCCATGAAGATCGCAAATTGATGTTTCAATAATTTCGTTCTCCCCTTTCAAACCCAATGATTTCCCTCACACCTCTTCTCTATAGCTTTTAAGAGCTCTTTAGAAGTTCTGTGATTTTTAAACGTGTGCATTATTTCAAAAGGTAATGCCATTCTACTCGATGATAAAGCCCGATTCCCAGCTTCATAAATCTTCTTGTCCTCATCTTTCATATGCTGATAGACAGAATCTTCAATCTGCCCTTGAGCTCTTATGTTGGGGGAACGTAACCTTCATCAATGCATATCCACATACGCGTATCATTAAATCTAGCGTAGTCCGCAATCCTATCTTTCCACTAGTAATAGCCCTCACTTAATCTTCATGAGCTAGGGTGGTGAATTTAATTTGCCAAGTTCGTGATCCATTTCCAAGAACTTATGCAAACTTGACATTCTCGTAAAACTTTAACTTTTTTAATTTTTAAAATAAATTTTAAAACGAATTAGTAAGGACTTAGGTTAAGTTCGTAGGAATTTTAATTTCAAATTCGTTTTACTAAAATAAGTTTGTTTTAATGTTAAGTTCGTGTTCACTAAGTTCGAAATAGTTAAATTCGTGAAAACCTAGATCGAATCTGACAAGTTCGAGCCCTATCAAGTTCGCAGACTGCAAAGTTCGAAACAGTCAAGTTCGAGAAACCCTAATCGAACAAGTTCGAATCTCTGACAAGTTCGAACCTCTGACAAGTTCGTGGAGGAGCGTTTGACAAGTTCGAGAAACCCTAAAAACACTCCTAAGTTCGAGCGCCGAAAGTTCATGAAAAGGCCAAAAATTCATATTAAATCAATGTTTTAAAGGGTAAAAACAATGATTTCTACTGAAAAGTTGAACTAAGATTAATATTGGCTAGGAAAAATGATCGAAAACACTGAAAACTTTGAAAAACGAACGTGATTTATCCGTAATAACGCCAAGAAACCCTATGAATGTTCTACGAAACAAGACAAACACGAAAAACAATCAAGATTGGCTCTGATACCACTTGTAAGGTCACCACATCTATGGATCGAATCAAGGCGCAATGTCATCCAATGAGTGTGGAATCCTCGTTAGACGCATAACAGATCGATCACGCATGAAACACGGAGCCCAACTAACTGCTAGCCGATAGGATACCGACCTCACACGTTGTATTGCTCCTGAAACTCTCTGAAATGATTTCTAGTTCGTCTGTGCACTTATACAAACTCTGAAATCGTAGCTCTCCCAAAACTCTCTAAAATTACACAAATAAGTTCATAATATAACTCTTAAGTTCATGCAAGGCCCAAGCCCACGAACTTACAAGTTCAAGCCGATACAAATACGAACTTCGATAAGCTAAGTTCGTACGAACTTGTGTGACTTAAGTTCGTGGCCTATGCCTTAAGAACTTATACTCCCAAGATCATTACCTCAAGAACTTATCTTTACAATCATGAACTTAAGAACTTATTCTCACAAGTTTTTGGATACTTGTTATTCACAAAACTTGTTTCTAAATTCCAACCAATCATTTTGATATTATTTCCAGTCTTTAAATCACATTATAATTGTTTCTGAAATTCTAGAAATTAATTAACAATTTCAAACTCGGACCATCTCGAATCGTATCTCGGATCAACTCGGATCAAACTCGGACCATTTCGGGTCAATTTTTAATCTATTTCGGACCAATTCTCGGATCCCATCCGAAATTCTGATCACCCGAAATTCTGTTAAAAGATTTATCGGATCTCTTAAAACACTTGTCCTTCATTTTAAAGTTTATAAAAAAAATCAACTGTAATCATCACCCAAGATTCGGATCACCCCAGTTTTGTCATTTGTCTCATGCGAGTTGCATTTCACCACACGAAATTCGGCTCAATCGAGTTTCGTTTCATCATCTAAATTTTGCATCCGGCTTAGTTCATCACCCGAGTTTAGTTTCTTCGCCCAAATTTCTTTTTATCCAAGATTCGGCTCCCACCCGAAATCCACATTACCCGAGTTCTGATTCAAGCGAATTCAAGCCCATCCGAATTTTCAATTCATCCGAGTTCTGTACCATCCGAATTCAGTTCCACCCGAATTTGATTCCATCTCAATTTCGGTTCATTCAACCGAAATATCAGTTTCCACTTCCAGAGATCCTAATTTCATAATCAGCACTAAACGAAACACCATGTCTCGTGAAGCTCTTATCCTTGGATTAAAGAACATGCCACCAGTTTTCTATCCAGATGAGTATGAGCAATGGATAAAGGGTTCCTCAAGTTCATTGGCATGCAGCACATGGGTCATCTAATGATCCAATCCATTAGTGAGGGACCCACTATATTTTACTCCGAATGTCTTGCAGTAACAAGTACTGATCGTCTAGTTCTAGCAATGAGCAGAGTTCATGAACCTGAAAATGAAGCGAAAAGGAAAAGACAAACAGTAGATAAAATGGCAGAGTATCATATTTATCAAGCCCTTCCCACTGATATTCTAGTTGGGGTTGGCAGCAAACTATCAGCTAAGGAAATGTGGGATGAACTACAGATGCAGACTTTTGGGGCAGACTTAGATGATAAGGCCAAGATAGAGGAAGTGAAGGCCAAATTTGCAGAGTTCAGGGCTAAGGACGGAGAATCTCTTCAATGTACTTTAAAAAAGTTCTGCGCTGTTTTAAATGAGTTGAACAAACTGCACAATAAAAAGGAAAGAGTTGACAACAACATTCAGTTCCTATATTCCTTAGCTCCAGAATCGGCACTGGAAAGTAGAGCATCCAAAAGAGCTCTGGACATTCCCAATGTGTCAATCAATGTGGTGGTCAAAGACCTGAAAAAATATCAGGGCGACGTGGACACTTATAAACAGATGGCCAACACTCTGACTTCTCTGTTACTGACTTTCATTCTACCCAACAAACCCACAGATTCCCTAGCCTTGCTCTCAAATAAGACATACCACTGAACCACAGCCAAATCCTTCACCCATACCCTACTACCACTAACTGGTTCTTCATCTCAATATCTGTATGCCATACCCCAAATGCCTGAGCCTCTAGACGCTGAAGAGGCTGACATTCATGAGCAGATGGCTTTCTTGTGTAATCGTCTTCAGCAAAAACGGTTCTAGTCCAAGAAAGTATTCTGATGACAGAAGAGACGAAAGACGGGATTATAAGGATGACAGGAACAGAGATGATTGGAGAAGAGATGGCAGGGATGATAGGGGACTTGACGACTAGATGACAAATGATCGGGATGATAGGTGATATGATGATCGGAGAGATAGACGTGATTATAGAAGGGACTATCGACATTATCGCCATTAGAAAGGCGTGACGATAGAAGGAGTGATTGTCACACCCCGTTACCCCGGTTGGCAACAAAGTGCGACGTCGCGGAAGCGTAACCATAATCATAATGAACGACCACTATATGGACGTTTTCAAAAATACATCGGCGTAACTTTAAAAGAAATAAATGTTTTACATGACCCAAAATAATAAAGAGAAGTTCGCAAGGTACAGAGATTTAAATACATAATTAATTCATCCAAAATAATGCAAATAAATCTCCAATGGTTTGAAACTGAGTGCGACTTCTTAAATGCGGAAGCTTGAAAATACTACCGATGATGGACTTGCCTTAATTTCCTGAAAATACACGCTAAAATACGTCAACAAAATTGTTGGTGAGCTCATAGTTTTACACGTAAATCTGACTTGTATGGACAACAATAATAGAGATTGAATTTATAAAATCATAAATTCCTTGTTATGTATTACATATAAACCATCATGCAACCGAAGCTTAATAAAAATGAGTTTGCCCTGTGCAGTATTTGTAAGGTCTACCACTACGAGATCTATCTAGACGCGGAACCGTCAACGAGTGCGGAATCCTCGTTAACGGGTAGACGGAAACAACTCTCACCAAGAAACACGGAGACTATCAGAAGCTGAACGAACGACACACGAACGATCCTACGAACTGATTCTCTTCGAAACGGCACTAACACTGATGATAAACTCGAGATCGCCTTTTGCTTAATCACTCTCGAATTCTGCAAAAAGTCTGATAATTAATCGAGTCTATCCCTAATTATAGAGGCTAATTCGAGTCTGTTATGGGCCAAACTCGAATCTGGCCCAAGGCCCATTCGAGTTTGTCCTCATTCACATTCCCGAATCTGCCTATATTCGAATCTAGGTTCACATTCGAATCTATCGCAGATTCGAATGTCAAACCTTATATAATTCGAATCTACCTAACTTGTATTTGAAACTTATGTTATTAACTTATGTTTGAATTAATCTTTGAACTTTATGTTTGAACTTCTTGTAATATGTTACATCAAGTTCAAACACACAATCAATAATTATCAAACATACATAAACATATATATATCAAACACTAAATAATTCCCAATACTTTGAATATTACTTAAACCAAAATGTTAGATCGCTTAGACTGCTATCGTCACACAGGGTGTACCAACAGACTCCCCCTTGACGATAGCTTCTAACTATTTACATCAAGTTTAAGTACTAGAACTATATATACTACTGCCTGCATATAAACCAGCATCTATACAAACTTTTACTACCTTCTGGAACTTCCTGGCTTAAGATCTCCATGCTTTAATAAAGAAGACAGGCTGATCATGTAGCTTCTTCAGGTCATCCTTCGATAGATTTATTAAGTGCAGTGGATCATACACTCTCAAAATCACTTTGTCCTGTGTATCTTCCATGACTGCTTCTGCTATGTCATTATCGACGTACCACCATTTCATGTTACTCAAAATATTCTGTGGCATCGATTTCATAGGCACCCTTTTCAAGCATTTGACTGGCTTATAGACCATTCTGGCCCAAGGCCTTCCCGTATGAGGATCTATCCTTGATCCATCCTCCACTCTTTTTCCTGATCTCGGCTTAAGTCTTTCAAACTTTCCCGAACGACCCTCTTTTCTAATTATTTTTGCCATAACTTCAGCATACGGGTCCTCGCCGATATTGATCAGTTCTTTCCATGCTAATTCCTTTACTTCCATCTTGGGCAGTAAATTGAATGCTTTTAGTGTTCGCCTCAAGTATTGGAGGCCATCTCTTCTTTTCAAAATAAACAGCTGCAGTTCTCGGTCAAAGAACCAGCTTATAATCCCTCCTGAGAAATTTCCAGCACCCGAAATTCTCATCTTCTTTTTCATCTTCAGCTGTTCTTTCTTTTCTTCCTTTTTAAACCAAAGTTTTATCAACTCAACTAAAGATGGCTCTTTCTCTGCCTCTTCAAGTTCTGTGTCTTCGACTGAGGCTATTTTGATGTCATCTATATCAATCACATTATGATTATTGCCCACATATAATTCCGTGATAGGTTGTGAATTTATTATCACCTCGTTGACGTTATCGCCCTCGTCCTCTATCACTTCGTCATCAGATTTCCAGTCAACAATCTCCTCAGGAATGAATTCCCCTTCCTCCAACTCTTCTATTTCATCTTCAAAGTCAAATTCCATTAGCTCTTCCTCAATGTCTTTTAGCGCATCTATCATGTCGCTATCCAAAGTTCTTGAAGAACGTGCCTCACCCATTCCTGCTCCTGCTTGACTAGGCTCCCCCTGAGATTGAGCAGCCTGAGCAGCAGAAAAATCTACTGGCTCATCCTGTCTTTGAGAGCTGGGATCATTGCCTTGGTTATCTTCTTCATCATCATCCCTTGGCCTCTGTACTTCTTGATCTCGGCACGACGTCTCCCCCTGAGCCTGTAAATTGTTCATTAACTGCTCAATTAGGGAGCGCATCGACCTTATCTCAGCCGCCTGATCTGCTACAAATGATTTTAGCTCTGTGTTCTCTTCCTGAACTTTCTCCACAATCTTTTTGAGATCGGCATTCTCGTTATGAAGATTTGCGTTATGACTCTGAATTTCATTGATTACCGTTGTTAGTCCAAATATTTGGATTTCCTGGAAGTCAACGCGATCCTTTAGGCGCAGAAACCTTTGATTTTCAGCATATGTGGATGAGGTTGATGGAATGGATTGAATTGGCGTTGGAATGATCGGCGATGGGATATACGGTTCATCTTGAGGTGGTGGTGGTGGAATGGTGGTTTGAGGTTCCTGACTTTGAGGGTTTTGAGGTTGCTGAATTTCTGGTTGATTTGCTGATGCTGAAGATGATCCTTGCATGAATCTATGACGCTTGGCCCGTTGCCTCGTCACTAAAGGTGCAACTTCCTCTTCTTCAAAATCGGATTCATCAGACTCTCTTATTACTCGCCTCCTTGAAGCTTCTTCATTAACTACTAACCGTGATCCATAAGTTCCTATTTGAATATGAGGTTCTGTAGATTCTGACTCTGGAGCTTCAACTTCGATTTCCTCCATCTCTTCTGATTTGGTGGCAGATGATGAGTCATCATTACCAGTCTGCTCTGGCACATATTCGTCAACATCTCTCAACACATCTTCTTCTCCCTCGGGAGGCTCAAGTAATTCTCCCATCAATGCTGCAGCCATATCTTCATTGGCATGAGGACCTGCCTCCCAAATTTCATTTAGAGTTTGGCACAGCTGATCAGCTTCACTTGGGACATTCGAAGGTCTGGCCTCTTGTACTTCTGGCTGTTGGCTTGTAGAAGGCCTTGATGCCTGTGTTTGACTCGCAGTCGCTCTTTGTCTTCGCCTTTGAGGCTGTGCTCGCGGTTGTTGTCTTTGTTGTTGTGGAGGCTGCCTGGCTTGAACTTCAACTTCCCCTGCCCAGTTGGCAGTATCTGGGGCCTCAAAATACCTATCCAAAATAGCTCCAAACAACGGTCCCTCGACTGGAACCGCCAGCTTTCCTATGTGCGAGGAGCAATCAGCAAAGATTCTTTTGTCCATCACCGCGACACTTTGGATTTCATTATGCGGCGGCAAATTTGGCAAGAAATGTCTTATGAGTATCATTATGAATCGTGGATATAGCAGAAATTGTTGCTGCTCTGGCGCCGAAATTTGGTGAAAGAATTCCGAGAAAAACATCTGTGAAAAGCTGAATGGCCGATTATACACTAACGAGATCATCCCAAACTGGATCTTCGAGACGATGTAATCAAAGCCAGCTTTCTTTGCTGCGAAACCGACCATGAAAACATGAGCCAAAAATCTCCATTGGCCAATTAGCCCGCTCTTCATATAGGATGTCTTCGTGACATCCAAACTGTAACCCATTCTTTGAAATGCTGGCTGCCTAATACTCAGTGGAAAGTCAATAGGCCCAGCCTCTTCTTCTTGTGAACCCAGCTGCAACACCTGACGCAGCATATCCGCGGAAAACACTAACGGTTGCCCTGCGATTCTTGTTCTTAGCACTGTCGGGGTGACAGAGCAGTCCACCTGAAGATGATCATAAAATTGGTGAACATATGGAATTACAATCTGAATATTATGGGATAAGGCAAAAGCTATCCTAGATTGTACTAGGAAATCCAATATTTTGATGATATCCCTGCGTCTCAGGGAGATGATGGTCAGTGTGAAGGACCATATTGTGCTTTGGCACAAAAACTCGAACAACCATATCTGCACAATAAGTAAACTATTAGAATTAATAAAAATCAATAAACTTGCCTAAATTCAAATTTGTTTAATTTTGAACTTGATTAAGTACAAAATCCAACACAAAAGAATATCTACAAGTTTAATAAAATTTAAATTAAATAATTCAAATAAAGTAACAGATTCGAATAGACATATTCGAATAAATCCCCTTTTCGAGTTTGATGACAGATTCGAATCTAGTGTCCTTCTCGAGTTTAATGACAGACTCGAGAAACCTCAGGAACAGATTCGAACCGTCGGCCTTACTTAACACCAAATCTCTTGATTTTAACCTTTTTGGACTCAGAAAATTACATTCATTAGTCCTACTAGTTACTAATCCCAGATATGTGCATTTAATTTGACTATTTATCGGTCCGATCTTGGTAATTTTGAAAACAACGATTTATACCCATAAACCTTCAAAAATCGATGATTTTGCCTAAAATGGTGTATAAAACTACATGAATCTTGTACAACCAAGTTGATTATACCTAGAAGTATCAGTAGAATCGAAACACCAAGCAAGAAACTCGACAAATTGTCGTTTATGTGAAGAACGATAGATTCGAGCAATAGATTCGAGATCGCCTAAATAGATTCGAGGATATAGATTCGAAAACAGTAAGGAGTTAATGACTCTACTGTTAACCTATATATACCACCAACCTTCGAATCTAAGGCCAGACTCGAATCTACTGACAGATTCGAAGCAACCCAATTTCGAGTCTGTCCTAAACTCGAATAACACCCAACACTTAGAAAAATTGCGAAAATTTTGAAATAACCCAACTTTTTCAACCTTTTCTACGGTATTGTGTAACGAGATAAACTATGCCAAATCTTTTACCCTAAGCACAAGATTTTTCATGCAGTGTTTATTTTATCCAACTATGAATGCACCCTCAGTAATTTTTGACCCTTTTCCTAAGTAAAAATAAAAGTAAAATAAAATAAACTAAGAAAAAATAAAATAAAATAAAATAAAAACTAAGTAAAAATGAAATTTAAAAATTTTGACTAAAAATTTAACTTAGACTTAAGCTATACCTATTAAAATTTACAACCTAAGCTAAATACTAACCAAAATATTTATGATGAGTATAGTCTAAGAAAGGTTCAATCAGATAGCGATGTCAGAGACTCACTTTCAGTACTTAAACTTTCACACTTAGGAATTTTTGATTCCTTTGACTGTTTGTCGTGAAATACCCATTTAGCCGATTGTTGGTATTTTACCCCTTTAAACACTCTACATTTTGGAATATCCCTTGGCATTTTGATTTATCATGAAATTATCTTACGTGACTCAGACATAGACATACTTTTATGATCAAGGCACACAGACAAAGATTCTAACTTGTTGGTACTTGCAAACTTTCTTTAAAAGACAAACATCGGACACGGGTCTGTATTTTCATACAACAAAGTGTCTTAGTTTGACTTAAGGTTTATTCTTAAAGTTAGCAAGACAGCGTTGACAGGTCTGTACCGACGTACAACAAAGCGACATATCTTGCCAACCCGAATCTAAACAGAGGCAACAGGTCTGTACTTACGTACAACAGAGTTACATGTTTTCGACTCTCAGTTTTGTATGATTTTTCTATTCTTTCCATTTTAAGATGTATTTGATGTTGCCATACATCCCCAGAAAGTTTGCATACCTCATTTAGACTCAAAGTTTGTGTGTCTTGTACATAAAAATTAAGACCGATTGGTCGTGCATCTAAGTTAGTGACACGCTTGACTTTTTCTTGAATATTTTATTTGCCTTGAGACTCCCTATATGTATTATGCCTACCAACACATCAAACTAAAATGAAGTATAACACTTAGAATTTTAGTTGCATTAAGTGTGAAAGCCTAAACACTTAGAGTTTGTAACGATTGTGCTAATTTTCGTCACTTTGAACCTATGCATCTAAGACTTAACTCCTTTTTTGATATTTTCTCTTTCTTTTTTTGTATTTTTATGATATTCTCTCTTTTTTCTTTTGTTTTTCATAAGAAATAGCAATAAAATAAGACAACCTACTAACTTACTAAAAATAGAAACTATCCTAAATTAGCAGACTTACTATAAAAAGAAAGAAATACTCCAGCTATAAAAGGAAATAAACTACTACTAAGGCCAAATTACTCTGGGTTGCGCATTCCATTTAGTTGAATTAAATATTCAAATCGTGACTTATCAAATGCTTTGGTAAATAAATCAGCATTATTATCTTCTGTTGCCACTTTTACCAATTTGATTAAGTTCTTTTCAGCACAATCACGAATAAAATGATGCCTAATGTCTATGTGCTTTGTTTTGTTGTGTTTAACTGGATTATTAGTTATAGCGATAGTAGACTGATTATCTATCCTAATAGGAGTTTGAGTGTAAGCCAAACCGTAATCCCGCAATTGTTGTTGTATCCACAGAACCTGTGAGCAGCAACTACCAGCAGCAACATACTCGGCCTCGCACGTTGACACGACTACCGACGTTTTTTTCTTGCATTGCCAGGATACCAATCTCCCTCCTAGGAACTGAAAACCTCCAGTTGTTGACTTGCACGTCAACCTGCATCCTCCGTAGTCAGAATCCGTGAACGCCTCCAACTCTAGATCTCCCTCCGCGTGATACCAAAGTCCCAGCTTCGGTTTCGACTTGAGGTATCGTAGAATCCGCTTCACAGCTTTCATATGCATCTCCTTCGGATTCGCTTGAAACCTAGCACAAATACACATAGCAAACATGATGTCAAGTCTTGAAGCAGTTAAATACATAAGTGATCCAATCATGGCCCGATATAATGTCAGATCCACATCGGTATCACTTTCAGTACCCGGTCCGAGATTGTGATTCACTTGAATCGGCGTGCTGAAATGGGCAGTTTTGTTCCTTCCATCCCGAAACGCTCCAATATGTCATAGACATACTTCGTCTGATGGATAAACATCCCTTCCTTGTTCTGGTCAACTTGTAACCCCAAAAAGAAACTTAACTCTCCCATAGCACTCATCTCGAATTTCGACTTCATCACCTTCTCGAAATCTTTGCACATTTGTTCGTCTGATGATCCAAAAATGATATCATCGACGTACACTTGTACTAAGATGAAATGTTCTCCCTTCCTCTTAACAAACAGAGTACTATCTATCCTACCCCTTTCAAACCCGTTCTCAAATAAATGGTTGGATAGAGTCTCATACCACGCCCTTGGTGCCTGATGCAATCCATATAGAGCCTTATCTAAGCGATATACTCTGTCAGGATATTTTGGATCTGTAAATCCGGGCGGTTGTTCTACATACACCAACTCCTTCACTTTCCCATATAGGAAAGCACTCTTAACATCTAATTGATATACCTTAAAGCCCTTGAAGGAGGCAAATGCTAGAAACAACCTAATGGCTTCCAGCCTTGCTACTGGTGCAAATACCTCGTTGTAATCGATTCCCTCCTCTTGGTTGAAACCCTTTACAACTAGCCTAGCCTTGTTGCGCGTGACTATACCCCGATTGTCTCTTTTGCACTTAAAAACCCATTTGGTTCCTATGGCAACTTCCCATCGAGGTAATGGAACTAACTCCCACACTTCTAGTTTCCTAAACTGCGAAAGTTCTTCCTGCATCGCTTCAACCCAGGAGTTATCCTTAAGTGCCATTTGCACATTCTTAGGCTCTACTTGCGATATGAAACATGAATAGAGACATGTATGATATGCCTCGGAGTCGTTTATCATCGACAACAACACAGTGTTGTTATTTAAACTACTCCTAGTCCTCACACCCTCGTTAGGATTTCCTATGATGCTTTCTATAGGATGGTTCTTATTAATCCTAGAGGTCTCTATCTCGTCAACTCTCAGATTATCTCCTAAGTTAGATCCTATTTCACCTAATGGAGGAACCGGCTCAGTCTCTACATTTTCCTCCTCGTGGACATTTTCCTCAGAGTTGGAACTTGTTGCTTAAGTCTGATTCTCAGTGGCAGGTGCTTCTGGATCAGCAACTTCTGGAGATTCATCTACAGTCGCAGTAGGCTCAGATGTGGATTCAAACGTAGTTCTCGGAAAGATATGACCATCGTCATTCAGATGCAACGTCGCCATGTCCTTTTCGATTGTACATGCATTTTCATCCAAAGGAATGTTAAATGACTCAAATAATTTATCATAGTCAAATATCCATTCCGGACCAGTTTGGGGTTCATGTGTATAACTGGTGACTTCAGTGTTATACACAATCTCTACCGTACCATTTGTTTTATTAAAAACCCGTTTGTTTGGTGAGTTCGGCACATAAACTAGGAAGTATCCTTCGTCAGCCTTTTCACCAAACTTCGGTTGATGTTTTGTTCGCAGTAAAGTGCATGGTACCCCAAACGGTTCGAATCCAGTTAAATTAGGTGGCTGTTTATTCAAAATTTCATAACATGTTTTGTTCAAAGATTTGACAGTTAGGACTCTGTTTAAAATGTGACATGCGGTATTCACTGCCTCCCCCCAAAACATGGTAGGAAGCTTTGAATCCGACAACATAGTCCTAGCTGCCTCAATAAGTGTCCTGTTTTTACGTTCGGCCACCCCATTTTGTTGAGGTTCATATGGTGCACTGAATTGATGCACTATGCCCTTTGATAGGCAATATACACCAATTACAGTGTTTTTGAACTCAGTTCCATTATCACTGCGTATCCTTTTAACCCTTGTTTCGTAGGAGTTCTCCACTTGGTCTAAGAACCCAATGAGCTTGGAAGCCGTCTCGTCCTTCGTACCTAAAAAGAAAACCCAAGAAAAGCGTGAGTAATCGTCAGTGATAACCAAACAGTACCAACTACCTCCTATACTCCTTTTGTTGATTGGTCTGAAAAGATCCATGTGCAACAAATCGAATGTTGAGGTTATGGAGTTCTGCGTCTTGAACTTGTGTGTCTTCTTATGTTGTTTGCCCTTCTTGCACGGTAGACACTTGTCCTCAAACTGAAAGCTCTTCATAGGCACACCTTGCACAAGTTCATTCTTCGTTATGTAGTTCATTTTCCTTAGGTGCAAGTGAGCCATGCGTCTGTGCCACAGTACCAACTCCGTCTCCGAAGCTTTGGATAACAGACAGATTGGCCCCATCGAAGTCTCCGGCTTGTTCATATCAAGCATGTACAAGTCATTCTTCCTTGGTGCCCACATCAATACCCATTCTTCAGGAATCTTGAATCCGGGTTTTAGCACTAACGCCTCAGTGTCGGTGAACAACACTGAATTCTTCTTGTCACAGATTTGAGATACACTAATGAGATTGTGAACCAGTTTATCAACGTGATAAACTTGGTCCAACTTGATCGTCACATTAGTGACCACTCCGGTACCCGTGATGTTTCCTCCTTTGTTACCCGCGAATGATACAAATCCCCGATTCCCACCCTTCAAGTCTGTAAGGAGACTTCTTTCCCCTGTCATGTGCCTGGAGCATCCACTGTCGACGAACCACTTGTGTTTGGACCGGTGGTAATCTCCTGCACATGAAAGAAAATAGGTTAGTTATCACGGGGAACCCAAGCCATGACTGACTTGGTTATACCATTCTCGTCAACATACTTAAACTCTTTCAAATACCCGTCTCGCCTTTCAGGTGACTTGGGTCGTTGAACAGGAGTTTTTTGTGCTGCCGAGTGATGTAAATTCACTCTTTGCCTTTGAGTAGGCATTTGTTATGGAGCTCTAGAATAATTCCTATTATATTGCATTTCGGACTGTGATCCCTGAGCTCTTACCGGTGCGTACTGTCTAACTGGAGTATGAGACCTAACTGGAGTGTGTGACCTGCTAGGTGTTGTGCTCCTATAGACTTGTTGAGGTGACCTAGATTGATTAACGACACGATTCGGTGAATATGTCCTAACCACTTCCTTTGGTCCAACCTTTACCGGTGTTTGTTTCACAACTGGTTTTGGTGCGACCTGCACAGTTTTCTGGGTACTCTGAGAACTACTAGTGCTCGCCACATTGGTTAAGGGCTTAACAGGTGTTGGGTTCACTGTCTTAGGTGTAACTTCGGCTTTCCTAAGCGGACAGTGAGAAGCAACATGCCCCTTTTCATGACATCTAAAGCAGGACATCTTCTCTATGGACTACTTGTGGGTGCCCTTAGACTTAGGTGTCTCACTAGTGTCTTGGTCCTTTTGTACATCTATTGCGACTGGCTCATCGTCCTGATCAGCCCAATCAATTTTATGTTTTCCTGCAGGTGTTTCACTGGAGGAAGACACAAATTTGACTTTCTTGACCTTGACAGTTGTGTCAGCCACCTTAGGTGTATTTTCTACTGTAGGCTCAGTTATAGGGTCAGGTATGTCTTCTAAGTCCACTGATTTGTCAGTTTTCTCCTGAGGTTGAGGCACGTAGTTTGCATTAAAAGGTGGAGGAATTTCATGAAATCCTAGACCTACAGGCTTTTTAGACTGGCGTTGAGCGTCTAAAACTTTCCCTAGGTTCAGGCTTGAATTCCTAAACTTTTCTAACTTACTATTCGCCTCAGCTACCTTAACCTTTGTTTCAGCTAGCTCTATGTCTTTGTCTTTAAGGTTTTTGGTCAAGGCCTCTACATGCTCATACATAAGCTCTATCATAACACACTGCTCACTCAGTTTGTCTTTTAGAACTATTACATCTTGAGCATCAGCCTTAAGTTTTTCTTTAAGATCTTGCTTAATATCGTTTAGGCTAGCGCTTTCAATTTTCAAAGACTCATTTTGGGCAGTTATGGTTTTTTGTGATTCTAAGACTAGATTTAACCTATCATTAGAAGTAACACACAATGCACATAACTCATGAAAAAGAGAGTAAGTCAGACTAACCTTTGTGTGGTCGGATTCCACATTGGCCATTTTAGCAGCAAACTCCAGAACTGTCTGATCATTCGTCTTCTCCACCCACATCGGACTGGTTTCCCTTGTGGTCTGCTCTTCCCCTTCACACCCAGTCTCCGTAACTTCAGCCATAAAAGCCCGAGCGTTTGATTCTGGATGTGAGCTCCAGTCATAAGTACCATCTAGCTGTCTGTCTGAAGTGACATTGGATAGTAGACCAGCTAGGTTGGCTTGACCGTTAGATGAACTTGGAAGGTATCGTTGTTGAGACTGATTCTGAAACTGTCCCTGATGCTGACTCTGCCCTTGGTACGTTTCTACCTTCGGCCTCTGACATTCTCTGGCGAAATGTCCCAGACCTTGACAGTTGTAGCACTTTACCTTGGACTTATCAAATCCAATCCCCTTGTTGTTCATCGTCAAATTCCTCCCAGTTCTCTTGATGAATCTGTTAACCCGTTGGGTCACCATGGCCAGTTGCCATTTTAGATCCATTTCCTCAAGATCGTCAGGGTCGACCTGATCGTAGTCTTCATCCCAGAGAGCGATATCGTTAACCTTCCCTTGAACACAGTTCCCGTAAGCGGCCACAAATGAAGCAAGCAGATTCAAATGTTCTTCCGCTGATTTTGCGCTCATGGGCATCTTCGAATAGCTCTGAGATGTCGATGCCTGTTGTACTTGAGGCTGCGGTTCTTCTGATCTTCCCAACCCTAAGAACGCTCTGTTCAGCGTGTCATCACACTCTGCTGGTGACGACGTTTCTCCGGTGAAAAACGCTGTAGCAGTCTTCAGATCGGCGGTTGCTGAAGGTTTTGTTGACTTTCCAAAATACATCGCTGGATTCTGGACTTGTTCGTAATCAGTTTCGGCCTTCAGTAGCTCGAAGTGATATGCCCGCAACGTTCCCACGATATCCTCCAGAGATTGAGTATAATACTTGTCTTCATTAAGCTTGATCATTGCCACATACATAACCCATTTGGCTGGTAAGGCATCAAGAAGCTTGTTGTTCTTGTCGGTGTCAGTATACTCAATCACGTGACTTTCAAGTTCCGTCAACAGATGATAGAACCGGGTGATGGTATCATCCAGCTGTTCATCCTTTAACGCCTTGAAAATCGCAAACTGTTGTTTCAATAATTCCGTACGCTTTCTTCGTACCCTTGGATTACCCTCACACCGTTTCTCCAGTGACTCCCAAAGTTCTTTAGAAGTCTTTTGTGTCCGAAATGTGTGTAGTATATCCCGAGGAAAAGCCATTAGGATTATCGAAAACGCTTTGTTCTCGGCTTCATACAGCTTCTTATCATCCTCCTTCATCATTTGGTATGACAAGACTTTCTGACCGCCTTCAACTTCAGAAACTGGTGGAATGTATCCTACGTCGATACATACCCACATGCGCATATCATTAAAACGCACGAAATCGGTAAACGGATCTTTCCACCAGTAATAATCCTCGATTTTCATCAGCTTAGGCGGAGTGTTTGCCTTCCCAACCTCGTAATCCATTTCCAGGAATTTTTTAAGATTTGACATCTTTTCAAAAGAATTGAATTTGAACTTAATTAATTTAATTCGAAACTAACTTAGGCTAACTCTCTCGAATCTAGATAGATTCGAATGTAATTTTGATTAAGTCTTTTGGGATTAAATTCGATTAAGTGTTGAAATTCAATTAAATTCGAAATTATGGCAGATTCGAAAAGTCCTCAGATTCGAAGGTCAAGACAAACTCGAAGACACAGCAGATTCGAAACCGTATTCGAAACTAAACTAAACTCGAATTAAACTCGAAAGTAAGCAGACTCGAGACCTTATTCGAATGTAGCACAAACTCGGATTAGATTCGAAAACTCTCTGTATCAGACTCGAAAGGAGCGCATTTGGTTAGACTCGAGACTAAGTGTAACCCTAATTACCCCTAATAGATTCGAGCGCCGCAAACTCGAAAAACGGCTAACACTTTGATTTTTTAACGTTCTGCAGATTAAATCAATATTTTTGCAACAAAAAATATTGATTTCGATCAAAAACGTGAAAAACACAAAGTATTTACCGGATAACTATTTGCTAAGCTCGACAAACACGAAAAACACGATTTTGCGTCAAGAAACCTAGAATGTATCGAGATTAACACGAAGAACACCAAGAACACTCCGTAGGCTCTGATACCACTTGTAAGGTCTACCACTACGAGATCTATCTAGACGCGGAACCGTCAACGAGTGCGGAATCCTCGTTAACGGGTAGACGGAAACAACTCTCACCAAGAAACACGGAGACTATCAGAAGCTGAACGAACGACACACGAACGATCCTACGAACTGATTCTCTCCGAAACGGCACTAACACTGATGATAAACTTGAGATCGCCTTTTGCTTAATCACTCTCGAATTCTGCAAAAAGTCTGATAATTAATCGAGTCTATCCCTAATTATAGAGGCTAATTCGAGTCTGTTATGGGCCAAACTCGAATCTGGCCCAAGGCCCATTCGAGTTTGTCCTCATTGACATTCTCGAATCTGCCGATATTCGAATCTAGGTTCACATTCGAATGTATCACAGATTCGAATGTCAAACCTTATATAATTCGAATCTACCTAACTTGTATTTGAAACTTATGTTATTAACTTATGTTTGAATTAATCTTTCAACTTTATGTTTGAACTTCTTGTAATATGTTACATCAAGTTCAAACACACAATCAATAATTCTCAAACATACATAAACATATATATATCAAACACTAAATAATTCCCAATACTTTGAATATTACTTAAACCAAAATGTTAGATCGCTTAGACTGCTATTGTCACACAGGGTGTACCAACAGTATTCCCATACATAATACCGTGTGTTGAATATATATGCACCCGCTGTTAGCCAATCCGACTAACTCGAGTGGGGGACATGACTCCCAATAGATCTATCCACAATATATTCGCGCTTACAAATAAATGCAATTAACGACGGTTCATGATATCAGAGCTAATGAAACCCAATGTGTAATACATAATTGAAATGAAAATATTTATGTGTCCATATAAAAACGAAGCATGTATTTCATCCCCAAAACATAACAGTGTGGAAATAGGAGCTATGAGAACTCACCGAGATTGCGATGGCAAAACGAGCGTAAAAAGTTTTTTAGCGTAAATAGATGGATGATGCGTCGCGTGAGTTTAATCGAGTCCTAAATAATAATAAGGACTTAATATCTCTAATATATGATGATATATATATTCATAGATTTTTATGTCTTAAATCACCGAACATTACAAGTTTATAAATAAAAACCGCTTAAAACGTCAAGTTTATATATATATATTTTTCCAGCTTTTTCGGAGGTTTTTCGGCCTACTTTGAGGCTGTTTTTGACCAAGCTCCAAAATGTTTTAGACTTTGGTTTTCTAGGACATTAAACTACTATATACAAAGGATTTTTAGAATCAAGAACGGCCATTTTTCGATGTGTTTAGGTTGGTGAAAAAGCTCGTTAAAAACCCTACGTTGGCCATTTTTGAGCTGTCAAACTTTCGGTTTCCCAAATAATTTCCGGAGGTCTTAAACTCCAAAATAAATTATGAAAAATTCCAGATCTTTAGTTCAGACATAGATCTAACTTTTGAGACAAGAATCAACTCATTTCGTTGAGTTATGATTTAGTTATGATTTTTCAAAGTCGATATAAATTTTCTGCCGAAAATCCGTAGTTTATAAACTTGAAACAACTTATGATTCTTGTTTATTCAAAGACTACTTGTATAAAAGTCATAATAGTTATAAAAACACATATGTATCACATGTTTTCATAATATTAACACTTTTATAATGTGTTCATATATTCATAAACACATTTAAAGAAACAACTTAAAAATAAAACTAGAAACTTATAAACTTGAGTTTTTATGAAACTTGTTGTTGTTGGTGATTATATATATTATGCAAGACTTATATAAACATAAATATATGATGAAATAAGTTAGTATTTACTTACTTTGATGTATTTGGAGTATGAAATTGAGAAGAAGTTGGAACTCTTGCAAGATTTGAACCAAGAACACTTGAAGTTCACCAAGAACACTTGAATTTCACCAAGAACACTTGAATGAAAATGTTTGTAGTGTGTGTGTGTGTGGGATCCGGTTTTGAGAGGAAAAAGAGATATTTTGGTGTGAAAATAATGAAAAGGAAGCCCTCTATTTATAGGCAAAGTCTTGGTCTTTCAAATGGAGGTGGAGTGTAAGATCATGTTGAAATGAAAGGAGAATGGGGTGTGAAAGATTTGATTATGAAAGGTTATGGAGTTGGGAAATAAAAAATTGAAATCAAATCTTGGGTAGTACTACCCTATGACCAGGTTTTTATGGATTATTTTCATGTATTTATATATTTTTTTTGTATAAAAGTATTTAGAATGTATTCTTGTATTTCCCTTTTCTTGTAAATTCATAAATACTTTTGAATGCATTGTTTAAATGCATTGGTTTAGTCTTGCATAATTAATATTAAGTAATTGTATTAGTGTATGATTAGTGTCACTAATCATAATTTAATTATGTACTTAGTAGAATTAATCCCTCATATCGTAAATTGATCGGATTAATTGATTTCCCGATTCATCGCACCGATGAATTTCATTCTAATTGAGTTGAATTTTCTAATAAACCTTGTTAATCACTTGATTAATTTCTAATGACCACTGATTAGGCTATAATTGACTATTAAATACATATTAGGTCATTGTTGCTAACCTGGTTTAGTGCCGGATGTTACAGTCTCCCCCTGTTAAGGGAATTTCGTCCCGAAATTAGCTCGTGTTCTCCACTTCTCAAGTACTTAAGAACAGGTGAGGGTATTTTTCCCGGAACTGATCTTCGCATTCCCACGTAAACTCAGGACCTCGCTTAGAGTTCCATCTGACTTTTATTATCGGGATCTGGCTGTGCTTTAGTTTCTTGACTTCTCGGTCCATTATTTATACAGGTTGTTCAATGAAGTTCAACTTATCGTCTAACTCCAACTCGTCCATGGGTATAACGAGTGATTCATCAGCCAGACACTTCTTACGACTTTCAACATTACTCGATCTCCCTCTTGGAATTCCAAATCCTTCCGTCGAATGTCTGCATAACTTTTCTGTCGATCCCGCGCGATCTTTAATCGGTTACGAATATGGGCTATCTTCTCTGTAGTCTCCTGGATGATCTCTGGACACTTTCGCCCGTAGAGTGCCTCGAATGGGATGGTCTTAATGCTCGAGTGATAGCTGTTGTTATAGGAAAATTCGACTAATGGCAGGTGCCTGTCCCAACTTTTGCCAAAATCGATAACACATGCCCTTAACATGTCTTCCAAAGTCTGAATCGTCCTTTCACTCTGGCCGTCCGTTTGCGGGTGATAGGCTGTGCTCATATCTAGGCGTGTACCCACTGCTTCTTGCAATGACTGCCAAAATCTTGATGTGAACCGGCTATCCCTGTCTGATATAATTGATACAGGTACTCCATGTTTTGAGACGACTTCTTTAAGATAGATTCGTGTTAACTTATCCATCTTATCAGTCTCCTTGATTGGCAGGAAATGTGCGGTTTTGGTAAGTCGATCCACAATCACCAAAATAGTGTAATAACCTCCATAAGTTTTCGGCAACTTGGTGATGAAATCCATGGTGATGTTTTCCCACTTCCACTGGGGTATTTCTGGTTGAACTAGCAATCCTGATGGTTTTTGGTGCTCAGCTTTAACCTTCAAACATGTTAAGCACTTGCTGACATAGGTAGCAATTTCAGCCTTCATGTTTGGCCACCAGTACATTCCCTTTAAGTTGTGGTACATCTTATCTGACCCTGGATGAATAGCATATCTTGTCTTATGCCCTTCATCCATGACCAGCTTCCTTACTCCTCCGAATTTTTGTAACCAAATTCTGCCCATGAAGTATCGACATCCATCTGGCTTGATTTCAAACTGCTTATCCATACCTCTCAAGGCTTCATCCAGTAGATTACCCTCCTTGACTGCTTCTTCTTGTGCCTCGCAGACTTGAGAGTTAAGATTTGACTGTATAGTCATGACAAATGCTCGGACTCTTAATCGCTTAACCCGTTCCTTTCGGCTTAGGGCATCAGCCACGACATTCGCCTTTCCCGGATGATAACGAATTTCGCAGTCATAATCTCTAAGTAGTTCAACCCAACGATGCTGCCTCATATTTAACTCTTTCTGATTCAGAATATGCTGAAGGCTTTTATGGTCTGTGAACACCGTGCACTTAGTTCCATACAGGTAGTGCCTCCATATTTTGAGAGCAAACACCACTGCTCCAAGCTCCAAATCATGAGTCGTATAGTTCACCTCGTGAATTTCGAGATGTCGTGATGCGTAAGCAATGACTTTATCCCTCTGCATGAGCACACAACCTAATCCATTGTGTGAGGCATCACAGTAGACCACAAAATTTTCAGTCCCTTCAGGTAAGGACAGAATTGGTACACTACACAATCTTTGCTTTAACAGTTAAAACGACTATTCCTGCTCTTCACCCCAGGTATATTTTACATCCTTCCAAGTAAACTCTGTTAGGGAACCTGCTATCTTCGAGAAGTTTTCATTAAATCGCCTATAATAACCAGCAAGTCCTAGATATTGGCGGATTTCCGTGGGGGTTCTAGGAGTCGCCCAATTCTTTATGGCCTCGATTTTTGATGGATCAACTTGGATTCCCTGGCTGTTGATCACATGTCAAAGGAATTTAACTTCTCGCAACCAAAATTCACATTTTGAAAATTTGGCGTATAATTGTTCCTTCTCTAACAACTCTAAGATCAGCTTGAGATGTTGTTCATGGTCCTCCTTATTTCTGGAATAGATGAGAATATCGTCTATGAACACTATTACAAATTTGTCCAGATACGGTTTACACACACGATTCATGAGGTCCATGAACACGGCTGGTGCGTTGGTCAAACCGAATGGCATTGCCTGGAATTTGTAATGTCCATAACGAGTTCTGAATGCTGTCTTGGGAATGTCTTCTTCCCGAACCTTTACTTGATGATAGCCGGATCGCAGATCAATCTTAGAGTAGAAGCTAGATCCCTGTAGTTGGTCAAACAGGTCGTCAATTCTGGGAAGAGGGTAGCGGTTCTTTACCGTTAACTTGTTTAACTCTCAGTAGTCTATACACATTCTGAAGGATCCATCTTTCTTTTTAACGAACAAGACCGGAGCTTCCCAAGGTGAGGAACTTGGTCGAATGAATCCTTTATCCATCAACTCTTATAATTGATTGGATAGCTCTTGCATTTCAGAAGGAGCGAGTCTATATGGGGCTCTTGCGACCGGTGCAGCTCCCGGCACCAAATCGATTTGAAACTCTACTTGCCTAGATGGCGGAAGTCCTGGCAAATCTTCCGGGAAGACCTTCGGATAGTCACAAACCACTGGAATATCCTTCAGTCGCTCCTCCTCCGACTCTTTTTCTACAATTTGTACCAGTACTGTATGACAACCTTTCCTAAGGCACTTTAATGTTCTTAGGCCGGATATGACATTCAACTGTCGGTTCTTTCTTTCCCCTTGGACTGTTAGGACCTTCTTCTAGTGGAGTGGTATCCGTACCACTTTCTTACCACACAAAATCTCGGCATGATTGTGTGACAACCAATCCATACCAACTACTACATCAAAACTTCCGAGTTCTATAGGCATCAAGTCTATCTTAAAGGGATGATCTGCCAGCTTCAGTGTGCATTCCTTAATGATACTACTTGCCTCTATTATTTTGCCGTCAGCCAGTTCTATAGTATAAGAGTTGTCTAAGGGAAAAGGAGTGACATTCAATTGCTTACTAAACTTATCAGATATAATGCTCCTATCAGCCCCAGTATCAAAGAGTACGTAAGCGTAAATGTCGTTTAAATAAAACGTACCTGATACTACGTGGGGATCTTACCGAGCGTCACCTGCTCCTAACACAAAAGCTCTCCCCTGAGCTCCTCCACCAGTTCTCAATTTCGGGCACTCACTCTTGAAATGCCCTGTAGCTCCACATTCAAAACAGCCTCTTTGATTGCTGCCATTGACACCCGGGGTTCCAAACTTACAGTCTTTGGCCATATGGCCAATACATTTGCATTTTCCACAAGTTGGGCAGGGACCCTTGTTGTGATGAAAGGTGCATTGGGTGCAGAAAGGCTTGGTACCCGTGTAGCCTTTCCTTGACTCAGTTCCTGCTATATAAGCCTTGATGGTCTCGGGCTTCTTGGATTGCAAACCCGTATTCTTTTCGGAGTTGTCTTCCCACTTTCTCTTGTTTTCCCTGACTTTGGCTTAATTCCTCCGGGACACTTCATCCATTAGATTGTTGGCCATACTGATGGCATCCTGTATGGTGGATGGGTTGGAGGCAGTGACATTACCTTGAATTTGAGGAGCGAGTCCCCAAATGTAACGTTCGATCTTTTTGTACTCCGGGGTCACCATCTGAGGGCACAGAATGCTCAGTTCAAGAAATCAGTTGGTGTACCCCGCTACATCCGTTCCCTTCATAGCGAGATTCCAAAACCCTGACTCCATCTTCTGTAGTTCATTTTTAGGGAAGTACTCATCGGTCATCATTTGCTTCAACTCGATCCAGGCGAGTTGGTAAGCTGCATCGATTCCCACAGACTGAGTGTATGAGTTCCACCATGTCAAGGCGCTGTCTTGCAGAGTGTGGGTGGCAAACTTTACTTTGTCTCCTTCTATGCATCCGATAACACGGAAGACGGATTCCAACTTTTCGAACCATCGTACCAATCCGACGGCTCCTTCGGTCCCATTGAAGTATCGGGGTTTGCAGCTCAAAAACCCCTTAATTCCGCAACCTTTAGGGTGGGTTTCAGTTCCTCCTGTGGTGCGGCTAGCACCACTCTTTGTGCAACTAGCTCCTCAATTTCAGCGGCGCTCATGACTCGTCTCGGCGGCATTATTTTAAAGTTTAAAGAAAATAGCATAGCGTAAGAAGTTGAATCTTAAAGATGTAAATTTTTCTTAAGGCATAACACTATAATCATCAAACACAATTTCATAAATAACTTGCAATTTTCATTAATCATTCATAATTTTCTTACATTGGGGGCGGGTTATTACCCGAAAATTTTAGTCCTACACTATTACATAATAAGTTCCTAATATTACAAAGATAGAGGGGGGGTACTAGGTGTGGGAGTGATCAGGGGTCTCTCCCTTTTCTAAGGCATTGAGGCGCAAAGTCAGCTCCTCGATCCGAGCTTGGCTTTCGGCTAGTTGCTTCCGAAGCTCATTCAGGCCATCCTGCTGGATGGTGAGAGCATGCTGGTTAACCCAGTATAAATTGGAGTTTTGAATCTCCTCCCGCTCCAGACGGGCAGTTAATTCTCCAATATCTAGGTTAAGTGACCGAATTTGGTGATTATGCCTGGTAGACCGTGCTACCAAGAGTGGTATGGTCTGATCGGCGGTTTCCTGAGTGAGTGGTGAGATAGGTGTGGAGGATGGTCCTCCAATCTCAAAGTGGGGAGGGATTCCTTCCTCCCGCCTCCATTCTTGGAGGGTCTCGAGTATCCAGCCCCATCTTCTGGCATTTGACCGTCGTCTTGGTGGTGAACTTGGTTGTGGTGCTGGCACGGGGATAGACTCCCGTCTTGGCATGAAAACTCTCTTGCGGGGCGTATAGAGCATCTTTGGGCCATTGGGGTGAGGGCGGTTTGGTTTGAATGATGGAACCTCTGGGTGATACGGGATATAAGAGGGGACCACCGGGGGTGGTGGATCGTCTCCAGCGTTATCTTCTTCCATTGGTTCCTCTTCTGACTCCTCCATTGGGTCTTCAGAGGGGTCTTCTTCCTCAGATGTTTCTCCTTCAGTGTAAATCTCAGTGGCTGCGGGGCTCGTAGGGCTGTACTCATCCTCTGAATCTGACAAGATGATAGTCTCCGGGTGGGACATGTTTTCTGCTATCAGGGTCCATTCATAGTCTTTTAGTTAGTTACAAAATATTTCTAAAATCAGTAAATCTTATGTGCAGTTATAGTCTAGGGTACTAATGCAACCTAGTTCACTATAACTATGGCTCTGATACCAATCTGTCACACCCTGCTACCCCGGTTGGCAGCGAGGCGTGACGAGTGCGGAAGCGTAACCATAATCATAATGAACAACCACTATATGGACGTTTTCAAAAATACATCGGCGTAACTTTAAATGATATAAATGTTTTACATGAACCAAAATAATAAAGAGAAGTTCGCAAGGTACAGAGATTTAAATACATAATTAATTCATCCAAAATAATGCAAATAAATCTCCAATGGTTTGAAACTTAGTGCGACTTCTTAAATGCGGAAGCTTGAAAATACTACCGATGATGGACTTGCCTTAATTTCCTGAAAATACACGCTAAAATACGTCAACAAAATTGTTGGTGAGCTCATAGGTTTACACGTAAATCTGACTTGTATGGACAACAATAATAGAGATTGAATTTATAAAATCATAAATTCCTTGTTATGTATTACATATAAACCATCATGCAACCGAAGCTTAATTAAAACGAGTTTGCTCTGTGCAGTATTCCCATACGTAATACCGTTTGTTGAATATATATGCACCCGCTGTTAGCCAAACCAACTAACCCGAGTGGGGGACATGACTCCTAATAGATCTATCCACAATATATTCGCGCTTACAAATAAATGCAATTAACGGTTCATGATATCAGAGCTAATGGAACCCAATGTGTAATACATAATAGAAATGAAAATATTTCCGTGTCCATATAAAAACAAAGCATGTATTTCATCCCCAAAACATAACAGTGTGAAAATAGGGGCTATGAGAACTCACCGAGATTGCGATGGCAAAACGAGCGTAAAAAGCTTTTTAGCGTAAATAGATGGATGATGCGTCGAGTGAGTTTAATCGAGTCCTAAATGATAATAAGGACTTAATATCTCTAATATATGATGATATATATATTTATAAATTTTTATGTCTTAAATCACCCAACATTACAAGTTTATAAATAAAAACCGCTTAAAACGTCAAGTTTATATATATATATATATATATATATATATATATATATATATATATATATATATATATATATATATATATATATATATATATATATATATATATATATATATATATATATATATAAAATTTTCCAGCTTTTTCGGAGGTTTTTCGGCCTACTTTGAGGCTATTTTTGACCAAGGTCCAAAATGTTTTAGACTTTGGTTTTCTAGGACATTAAACTACTATATACAAAGGATTTTTCGGCCTACTTTGGTTTTCTGCCGAAAATCCGTAGTTTATAAACTTGAAACAACTTATGATTCTTGTTGTTTATTCAAAGACTACTTGTATAAAAGTCATAATAGTTATAAAAACACATATGTATCACATGTTTTCATAATATTAACACTTTTATAATGTGTTCATATATTCATAAACACATTTAAAGAAACAACTTAAAAATAAAACTAGAAACTTATAAACTTGAGTTTTTATGAAACTTGTTGTTGTTGGTGATTATATATATTATGCAAGACTTATATAAACATAAATATATGATGAAATAAGTTAGTATTTACTTACTTTGATGTATTTGGCGTATGAAATTGAGAAGAAGTTGGAACTCTTGCAAGATTTGAACCAAGAACACTAGAAGTTCACCAAGAACACTTGAAGTTCACCAAGAACACTTGAATGAAAATGTTTGTAGTGTGTGTGTGTGGGATCCGGTTTTGAGAGGAGAGAAAGAGATATTTTGGTGTGAAAATAATGAAAAGGAAGCCCTCTATTTATAGGCAAAGTCTTGGTTTTTCAAATGGAGGTGGAGTGTAAGATCATGTTGAAATGAAAGGAGAATGGGGTGTGAAAGATTTGATTATGAAAGGTTATGGAGTTGGGAATTAAAAAATTGAAATCAAATCTTGGGTAGTACTACCCTATGACCAGATTTTAATGGATTATTTTCATGTTATTATATATTTTTTTTTTGTATAAAAGTATTTAGAATGTATTCTTGTATTTCCCTTTTCTTGTAAATTCATAAATACTTTTGAATGCATTGTTTTAATGAATTGTTTTAGTCTTGCATAATTAATGTTAAGTAATTGTATTAGTGTATGATTAGTGTCACTAATCATAATTTAATTATGTACTTAGTTGAATTAATCCCTCATATCGTAAATTGATCGGATTAATTGATTTCCTGATTCATCGCACCGATGAATTTCATTTTAATTGAGTTGAATTTTCTAATAAACCTTGTTAATCACTTGATTAATTTCTAATGACCACTGATTAGTCTATAATTGACTATTAAATACATATTAGGTCATTCTTGCTAACCTGGTTTTGTGTCGGATGTTACAGTCTCCCCCTGTTAAGGGAATTTCGTCCCGAAATTAGCTCGTGTTCTCCACTTCTCGAGTACTTGAGAACAGGTGAGGGTATTTTTCCCGGAACTGATCTTCGCGTTCCCACGTAAACTCAGGACCTCGCTTAGAGTTCCATCTGACTTTTATTATCGGGATCCGGCTGTGCTTTAGTTTCTTGACTTCTCGGTCCATTATTTCTACAGGTTGTTCAATGAAGTTCAACTTATCGTCTAACTCCAACTCGTCCATGGGTATAACGAGGGATTCATCAGCCAGACACTTCTTAAGGTTGAACACGTGGAAGGTATTATGAACGTTACTAAGCTCTGGGGGCAGATCGAGTCGGTAAGCTACCGGGCCAATTCTTTTGGTGATCTTGAATGGTCTGATATAACGAGGATTGAGTTTTCCTCGTTTCCCGAAACGGATTACGCCTTTCCAAGGCGAGACTTTCAACATTACTCGATCTCCCTCTTGGAATTCCAAATCCTTCCGTCGAATGTCTGCATAACTTTTCTGTCGATCCCGCGCGATCTTTAATCGGTTACGAATATGGGCTATCTTCTCTATAGTCTCCTGGATGATCTCAGGTCCAGTAATCTGACTATCTCCTACTTCAGCCCAACAAAGTGGTGATCGACACTTTCGCCCGTAGAGTGCCTCGAATGGGGCGGTCTTAATGCTCGAGTGATAGTTGTTGTTATAGGAAAACTCGACTAATGGCAGGTGCCTGTCCCAACTTTTGCCAAAATCGATAACACATGCCCTTAACATGTCTTCCAAAGTCTGAATCGTCCTTTCACTCTGACCGTCCGTTTGCGGGTGATAGGCTCTGCTCATATCTAGGCGTGTACCCAGTGCTTCTTGCAATGACTGCCAAAATCTTGATGTGAACCGGCTGTCCCTGTCTGATATAATTGATACAGGTACTCCATGTTTTGAGACGACTTCTTTAAGATAGATTCGTGTTAACTTATCCATCTTATCAGTCTCCTTGATTGGCAGGAAATGTGCGGTTTTGGTAAGTCGATCCACAATCACCAAAATAGTGTCATAACCTCCTGAAGTTTTCAGCAACTTGGTGATGACATCCATGGTGATGTTTTCCCACTTCCACTGGGGTATTTCTGGTTGAACTAGCAATCCTGATGGTTTTTGGTGCTCAGCTTTAACCTTCAAACATGTTAAGCACTTGCTGACATAGGTAGCAATGTCAGCCTTCATGTTTGGCCACCAGTACATTCCCTTTAAGTCGTGGTACATCTTATCTGACCCTGGATGAATAGCATATCTTGTCTTATGCCCTTCATCCATGACCAGCTTCCTTACTCCTCCGAATTTTGGTAACCAAATTCTTCCCATGAAGTATCGACATCCATCTGGCTTGATTTCAAACTGCTTATCCATACCTCTCAAGGCTTCATCCAGTAGATTACCCTCCTTGCCAGCTTCTTCTTGTGCCTCGCAGACTTGAGAGTTTAGATTTGACTGTATAGTCATGACCAAAGCTCGGACTCTTAATGGCTTAACCCGTTCCTTTCGGCTTAGGGCATCAGCCACGACATTCGCCTTTCCCGGATGATAACGAATTTCGCAGTCATAATCGCTAAGTAGTTCAACCCAACGACGCTGCCTCATATTTAACTCTTTATGATTCAGAATATGCTGAAGGCTTTTATGGTCTGTGAACACCGTGCACTTAGTTCCATACAGGTAGTGCCTCCATATTTTGAGAGCAAACACCACTGCTCCAAGCTCCAAATCATGAGTCGTATAGTTCACCTCGTGAATTTTGAGATGTCGTGATGCGTAAGCATGACTTTATCACTCTACATGAGCACACAACCTAATCCATTGTGTGAGGCATCACAGTAGACCACAAAATTTTCAGTCCCTTCAGGTAAGGACAGAATTGGTACACTACACAATCTTTGCTTTAATTGCTGAAACGCCTTTTCCAGCTCTTCACCCCAGGTATATTTTACATCCTTCCGAGTCAACTCTGTTAGGGAACCTGCTATCTTCGAGAAGTTTTCAATAAATCGCCTATAATAACCAGCAAGTCCTTGAAATTGGCGGATTTCCGTGGGGTGTCTAGGAGTCGCCCAGTTCTTTATGGCCTCGATTTTTTATGGATCAACTTGGATTCCCTGGCTGTTGATCACATGTCCAAGGAATTTAGCTTCTCGCAACCAAAATTCACATTTTGAAAATTTGGCGTATAACTGTTCCTTCTCTAACAACTCTAAGATCAGCTTGAGATGTTGTTCATGCTCCTCCTTATTTCTAGAATAGATGAGAATATCGTCTATGAACACTATTACAAATTTGTCCAGATACGGTTTACACACATGATTCATGAGGTCCATGAACACGGCTGGTGCGTTGGTCAAACGGAATGGCATTACCTGGAATTTGTAATGTCCATAACGAGTTCTGAATGCTGTCTTGGGAATGTCTTCTTCCCGAACCTTTACTTGATGATAGCCGGATCGCAGATCAATCTTAGAGTAGAAGCTAGATCCCTGTAGTTGGTCAAACAGGTCGTCAATTCTGGGAAGAGGGTAGCGGTTCTTTACCGTTAACTTGTTTAACTCTCGGTAGTCTATACACATTCTGAAGGATCCATCCTTCTTTTTAACGAACAAGACCGGAGCTCCCCAAGGTGAGGAACTTGGTCGAATGAATCCTTTATCCATCAACTCTTGTAATTGATTGGATAGCTCTTGCATTTCAGAAGGAGCGAGTCTATATGGGGCTCTTGCGACCGGTGCAGCTCCCGGCACCAAATCGATTTGAAACTCTACTTGCCTAGATGGCGGAAGTCCTGGCAAATCTTCCGGGAAGACCTTCGGATAGTCACAAACCACTGGAATATCCTTCAGTCGCTCCTCCTCCGACTCTTTTTCTACAATTTGTACCAGTACTGTATGGCAACCTTTCCTAAGGCACTTTAATGTTCTTTGGCCGGATATGACATTCAACTGTCGGTTCTTTCTTTCCCCTTGGACTGTTAGGACCTTCTTCTTGTGGAGTGGTATCCGTACCACTTTCTTACCACACAAAATCTCTGCATGATTGTGTGACAACCAATCCATACCAACTACTACATCAAAACTTCCGAGTTCTATAGGCATGAAGTCTATCTTAAAGGGATGATCTGCCAGCTTCAGTGTGCATTCCTTAATGATACTACTTGCCTCTATTATTTTGCCGTCAGCCAGTTCTATAGTATAAGAGTTGTCTAAGGGAAAAGGAGTGACATTCAATTGCTTACTAAACTTATCAGATATAAAGCTCCTATCAGTCCCAGTATCAAAGAGTACGTAAGCGTAAATGTCGTTTAAAAGAAACGTACCTGATACTACGTGGGGATCTTGACGAGCGTCACCTGCTCCTAACACAAAAGCTCTCCCCTGAGCTCCTCCACCAGTTCTCAATTTCGGGCACTCACTCTTGAAATGCCCAGTAGCTCCACATTCAAAACAGCCTCTTTGATTGCTACCATTGACACCCGGGGTTCCAAACTTACAGTCTTTGGCCATATGGCCAATACATTTGCATTTTCCACAAGTTGGGCAGGGACCCTTGTTGTGATGAAAGGTGCATTGGGTGCAGAAAGGCTTGGTACCCGTGTAGCCTTTCCTTGACTCAGTTCCTGCTATATAAGCCTTGATGGTCTCGGGCTTCTTGGATTGCAAACCCGTATTCTTTCCGGAGTTGTCTTCCCACTTTCTCTTGTTTTCCCCGACTTTGGCTTCATTCCTCCGGGACACTTCATCCATTAGATTGTTGGCCATACTGATGGCATCCTGTATGGTGGATGGGTTGGAGGCAGTCTCATTACCTTGAATTTGAGGAGCGAGTCCCCAAATGTAACGTTCGATCTTTTTGTACTCCGTGGTCACCATCCGAGGGCACAGAATGCTCAGTTCATGAAATCGGTTGGTGTACCCCGCTACATCCGTTCCCTTCATAGCCAGATTCCAAAACTCTGACTCCATCTTCTGTAGTTCATTTCTAGGGCAGTACTCATCGGTCATCATTTGCTTCAACTCGGTCCAGGCGAGTTGGTAAGCTGCATCGATTCCCACAGAATGAGTGTATGAATTCCACCATGTCAAGGCGCTGTCTTGCAGAGTGTGGGTGGCAAACTTTACTTTGTCTCCTTCTATGCATCCGCTAACACGGAAGACGGATTCCAACTTTTCGAACCATCGTACCAATCCGACGGCTCCTTCGGTCCCATTGAAGTATCGAGGTTTGCAGCTCAAAAACCCCTTAATTCCGCAACCTTTAGGGTGGGTTTCAGTTCCTCCTGTGGTGCAGCTAGCACCACCATCTCCGTTAGCTGAACTATTTCTGTTGGTCTCGTAAGTGGCTATAGCAGCAGCCACTCTTTGTGCAACTAGCTCCTCAATTTCAGCAGCGCTCATGACTCGTCTCGGCGGCATTATCTTAAAGTTTAAAGAAAATAGCATAGCGTAAGAAGTTGAATCTTAAAGATGTAAATTTTTCTTAAGGCATAACACTATAATCATCAAACACAATTTCATAAATAACTTGCAATTTTCATTAATCATTCCTAATTTTCTTACATTGGGGGCGGGTTATTACCCGAAAATTTTAGTCCTACACTATTACATAATAAGTTCCTAATATTACAAAGATAGAGGGGGGGTACTAGGTGTGGGAGTGATCAGGGGTCTCTCCCTTTTCTAAGGCATTGAGGCGCAAAGTCAGCCCCTCGATCCGAGCTTGGCTTTCGGCTAGTTGCTTCCGAAACTCATTCAGGCCATCCTGCTGGATGGTGAGAGCATGCTGGTTAACCCAGTATAAATTGGAGTTTTGAATCTCCTCCCGCTCCAGACGGGCAGTTAATTCTCCAATATCTAGGTTAAGTGACCGAATTTGGTGATTATGACTGGTAGACCGTCCTACCAAGAGTGGTATGGTCTGATCGGCGGTTTCCTGAGTGAGTGGTGAGATAGGTGTGGAGGATGGTCCTCCAATCTCAAAGTGGGGAGGGATTCCTTCCTCCCGGCTCCATTCGTGGAGGGTCTCGGGTATCCAGCCCCATCTACTGGCATTTGACCGTCGTCTTGGTGGTGAACTTGGTTGTGGTGCTGGCACGGGGATAGACTCCCGTCTTGGCATGAAAACTCTCTTGCGGGGCGTATAGAGCATCTTTGGGCCATTGGGGTGAGGGCGGTATGGTTTGAATGATGGAACCTCTGGGTGATACGGGATATAAGAGGGGACCACCGGGGGTGGTGGATCGTCTCCTGCGTTATCTTCTTCCATTGGTTCCTCTTCTGACTCCTCCATTGGGTCTTCAGAGGGGTCTTCTTCCTCAGATGTGTCTCCTTCAGTGAAAATCTCAGTGGCTGCGGGGCTCGTAGGGGTGTACTCATCCTCTGAATCTGACAAGATGATAGTCTCCGGGTGGGACATGTTTTCTGCTATCAGGGTCCATTCATAGTCTTTTAGTTAGTTACAAAATATTTCTAAAATCAGTAAATCTTATGTGCAGTTATAGTCTAGGGTACTAATGCAACCTAGTTCACTATAACTATGGCTCTGATACCAATCTGTCACACCCTGCTACCTCGGTTGGCATAGAGGCGTGACGAGTGCGGAAGCGTAACCATAATCATAATGAACGACCACTATATGGACGTTTTCAAAAATACATCGGCGTAACTTTAAAAGATATAAATGTTTTACATGACCCAAAATAATAAAGAGAAGTTCGCAAGGTACAGAGATTTAAATACATAATTAATTCATCCAAAATAATGCAAATAAATCTCCAATGGTTTGAAACTGAGTGCGACTTCTTAAATGCGGAAGCTTGAAAATACTACCGATGATGGACTTGCCTTAATTTCCTGAAAATACACGCTAAAATACGTCAACAAAATTGTTGGTAAGCTCATAGGTTTACACGTAAATCTGACTTGTATGGACAACAATAATAGAGATTGAATTTATAAAATCATTAAATTCCTTTGTTAGGTATTACATATAAACCATCATGCAACCGAAGCTTAATTAAAATGAGTTTGTCCTGTGCAGTATTCCCATACGTAATACCATGTGTTGAATATATATGCACCCGCTGTTAGCCAATCCGACTAACCCGAGTGGGGGACATGACTCCCAATAGATCTATCCACAATATATTCGCGCTTACAAATAAATGCAATTAACGGTTCATGATATCAGAGCTAATGGAACCCAATGTGTAATACATAATAGAAATGAAAATATTTCTGTGTCCATATAAAAACGAAGCATGTATTTCATCCCCAAAGCATAACAGTGTGGAAATAGGGGCTATGAGAACTCACCGAGATTGCGATGGCAAAACGAGCGTAAAAAGCTTTTTAGCGTAAATAGATGGATGATGCGTCGCGTGAGTTTAATCGAGTCCTAAATAATAATAAGGACTTAATATCTCTAATATATGATGATATATATATTCATAGATTTTTATGTCTTAAATCACCGAACATTACAAGTTTATAAATAAAAACCGCTTAAAACGTCAAGTTTATATATATATATATATATATATATATATATATATATATATAATTTTCCAGCTTTTTCGGAGGTTTTTCGGCCTACTTTGAGGCTATTTTTGACCAAGGTCCAAAATGTTTTAGACTTTGGTTTTCTAGGACATTAAACTACTATATACAAAGGATTTTTCGGCCTACTTTGGTTTTCTGCCGAAAATCCGTAGTTTATTAACTTGAAACAACTTATGATTCTTGTTGTTTATTCAAAGACTACTTGTATAAAAGTCATAATAGTTATAAAAACACATATGTATCACATGTTTTCATAATATTAACACTTTTATAATGTGTTCATATATTCATAAACACATTTAAAGAAACAACTTAAAAATAAAACTAGAAACTTATAAACTTGAGTTTTTATGAAACTTGTTGTTGTTGGTGATTATATATATTATGCAAGACTTATATGAACATAAATATATGATGAAATAAGTTAGTATTTACTTACTTTGATGTATTTGGAGTATGAAATTGAGAAGAAGTTGGAACTCTTGCAAGATTTGAACCAAGAACACTTGAAGTTCACCAAGATCACTTGAATTTCACCAAGAACACTTGAATGAAAATGTTTGTAGTGTGTTTGTGTGTGGGATCCGGTTTTGAGAGGAGAGAAAGAGATATTTTGGTGTGAAAATAATGAAAAGGAAGCCCTCTATTTATGGGCAAAGTCTTGGTCTTTCAAATGGAGGTGGAGTGTAAGATCATGTTGAAATGAAAGGAGAATGGGGTGTGAAAGATTTGATTATGAAAGGTTATGGAGTTGGGAAATAAAAAATTGAAATCAAATCTTACCAGATTTTTATGGATTATTTTCATGTATTTATATATTTTTTTTTGTATAAAAGTATTTAGAATGTATTCTTGTATTTCCCTTTTCTTGTAAATTCATAAATACTTTTGAATGCATTGTTTTAATGAATTGTTTTAGTCTTGCATAATTAATGTTAAGTAATTGTATTAGTGTATGATTAGTGTCACTAATCATAATTTAATTATGTACTTAGTTGAATTAATCCCTCATATCGTAAATTGATCGGATTAATTGATTTCCTGATTCATCGCACCGATGAATTTCATTCTAATTGAGTTGAATTTTCTAATAAACCTTGTTAATCACTTGATTAATTTCTAATGACCACTGATTAGTCTATAATTGACTATTAAATACATATTAGGTCATTGTTGCTAACCTGGTTTAGTGTCGGATGTTACAGTCTCCCCCTGTTAAGGGAATTTCGTCCCGAAATTAGCTCGTGTTCTCCACTTCTCGAGTACTTGAGAACAGGTGAGGGTATTTTTCCCGGAACTGATCTTCGCGTTCCCACGTAAACTCAGGACCTTGCTTAGAGTTCCATCTGACTTTTATTATCGGGATCCGGCTGTGCTTTAGTTTCTTGACTTCTCGGTCCATTATTTCTACAGGTTGTTCAATGAAGTTCAACTTATCATCTATTTCCAACTCGTCCATGGGTATAACGAGTGATTCATCGGCCAGACACTTCTTAAGATTGGACACGTGGAAGGTGTTATGAACGTTACTAAGTTCTGGGGGTAGATCGAGTCGGTAAGCTACCGGGCCAATTCTTTTGGTGATCTTGAATGGTCCGATATAACGAGGATTGAGTTTTCCTCGTTTCCCGAAACGGATTACGCCTTTCCAAGGCGAGACTTTCAACATTACTCGATCTCCCTCTTGGAATTCCAAATCCTTCCGTCGAATGTCTGCATAACTTTTCTGTCGATCCCGCGCGATCTTTAATCGGTTACGAATATGGGCTCTCTTCTCTATAGTCTCCTGGATGATCTCAGGTCCAGTAATCTGACTATCTCCTACTTCAGCCCAACAAAGTGGTGATCGACACATTCGCCCGTAGAGTGCCTCGAATGGGGCGGTCTTAATGCTCGAGTGATAGTTGTTGTTATAGGAAAACTCGACTAATGGCAGGTGCATGTCCCAACTTTTGCCAAAATCGATAACACATGCCCTTAACATGTCTTCCAAAGTCTGAATCGTCCTTTCACTCTGACCGTCCGTTTACGGGTGATAGGCTCTGCTCATATCTAGCCGTGTACCCAGTGCTTCTTGCAATGACTGCCAAAATCTTGATGTGAACCGGCTGTCCCTGTCTGATATAATTGATACAGGTACTCCATGTTTTGAGACGACTTCTTTAAGATAGATTCGTGTTAACTTATCCATCTTATCAGTCTCCTTGATTGGCAGGAAATGTGCGGTTTTGGTAAGTCGATCCACAATCACCAAAATAGTGTCATAACCTCCTGAAGTTTTCAGCAACTTGGTGATGAAATCCATGGTGATGTTTTCCCACTTCCACTGGGGTATTTCTGGTTGAACTAGCAATCCTGATGGTTTTTGGTGCTCAGCTTTAACCTTCAAACATGTTAAGCACTTGCTGACATAGGTAGCAATGTCAGCCTTCATGTTTGGCCACCAGTACATTCCCTTTAAGTCGTCGTACATCTTATCTGACCCTGGATGAATAGCATATCTTGTCTTATGCCCTTCATCCATGACCAGCTTCCTTACTCCTCCGAATTTTGGTAACCAAATTCTTCCCATGAAGTATCGACATCCATCTGGCTTGATTTCAAACTGCTTATCCATACCTCTCAAGGCTTCATCCAGTAGATTACCCTCCTTGCCAACTTCTTCTTGTGCCTCGCAGACTTGAGAGTTTAGATTTGACTGTATAGTCATGACCAAAGCTCGGACTCTTAATGGCTTAACCCGTTCCTTTCGGCTTAGGGCATCAGCCACGACATTCGCCTTTCCCGGATGATAACGAATTTCGCAGTCATAATCGCTAAGTAGTTCAACCCAACGACGCTGCCTCATATTTAACTCTTTATGATTCAGAATATGCTGAAGGCTTTTATGGTCTGTGAACACCGTGCACTTAGTTCCATACAGGTAGTGCCTCCATATTTTGAGAGCAAACACCACTGCTCCAAGCTCCAAATCATGAGTCGTATAGTTCACCTCGTGAATTTTGAGATGTCGTGATGCGTAAGCAATGACTTTATCCCTCTACATGAGCACACAACCTAATCCATTGTGTGAGGCATCACAGTAGACCACAAAATTTTCAGTCCCTTCAGGTAAGGACAGAATTGGTACACTACACAATCTTTGCTTTAATTGCTGAAACGCCTTTTCCAGCTCTTCACCCCAGGTATATTTTACATCCTTCCGAGTCAACTCTGTTAGGGAACCTGCTATCTTCGAGAAGTTTTCAATAAATCGCCTATAATAACCAGCAACTCCTAGAAATTGGCGGATTTCCGTGGGGTTTCTAGGAGTCGCCCAGTTCTTTATGGCCTCGATTTTTGATGGATCAACTTGGATTCCCTGGCTGTTGATCACATGTCCAAGGAATTTAGCTTCTCGCAACCAAAATTCACATTTTGAAAATTTGGCGTATAACTGTTCCTTCTCTAACAACTCTAAGATCAGCTTGAGATGTTGTTCATGCTCCTCCTTATTTCTGGAATAGATGAGAATATCGTCTATGAACACTATTACAAATTTGTCCAGATACGGTTTACACACACGATTCATGAGGTCCATGAACACGGCTGGTGCGTTGGTCAAACGGAATGGCATTACCTGGAATTTGTAATGTCCATAACGAGTTCTGAATGCTGTCTTGGGAATGTCTTCTTCCCGAACCTTTACTTGATGATAGCCGGATCGCAGATCAATCTTAGAGTAGAAGCTAGATCCCTGTAGTTGGTCAAACAGGTCGTCAATTCTGGGAAGAGGGTAGCGGTTCTTTACCGTTAACTTGTTTAACTCTCGGTAGTCTATACACATTCTGAAGGATCCATCCTTCTTTTTAACGAACAAGACCGGAGCTCCCCAAGGTGAGGAACTTGGTCGAATGAATCCTTTATCCATCAACTCTTGTAATTGATTGGATAGCTCTTGCATTTCAGAAGGAGCGAGTCTATATGGGGCTCTTGCGACCGGTGCAGCTCCCGGCACCAAATCGATTTGAAACTCTACTTGCCTAGATGGCGGAAGTCCTGGCAAATCTTCCGGGAAGACCTTCGGATAGTCACAAACCACTGGAATATCCTTCAGTCGCTCCTCCTCCGACTCTTTTTCTACAATTTGTACCAGTACTGTATGGCAACCTTTCCTAAGGCACTTTAATGTTCTTTGGCCGGATATGACATTCAACTGTCGGTTCTTTCTTTCCCCTTGGACTGTTAGGACCTTCTTCTTGTGGAGTGGTATCCGTACCACTTTCTTACCACACAAAATCTCTGCATGATTGTGTGACAACCAATCCATACCAACTACTACATCAAAACTTCCGAGTTCTATAGGCATGAAGTCTATCTTAAAGGGATGATCTGCCAGCTTCAGTGTGCATTCCTTAATGATACTACTTGCCTCTATTATTTTGCCGTCAGCCAGTTCTATAGTATAAGAGTTGTCTAAGGGAAAAGGAGTGACATTCAATTGCTTACTAAACTTATCAGATATAAAGCTCCTATCAGTCCCAGTATCAAAGAGTACGTAAGCGTAAATGTCGTTTAAAAGAAACGTACCTGATACTACGTGGGGATCTTGACGAGCGTCACCTGCTCCTAACACAAAAGCTCTCCCCTGAGCTCCTCCACCAGTTCTCAATTTCGGGCACTCACTCTTGAAATGCCCAGTAGCTCCACATTCAAAACAGCCTCTTTGATTGCTACCATTGACACCCGGGGTTCCAAACTTACAGTCTTTGGCCATATGGCCAATACATTTGCATTTTCCACAAGTTGGGCAGGGACCCTTGTTGTGATGAAAGGTGCATTGGGTGCAGAAAGGCTTGGTACCCGTGTAGCCTTTCCTTGACTCAGTTCCTGCTATATAAGCCTTGATGGTCTCGGGCTTCTTGGATTGCAAACCCGTATTCTTTCCGGAGTTGTCTTCCCACTTTCTCTTGTTTTCCCCGACTTTGGCTTCATTCCTCCGGGACACTTCATCCATTAGATTGTTGGCCATACTGATGGCATCCTGTATGGTGGATGGGTTGGAGGCAGTCTCATTACCTTGAATTTGAGGAGCGAGTCCCCAAATGTAACGTTCGATCTTTTTGTACTCCGTGGTCACCATCCGAGGGCACAGAATGCTCAGTTCATGAAATCGGTTGGTGTACCCCGCTACATCCGTTCCCTTCATAGCCAGATTCCAAAACTCTGACTCCATCTTCTGTAGTTCATTTCTAGGGCAGTACTCATCGGTCATCATTTGCTTCAACTCGGTCCAGGCGAGTTGGTAAGCTGCATCGATTCCCACAGAATGAGTGTATGAGTTCCACCATGTCAAGGCGCTGTCTTGCAGAGTGTGGGTGGCAAACTTTACTTTGTCTCCTTCTATGCATCCGCTAACACGGAAGACGGATTCCAACTATTCGAACCATCGTACCAATCCGACGGCTCCTTCGGTCCCATTGAAGTATCGGGGTTTGCAGCTCAAAAACCCCTTAATTCCGCAACCTTTAGGGTGGGTTTCAGTTCCTCCTGTGGTGCGGCTAGCACCACCATCTCCGTTAGCTGAACTATTTCTGTTGGTCTCGTAAGTGGCTATAGCAGCAGCCACTCTTTGTGCAACTAGCTCCTCAATTTCAGCAGCGCTCATGACTCGTCTCGGCGGCATTATCTTAAAGTTTAAAGAAAATAGCATAGCGTAAGAAGTTGAATCTTAAAGATGTAAATTTTTCTTAAGGCATAACACTATAATCATCAAACACAATTTCGTAAATAACTTGCAATTTTCATTAATCATTCCTAATTTTCTTACATTGGGGGCGGGTTATTACCCGAAAATTTTAGTCCTACACTATTACATAATAAGTTCCTAATATTACAAAGATAGAGGGGGGGTACTAGGTGTGGGAGTGATCAGGGGTCTCTCCCTTTTCTAAGGCATTGAGGCGCAAAGTCAGCCCCTCGATCCGAGCTTGGCTTTCGGCTAGTTGCTTCCGAAATTCATTTAGGCCATCCTGCTGGATGGTGAGAGCATGCTGGTTAACCCAGCATAAATTGGAGTTTTGAATCTCCTCCCGCTCCAGACGGGCAGTTAATTCTCCAATATCTAGGTTAAGTGACCGAATTTGGTGATTATGACTGGTAGACCGTCCTACCAAGAGTGGTATGGTCTGATCGGCGGTTTCCTGAGTGAGTGGTGAGATAGGTGTGGAGGATGGTCCTCCAATCTCAAAGTGGGGAGGGATTCCTTCCTCCCGGCTCCATTCGTGGAGGGTCTCGGGTATCCAGCCCCATCTACTGGCATTTGACCGTCGTCTTGGTGGTGAACTTGGTTGTGGTGCTGGCACGGGGATAGACTCCCGTCTTGGCATGAAAACTCTCTTGCGGGGCGTATAGAGCATCTTTGGGCCATTGGGGTGAGGGCGGTATGGTTTGAATGATGGAACCTCTGGGTGATACGGGATATAAGAGGGGACCACCGGGGGTGGTGGATCGTCTCCAGCGTTATCTTCTTCCATTGGTTCCTCTTCTGACTCCTCCATTGGGTCTTCAGAGGGGTCTTCTTCCTCAGATGTGTCTCCTTCAGTGAAAATCTCAGTGGCTGCGGGGCTCGTAGGGGTGTACTCATCCTCTGAATCTGACAAGATGATAGTCTCCGGGTGGGACATGTTATCTGCTATCAGGGTCCATTCATAGTCTTTTAGTTAGTTACAAAATATTTCTAAAATCAGTAAATCTTATGTGCAGTTATAGTCTAGGGTACTAATGCAACCTAGTTCACTATAACTATGGCTCTGATACCAATCTGTCACACCCTGCTACCCCGGTTGGCAGCGAGGCGTGACGAGTGCGGAAGCGTAACCATAATCATAATGAACGACCACTATATGGACGTTTTCAAAAATACATCGGCGTAACTTTAAAAGATATAAATGTTTTACATGACCCAAAATAATAAAGAGAAGTTCGCAAGGTACAAAGATTTAAATACATAATTAATTCATCCAAAATAATGCAAATAAATCTCCAATGGTTTGAAACTGAGTGCGACTTCTTAAATGCGGAAGCTTGAAAATACTACAGATGATGGACTTGTCTTAATTTCCTGAAAATACACGCTAAAATACGTCAACAAAATTGTTGGTGAGCTCATAGGTTTACACGTAAATCTGACTTGTATGGACAACAATAATAGAGATTGAATTTATAAAATCATAAATTCCTTGTTATGTATTACATATAAACTATCATGCAACCGAAGCTTAATTAAAATGAGTTTGTCCTGTGCAGTATTCCCATACGTAATACCATGTGTTGAATATATATGCACCCGCTGTTAGCCAATCCGACTAACCCGAGTGGGGGACATGACTCCCAATAGATCTATCCACAATATATTCGCGCTTACAAATAAATGCAATTAACGGTTCATGATATCAGATCTAATGGAACCCAATGTGTAATACATAATAGAAATGAAAATATTTCTGTGTCCATATAAAAACGAAGCATGTATTTCATCCCCAAAACATAACAGTGTGGAAATAGGGGCTATGAGAACTCACCGAGATTGCGATGGCAAAACGAGCGTAAAAAGCTTTTTAGCGTAAATAGATGGATGATGCGTCGCGTGAGTTTAATCGAGTCCTAAATAATAATAAGGACTTAATATCTCTAATATATCATGATATATATATTCATAGATTTTTATGTCTTAAATCACCGAACATTACAAGTTTATAAAGAAAAACCGCTTAAAACGTCAAGTTTATATATATAATTTTCCAGCTTTTTCGGAGGTTTTTCGGCCTACTTTGAGGCTGTTTTTGACCAAGCTCCAAAATGTTTTAGACTTTGGTTTTCTAGGACATTAAACTACTATATACAAAGGATTTTTAGAATCAAGAACGGCCATTTTTCGATGTGTTTAGGTTGGTGAAAAAGCTCGTTAAAAACCCTACGTTGGCCATTTTTGAGCTGTCAAACTTTCGGTTTCCCAAATAATTTCCGGAGGTCTTAAACTCCAGAATAAATTATGAAAAATTCCAGATCTTTAGTTAAGACATAGATCTAAATTTTGAGACAAGAATCAACTCATTTCGTTGAGTTATGATTTAGTTATGATTTTTCAAAGTCGATATAAATTTTCTGCCGAAAATCCGTAGTTTATAAACTTGAAACAACTTATGATTCTTGTTGTTTATTCAAAGACTACTTGTATAAAAGTCATAATAGTTATAAAAACACATATGTATCACATGTTTTCATAATATTAACACTTTTATAATGTGTTCATATATTCATAAACACATTTAAATATATGATGAAATAAGTTAGTATTTACTTACTTTGATGTATTTGGAGTATGAAATTGAGAAGAAGTTGGAACTCTTGCAAGATTTGAACCAAGAACACTAGAATTTCACCAAGAACACTTGAATGAAAATGTTTGTAGTGTGTGTGTGTGTGGGATCCGGTTTTGAGAGGAGAGAAAGAGATATCTTGGTGTGAAAATAATGAAAAGGAAGCCCTCTATTTATAGGCAAAGTCTTGGTCTTTCAAATGGAGGTGGAGTGTAAGATCATGTTGAAATGAAAGGAGAATGGGGTGTGAAAGATTTGATTATGAAAGGTTATGGAGTTGGGAAATAAAAAATTGAAATCAAATCTTGGGTAGTACTACCCTATGACCAGATTTTTATGGATTATTTTCATGTATTTATATATTTTTTTTTTGTATAAAAGTATTTAGAATGTATTCTTGTATTTCCCTTTTCTTGTAAATTCATAAATACTTTTGAATGCATTGTTTTAATGAATTGTTTTAGTCTTGCATAATTAATGTTAAGTAATTGTATTAGTGTATGATTAGTGTCACTAATCATAATTTAATTATGTACTTAGTTGAATTAATCCCTCATATCGTAAATTGATCGGATTAATTGATTTCCCGATTCATCGCACCGATGAATTTGATTCTAATTGAGTTGAATTTTCTAATAAACCTTGTTAATCACTTGATTAATTTCTAATGACCACTGATTAGGCTATAATTGACTATTAAATACATATTAGGTCATTGTTGCTAACCTGGTTTAGTGCCGGATGTTACAGTGATGATTGGCGGGAGTACAATCGTGGTGATGATAGTTGGGACTCCCGCCGAGCCGATAAAAGGCCTGTTGAACGTAGAGAGGACAGACCAAGAAATGATGAGCTAAACACAGCTGATGAAAGAGGCTGCTACAAATGTGGTAAGCAGGGTCACTTTGTTCACGAATGCAAGAATAAGTTCGAGCGTGACCTGACATACTATGAGAGGAAGGTCAATCTCTTGAAAAATAAAGCTTATGCGATGGCCCTGGTTGCACAAGAAGACTACTTGGTTTATGAGGAACCTGATGATGATGAAGAGAGGGGCAGAAACTGTTATATGGTTGATAGAATTGGACTGGAAGAGTATACAACTACTTCTGATTATGAATCAGACACTACTGTAGAGGGGGAGAATACAAAAGATCCTAAAGCCTGGCTGATGGCCAAGTCCGAGGATTCTGAATGCTCTACATCAGATTCAGAGACAAATGAGGTTCATTCCCTTTACGTTCATAAGTCTGTAAATGCTATTTCTGTACAAGAGGAATGTAACTTGCACACACAAATATTTGAGCTAGAAGCTATGTATAATGTTGAAAAAGAAAATTGTGTCAAGGCTGAACAACTGGCCCAATCACTTAAAGAAACATCTGACAAATATGAAAAGAGTTGGCTAAACGAGCATGAGTTGGTAAAGACATTTTTACATGAAAAAGTAAAGGCTGAGGATATGAACATTTACCTTAATAGTTGTATTGATACAATCACTAAGGAAAAGAGTGCCTTGAAGACTGAACAGTCTGTTCTTTCAAAACGTTTAAAGTCCGTAAGTGTGGAAAACTTAGATAATCAAAGAAAAATACAGAATGATTGAAGAAGAGAGAATAGGTTTGTACTCACGGATAATAACCCTAGATGATTAATTTCTGAAAATGGGTAAAACATGAACAAACTATTCATTTTAATCAACTCAAAGAAACTAGGTTTTATCATTCCAAACAAGGAATTGGTTTAAAAAATCTTAAGTATTTGGAAAAGGTTCAAGCAGTTTTTACCTATATTTTATGATAGAAGGTATATGGGTCAAGGGTTTAAATCATTCTTTTTCCAATCATCGGAAGAAGTCTTAACCCAAGAGGATGACAAAAGGAGTGAAAATGAAAAACGAGAAATTGCTTTTAAATATGAAAAGTTGAACGAAAGTTATCCTTATAGAGTACCCACTCTAGAGGAGGACTTATTTTCTAGCTATTCATCAGCTGAAATGAATGTCGAACATGTCAAACCAATCCCTCATCCTTATGTTCCTACAAAAGTTCTTCAACACAAAATAAATGTTTTAGAAAAGGACTTAAGGAAAGCTCGAGAGAAATCCGTTGGTTATTAAGAACCTCTTCTCAAAAGCGAGGAAAAATTGGTATGACAGAGTTTTGAGCAAAGTGTAAAATTAACCATTTACAAAGAAAAGTTTCACACAGTTTCAGACAGGTTAAATTCTCATTTAAAAGAGTCAAAAGTTTCTGATCCTGTCAAAGTCCCACTTGTTTCACTAGAAAGGTAAAGCTAAGATTGAAGTTCCTTTAATCATTATTGAAGGTGAGTGCTCAAAATCTTCAAAAGCTGAAGTTTCAAATAAGACTGAGAGTCAATCTAAGTCTTCCAAGAAACCCACTCACCAAGGAAATTTCCCTAAGTCTAAGTCTTCCAAACATATTGACTTGTTGGGAAAAAATATAACTAGAGATGAAAATAATTTATTGCAATAAGTTCATGGTGTATTTTGTAAATACTCAATACTTGAAATTATATATAAATAGGTGTAGTTGCTACCGTAGTAGAGGGAATTTAGAAGATACAGTGTTGTGCAAGAAAGTCAAGAATGTTAAATGTAAGATTCTTTCTTCTCAATATAAGCATTCAGTATTATGTGCTATAATCTGATTGTGGTAAATTGTGATATGAATTGCATGTTATATTGAATTATCAATTGGTATCAGAACCAAAAATGGCTAAAATTGAGTGATTTTGAACCTGAAAGTTGAAAATTTGGAAATTTATTTTTTTCAAAAATTCTCAAAATCAGAAAATTAATTCGGGTTTTTGATTTAGTGGATGGATTGAAGTGATGTTTGGATCGACTCTAGAGTTTTAAAAGACGAATGATTGATATAAGTCTCAAATCTCATCTCCAAACACACAAAATTTTAATTGAGATTTTTTTGATTTTTGAGAAAGTGTGTGTTCTTGAGGTTTTCGATCAAATTTAGGTTTTTAATCGGGAATTAGCCAAAGTAACTTCCCAAAAGTTGTTTATGCTACCAAAAGGAGTCCTCGTTGTGATTTTTAGATCAATTTGTGAAATTTTTAAAAAAGTAGTGGATTTGGTCTTGAATCTGTTCTAAACTGTTGAATCTCGGGTATCTTTAAAGTTTTAGCCTTGACCGAGTTTTAATCTTCATTAATCGCGTTTCACCATTCATTAATCGAGTTTGGTCGTTCATACTTCGAGTTTGATCCTTCATATTTCGAGTTTGATCCTTCATACTTCGAGGTTGATCTTTCATCTTTCGAGTTTGGTCATTTTTACTTCGAGTTTGGTTCTTCAATCATCTAGTTTCATCCTTCAATCATCGAGTTTAATCCTTCATACATTTACTTTTATACTTCAATCATCGACTTTAATCCTTCACACATCGAGTTTAATACTTCAATCATCGAGTTTGATTCTTTTATATCCAAGTTTTTCCCATAAGACATTCGAGTTTTCCCTTTGTCATTCGAAGTTGGTGTAACTTTTGACTATATGACCTTTACTAGTTTAAATTGGCCATAACTTTTGACTGGAATATCGTTAGAAGGCCTACCATATGCCAAAACAAAGCTTGGACGGAGATCTACAATTTCTAAAATAGGCAAAGCCGGTTTGGGCAATTTTCGAGGCCTTATGTGACTCCAGAAATAAGTTACATGCATTTTTTTTTTAGAAAAGCTGAAATTTCAACGTCAAAAAGTCAACTCAGAGTTGATTTTTAACAAGTTATCATTCACAGATACATTTTAAGAGCTTTAATAAAAAATCACTCATTAGTCCTTGAAAGATCTTGAAAGATTAAATCAGCAATTCAAAATGACAAATAATCATAATCAGTTTTTAAATCTTACAAAGTTTTAGTTTGTTGCAAAACTTACTGAATCTGAACAGATTCATAAGAGCAATTATGATGTTCTTGTTCAATTAAATGCAGAAAAGGATTTTGTTTTACATGATGTCAAAAGATTGAAAGAACAAGTTTTAAATTTTGAAGAAAACCAGAAAGTTTTAAATTCTGAGATTTCTATGCTTAAATTGAATAAATCTGAATTATCATAAGAACTTGACAATTCTAAACAAGCAAATTTTCAGAATGCAACTCAACTGAAATATCTTTTGTCTGAAAGATCTGACCTTTATAAGCAAGTTAAAGATCCTGAGGAAACACTTTCAATGAAAATTCTTTCTCATCAAATTATGATTTAAACAAATCTGAAGAATTTTTTGCTATTGAAAAAGAGTTTTCTTTAACTCAAGATTTAGTTGAGAAGGAAACAAATGAGTTCTTACTTAAGAACAAGATTTGAAAGCGAAATCTAAATTGTTTGAAGATGAAAGAAAGGTGTTCTTAATTAAAGAACAATCATTCAAAATTGGTTTCCAATCGTTTGATGATGATAGAATTTCATATTCGGTCATCATCAAAGGATTAGAAGAACAAAAATTTCATCTTTTTAAATAATTTCATGTTTCTCCTTCTTCAAATGAATCAGAAGTTAATAATTCTAATGATTGTTTGAAACATAAAGTTGATCATTCTGATTTATTTTCTGAAAATGATAAGAATGTTACTGAAACTCCTAATCAAGATTCACCTTCAGATCTTAAACTTCAGTATCTTTTAAAGATATGCAAAGGCAAAGATAAAATAATTGAAAATCTTACGGTCAATATTTATAATGGTGAATCTTCGAAATAAAAAGTTTCAAAAGTTCCTGAAAATACTGGTTATTCTTATCAGAAGACATCTTCACAGAAAAACACCAAGTATTATCAGAAACAGGCTAGAACCGGACAGATTTTCAGAAAGAAGAGTTTGCAAAATTCTGATCAATCGAATTCAAGTTTCTTTCGTAATTCAGATATTCAATTTCATCATACTAAAAGGAACTTGCTTTCTGAATTTGAGAGAGAAACAAAGAATTATAATCTGCAATGGGTACCTAAACCAAAGTACAAGTGGGTACCAAAACCTATTTTGGGATGGGTACCCAAGAGCGCTAACAAGTCTGGATCCAAATCTGTTTGGATATCAAAGACATCTAAATTTTGCAGGTTATTGGTTTCTAGTTAGACTAGACTAGAACCCGGTCTTCAATTCAAAAGGCTTCTACTCACAATAGAGTAGAACCCGGTCTTCATTGAAAATGGTTTCTGTACACATCAGTGCAGAACCCGAGCTTAAATTCAAAAGGTTTTCAGTTATTTTAGACTGAAACCTGAGCTTTCGTAACAAAGGCTTCTAATCACTTTATATTAGAACCCGATTCTGAAAGCTGTATCTTTCTGAAATTCCAGCCCTAAATTCAACTCTGTAGCTATATTAACAAGAGGGAGTTTTAATTTTATAAATTTTAGCTCCTGATTTATTCTCAATGAGTTGACTAACTTTTCGTGGTTATTTCCAGATGGAGATTCAGACGCACTATGACGTGGACATTTTTTTTTACAAAACTGTGTATTTTTCACGAAAATATGTTTTGCACACATAAAAAGATTTTTGAGCTGAAAAAAATAAGTTTTTTTGATGATGTTAATTTGTGATTCACTGAATATATTATTGAGGTTAATTGTTCTATTCTCTTTGATTTTCATAATGTCATTGCTTCTGAGATTCTCTTCGTTTTTCCACCATGCATTTTAATTCTTCCAATTCATTCAAACCAGATTCTTCCATAATCTCTCATAAGCTAATTCTTTCGTACAAATCTGTTAATTTCATATCTTCTATCAGATTTTTCATTTCATTATGATATCTCACAATTCATCATTTCCCATATTCATTTCGAATTACATCTCCTAATTCTTCTGAGCTAATTCTAATCATTCTTTGTATGATCTCTCATGAGCTGCAATGCTGAACATGATTTCTGATGACTTTGATTATACACCAAATTGTTTGATAGGCGTAAACAACGCTTCTATGGTCTAACCAGAACCGGAAGACCTACCCAAGGAGCAAATCATCTATAGTTTGTGTGTGGTGAGGGTTCTTTAGGTCTATTAGTTGAGAATTGTTAGTTATCATGGGATACTAACAGGATCGAGTATAGATAAAATGTAAAAGAGAGGGATACATCGAAAGGAGATGGTGGTGCATCAGATAATGCTTTTGCTTTAAAGCTGACTGAGTTTATTTCTCAAAAGTGAGCCGGAGGGAGCTTGGTTGAAAAATGCTGAGAACTGAGAGTTGAGAAAGGATTTAAAGGAAAGAAATCCTACCTACACCATGTCTGTTGGGTAAACCAAATAATCTATCAAGTCCTAGGTGACTTGATATTGAAAAAGACATATCGACACAGTGACGCATGCACTTAACCCCGCCAACCACTCAGTTATATCTCAAAAGATTTATGTTTCAATAATCACAGAGATATAGCACATTTCTATCAATATATCATTTAGATATAATTGATATTGAAACAAGGAAGACATTTGCTCCGGTCTCAGACTTTATTTGGTGCACATTATATCTAGAGCTGATTATAGACACTTTTAGGGCACAACGAGTCTAATAGTCTGCGTGACTATAAATTGCTAGTCCAAAATGACTAAGCCAGAACAAATAAGAGTGATTCTTTCATGTTAAAGGATTTCACGATGACTAATTGGAAATCCTATCAGTGTTAACATCACGCCAGTGCTGAAAGTAGGTCACATAGATTATGTCTTGTGCAAACAAGACTCCTATGTGAACCTGTACTCTATTACTTACAAAATGAATTTGTCTCATTTTTCACGAAGTTGAAAACTTTTGTTTGTTTTGAAAGGAAATAGTATAATTTTTAGGAGGAGTGTTTTATTTGTTTAGTATAGGGGGAGAGGATATCAATTTGAGGGGAGAGTGACATTTTGTAATATTTTTTTATATTGTAATTGTTGTTGAATTTCTGTTACTGTAATTTTACTGCATCTACGTCTCTGAAGGTTTTGCATGATGTTCATAATTCTTATGATCATCATGAGGGGAAAAAAGTTGTATTTCAAAGACAACTGCTAAGTAGTTTGAAGACAATGGTAACTGTTAGGCACAAAAAGGCCTCAGTCAAACCTGTTCTACATCTGAGAGGGAGATTTCTTAATCAAACCTGTTGAGCAGCTTGGACAGTTTATAAATAATCTGCTCATTGTGAACAGGATAAACACTTTATGAAATATGTTTCCTAGTCCTCATGTATTGTTTTTGGCTACAAGATCAGTTTACAAGTCGAAGACAAAGTGGAAAACAGAACTGCACAGCCTGCCCACGCTGTTCTGTTACATGAAGACAAATGGATATCTGAAAAGGGTGACAGACCTTTTCTTATATCAAAATGGCATTAACAAAAGAAGAAAGATGCAAAGTTGACATTCCTCTTTTGGTTAAAGCCTTATGCAACAGTGACAAAAAGGAAAAGACAAAGATTCTGCCATGTGAAGACAAATATGCTTTATCAACGTGCAGAAAGGTGTCTTGTCTTTTTGGATAGACTTTTCACTATCTCATTTGTCCAATGAAAAAGCTTCACTGAGATTCTCCTTTTGAGTATAAAAGGAAGCTTCTAAGGATTGTGAGAATATCAAGAATATGAAATCAGAACGTGCATTGAAGTGTGTTATTCCATGCATGCAAGTATGCTTATATAAAACAGTACAGTGTGTCTAAGCTGTCTTTGTTTAAGCTGTCCATCTGAGTCTTGTAAAAACAGTGAGTGCATCTAAGTGAGTGTATTCATTGTATCTAGTCTGAGTGAGTCTTAGATTAGTTAACCAACTGTTGTATCTGTCATCTCAGCTTGAACCTTTCCGCATTCAAGCTTGTTTGTAATTAACACTTGTTAATAATATACAAGAAACAATGAGAAAAAGATTGTTAAGTTTTTAAATAGCTGAATTCACCACCCCTCTACAGCTTAGAACTATAAACTTGGGAAACATTTTGGGACCTACAACTGGTAATAGAGCAGATAGAGTGTGTGTCAACTCTAGATCTCTTATTCTCCCTACTTTCCCATGGACAACAGTGCTGCAAATTTCTCCTCTTGCTATGACAATGAGTCAATGGCCAAACCCCCAAAGTTCAATCATCGGAACTTCTCTGGCTGGAAGTGCAGAATGATGCTCTATTTAGAGAATCTGGATGTACAACTACCAGAGATAGTAATGGAAGGTCCCTATGTGCCAAGCTCTGTTACTACCATAACTCCTGATGTTGAAGGAGCTGCTCCTGAAATCAGAACCTTTGAGAAGGCCATAGCTCAATGGTCTGATGAAGACAAAAGACAAGGTTGCTCTGGATGCAAAAGCCAGGAATAACCTGGTTATCTCTCTACCTGATGATGTGTTCACACAGGTTGAGAAGATGAAGACTGCAAAGGAGATGTGGGATACTCTTTGTACCGTCTATGATGGACCCACAATCACACTGGACAACAGGATTAACAATCTTGTTAGAAGTATGAACTCTTCTTTGCAAAACCAAAGGAGACACTCACTGGAACCTACACCAGGTTTACTACTCTGGTTAATGATCTCAAAGCTGTTGGGATCACAAAAGACAGCCTGACTCTGGTGAACAAGTTCTTGGACATCTTGCCTGAAGAGTGGAACTACTTTTCTACCATCTTGAGAAATTCAGGTACCTTCAAAGGTATGGATCTTGTAAACTTATATGGATCTTAACTAACTGATGAATAGTCAAGGCAGCAGAAGAGAAATGCCTTGGAAATGTCCAAGAGAGGTGCTGCTTTAGTAGCCAGCGTGAGACAACCTGTTGGGCAGGTATGTGATGTGTTCACACAACCTGATCAACAGGCTGACGATGAAAGAGAGGAAATGTCTGATGAGGAAGATAGTGCAGACCTTGCTGAACTTGATGATGAGCAAATGATTGCAATGCTTGTCAAAAGGTTCAACAAGAAAAGGTTTTAAAGAAATATGCTACAGGGAACTCAAATGTTGTCGAAAAGAAGGCATTTGACAAATCTAAGGCTGAGTGCTTCAAATGTGGCAAAACTGGCCATATACATGCTGACTGTGTCTCAAAAGCTGTTAGACAGTCTTCCAAACAATACAGGACTAACAGGGACGATGGCTACAGGGTTAAGTACCTTATGGCCATGGCTAAGCTGAAAAGTTGGAAAACTCAGTGGCTTCCAACAAACATAAGGGACTCATGGCTGAGACATGTGACTGGGTGGAGTCTGATTCACCCTCAGATGAAGAAGAAAACAACTGTCTGATGGCCAACACTGACATCCCATCAACCAGCAACTTCAAACAGGACTTGGCTGAAGCTGAGCCTTCAGCAGCTTAGAGAACTGGAACCCCACAATGATGTACAAGGTACAAAATGTTATGGCTTACAGTTCTGAAGAGAAAGAAAAAATATTTGAATATATGCTTGTTGATTTAAAAGTTGCTGTTGAGAAGCACAATGTTTTACTATCTGAAATCTCTAAGCTTAAAACTGAACTTGACACAAAATCCTGTAAACTGGACAGCTTCCATAAGTTGGAAACTGAGCTTGATGAATTAAAACACATCAACTCCATTTTACTGGAAGAAAAGAGAGAGAGACAGATGTAAAACATGCAAAGATTCAAAAGATAGCTTACTCTTGGTGCGAATCTGCACAAAAAGCCAGCCATTGCATAAGTCAGCAGATCCCTGCACAAATCCAAGCCTATCTTGGAGGGGATCTTGACAATGCAGCTTCCATTGTTGAGATTAATAATCTGAAAGATGACTTATCCACTCATGGTGAGCTTCCCAGCACTTTCATTCAGAAAGTAAATGGAAAGCTAGTCTCAACAAACAGGTTTGTCAGGCCTCAAAATACTGACAGCTTGTGTGAAAAAGCCCCAAAAGCTGATGATGGAATGTGTTCTCCATCAAATCAGCCTGCTAAGTGCTCTGCTGATTCACACAAGCAACAGAAAGGAAAACATGCTCAAGCTTCAGCAGTGGACACTAAACCTGTTGACAAAACATGGTCTGAGTCCAAAGCTGATGGTAAGAGACATGTTAATCCTTTTGATGCTAAACATTTTGAAAATAAGTTTTCAAAAGGTAAGCAGCCTGCTTTCAACAAGGGTAAGTCTCATGTTTCAAGCAAATCTGCTGTGGTTTCAAATAAGTTTTGAAATCATAGTGGAAAACTAGTTATAAATGAAAATAAGTCTTTCAAAACCAGAAACAGTGATTATGTTGATAGGCAGCATCAATCACATCTCAGTAAGGGCAAAGGCAAAGCCATCGCTCAGTCTGAGAAATCTGGGAATAAGTTTGCCAAACCTGTTGAAGGTCAAAAACCAATCAAGCTTCCTGTTTTTGACATATGTCCTCCCTAAAATAGGAAAGAAGAAACAGGCAAAGCTGTTGCTATTGTGCCTTCCACCCAAGCTGTTGATTCATCAAAAAATAGTAATAAGTTTGCTAAACCTGCTTATAAAAACAACAGAAATAATTCAGAATGTGTTTCTGAATGTTCTTCTTCCAAAAAGGCTAAAAAGAGAAGATGCTATAAATGTGGGAAGAAGACACACATGACCAAAGACTGTCCTGAAACTGAAGACATGAGGCCTGTTGACTGTGCTAGTTCCATCATTGCTAAAAACAAGCAGTGTTGGAAGTAACTTAGTCATTGACAGTGGTATCCAAACTGATATCATTCAAATAGGAAATATTAGTGTGGATATTACTAGCCAATCAACAAATGTTGATGAAGTTCAAGAACTCATCACTATGATGAGTTCCCCTAAAAGTAACTAATGTTTTCCTATGACACTTTGCAGGACAAACAACCATCCCAAGTTTGGTACATGGACAGTGGCTGCTCAGGACACATGACAGGTTGCAAGGACCTGCCGAGTGATCTCAGACCTGAAAAAGGGCCAAAAGTCACCTTTGGTGACAACGTGCATGGATCCACTGAGGGATATGGAACTCTTAAAGCTGGTGCTGCAGTGTTCAAAAGAGTAGCCTATGTGGTTGGGCTAAAACATAATCTTGTTAGCATAAGTCAACTGTGTGATGCTGGCTACAATGTAAACTTTGATGAGCACCTGGGTTACATATTAGATCCCCAAGGCAAAGTTGTGATGTGTGCTCAACGAAAGAAAGGTGTATATGTTGTGGACATGAAATCTGCTGATCCCGCAACTGAAACCTGCTTTCTCACAAGAACCAATGCACACCTGAACTGGTTATGGCACAAAAGGCTGTCACACCTGAACTTCAAGAATATAAACAAACTCTGTAAGAAAGAGTTGGTAACAGGTTTGCCTTCTATGACCTTTGTTAAGGATAAACTCTGCACAACTTGTGAGAAAGGCAAGTAGAGAAAATCATCTTTTAAATCCAAGCATAATAATTTTTCTATTGATACTCCTCTCTTCTTAATCCACATGGACTTGTTTGGACCAGTCAGTGTCCCAAGTCTAGGAGGAAGAAGATACACTCCACTAATGGTTGATGAGTTCTCCAGGTTTACATGGGTGATCTTCCTAAAGATCAAAGGAGAGGCTGCTAGAGAAATCATTGGATTTATTAAGAAGATGGAAATGCTAAACTCTGCTCAAGTGAAGCAGCTTAGAAGTGATCATGGTACTGAATTCAGAAACAATACTCTTGAGGAATTCTGTGAGGAAAGAGGGATCACACAGAACTTTTCAGCAGTAAGAACTCCACAACAAAACGGAGTTGCTGAAAGGAGAAACAGAACCCTCATTGAAGCTGCTAGAACCATGCTGTGTGCATCTGGTTTACCTTCATCATTCTGGGCTGAAGCTGTCAACACTGCTTGCTTCACCTAAAACTGTTCCTTAGTGGTGAAAAGGTTCAACAAGACACCCTATGAGCTGCTCAAAGGGAGGAGGCCAAACATTAGCTACTTCCATGTGTTTGGATGTCCCTGTTTCATTCTGAATCAAAGGGATCAACTGGCAAAGTTTGAACCTAAAGCTTATGAAGGTATCTTTGTTGGATATTCTGCTATCTCCAATGCCTACACAGTATACAACAACCAGAGAAAGGTGATAGATGAATCTATCAATGTCACCTTTGAATAGTCTAGGAGTGCCTCAACCAAAGTTGTTCCTGAATCAGTTTCAGGAGAATTCAGCTTTGATGATCTCATGCATTCTAACAGTGAAGAGTATGACTCAAAAGCTTTCATTACACCCAGACTGGAACCTGCTAACCATGATGGGCATGATGATGATTGTGTTGATACACCCTGTGTGAATAAGTGTACTGACTTAATTACAACTTCATAAACCAATCAATGCTGATTTTCTTGGATCCTCTGCTGATATGTTCAACAATGGAGAGTCATGCTAAACAAGTGAACAGGCTCAAGATATCAGTGTGTCAGAAATCTAGCGAGCCGGTCAACAGGACCTGTTGAAGATGCAAACAACTCAGGAGAATCCTCATTGAGGAATGATCCTAAGTGGATCAGGTGTCACCCCAATGATCAAATAATTGGTGACATCATTAAAGGGGTAAAAACAAGATGGGACAACTTAGGAAAGTTTTGTATGTTCTCTAGCTTTGTGTCCCTAATGGAGCCAAAGAAAGTGGATGAAGCACTTAAAGATGGTAATTGGATCACTGCCATGTAAGAGGAACTCAATCAGTTTGAGAGAAACAAGGTATGGAAGCTGGTCCCTGCTCCTAAAGGTAAAACTATAATTGGCACCAAATTGATTTACAGGAACAAGATGGATGAGCAAGGTCATGTCATTAAAAATAAGGCAAGACTAGTTGCTCAGGGCTACAGACAAGAGGAAGGCATTGACTACGATGAAACATTTGCTACTATGGCCAGGCTAGAGGCAATTCGTTTGTTTCTAGCTTACACTGCTCATAAGAGCATGAAGGTATTTCAAATGGATGTGAAGAGTGCATTTTTGAATGGGAAGCTGCAAGAGGAAGCTGTAGAAAGCTCTATGGGATAAAACAAGCCCCTGGAGCCTGGTATGACACTCTTACTGAATTTCTTATGAGCAATGGGTATTGCAGAGGTAAAGTGGATACCACACTGTTCATAAATAAGGTGAAGTCTGATATTATGCTTGTTCAAATTTAAGTGGATGACATAATATTTGGCTCTACAAATGAGCAGTTGTGCAAAAATTTTTCATTACTCATGAAATCCAAATATGAATGAGTATGACGGGAGAACTTACTTTCTTTTTAGGATTACAGGTTAAATAAACCTCAACTGGAATTTTCCTTAATCAAAGAAAGTATACTTTAGATCTATTGAAAAAGATAAAATTTGATCAAAGTTCACCTATTAAAAGCCCAATTGCAACAAATTTAAAATTGGATGTCGATGCCAGTGGCAAAGCTGTTTCAGTAACAGCTTACAGAGGCATGATTGGGAGCTTGCTGTATTTAACTGCTAATATACCTGATATTATGTTTGCTACTTGTCTATGTGCTAGGTTCCAAGCTGATGCAAAAGAATCACATCTAGCTGCTGTGAAAAGAATCTTCAGATACATTAAGGTTACACCAGGTTTGGGTCTTTGGTATCCCAAAGACTTAAGCCTTGAGCTAACAGGTTATTCAGATTCTGATTTTGCAGGCTGCAGGCTAGACAAGAAAAGCACAACAGGTGGATGTCAACTCCTTGGTGGTAAGTTGATAAGTTGGTGTAGCAAGAAACAGAATTCAGTTTCCACTTCTACTGCTGAAGCTGAGTACATTGCTGCTGGAAGCTGCTGTGGGCAGATTCTGTGGATGCAGCGCCAGCTTGGAGACTATGGACTTGTATATAGGAAAACTCCTATTCTATGTGATAATACAAGTGCCATAGCTATCTCCAACAATCCAGTGTTTCATTCCAGAACAAAGCATATAGAGGTCAGACATCACTTCATCAGGGATCACATTCCAAAAAGGTAATGTGGAAGTAAGTTTTATTTCCACAGATGAACAACTTCCAGATATTTTCACCAAACCTCTTGATGAAAACAGATTTAACTATCTGGTAAGAAAGCTGGGCATGTTAAACAAAAGTGACTAAGTGTTCAAAATGTTCTAAGTCATTATATGTCTCACACTACTCAAGTTTCGCAGAACAGCTTAGACAGAACAGGTTATGCATGTTCTATACTTAGCCGTTTTCTGCAAAACTTGAACAGCTTGAGCGTATGACAGGTTTGACAAAAACAGTTTGTATGTCAAGCCTAATCTGGTGATCAAACTTCCACCCTGCTCACTCTTTCAATCTGTCATACAAGACATTGTCTTGTAAACTGATCAGCTATTGAACACAACATGTTGTTACATAGCTGAACAAGTTGAAGGAACAACCTGAAGAGTGAATAGTTTGTGATGACCCTGCTCATCATAGGTTTGACCATCAGCTTAGACCATCAGTTTTAATTACCTTTCTTCACAATTAAGTTACTTAATTTTTGTTTTTATTTTACTTAATTACTGCGGATAATGTGTGTTTACATGTGTTAGTGAATAAAAAGGGCTCAAGTGGTCAGACAAATAGTTTGACATGGAAAACCGTTCCGTTTTCCATTAACGACCATTTCAAATCAACCGCCCAAATGTTACTCTCTCATACCCACTCACATCCAAATCCTATAAATACCCTCTACTGTTTCATCTTCGTCTTCCTCACTACTTCCATAACTTCCTAAGAACCCTAAAACTTCGACTAAGTGTCATGTGCTTCTACTACTCTCACTACTTCCCAAATGGCTCACCGTAACAACCCCTTTCTGCAAGTGTTTGTTGGTGTTGATGTTCAAAAACATGAGTCAGTATCCACAATGCTAACCCTGAAACCTACCAACTACCTTGCAAACCTAACCATCCCCAAAAACTATGTGGGGAAAGGCTACGATGAAATGGTGGAGTTTCTGAAAGTTCATCATTTGAACTATGCCATGACTGCCACTCCTGGTGTCTTGTACCAGGGGATGGTGTATGGGTTCTGGTACACCTGTGCCTACAACCCAGATACCAAAGTCTTCAAGGGAACCATACTCAATGGGACTCAGACCATTGCGATCACCACTCGTCTGATTAGGGAAGCTCTTCGTCTGCCTGTAGCTGAAACATATGATCAGCCTCAGGCCGAAGATGAACAGATGAAGAATCTGCTGCACTTCTGTGGTTTAGCAGAACCAAAGGATGGAGCTGCGCTGTTTAGGAAGGATCTGTCTCCAACCTACAGTTTTCTATTTGCTTCAGTGGTGATGTGCTTCTGCAGTAAGGTTGGTTCCTTTGACCAACTAAGCCGTGATGAGATTCCTATAGTCCTACAGCTTATGGATGGGACTACAATCAACATGGCCAGATGAATTTTCATGAATTTGAGGAATCTAGTGCAGCAGGAGACACGTCCAGCTGCTGTTCTTTATCTCAGATTTCTGAGCCTCATCTTCAAGCATGTTTGCGGTGAGCACCTGTATAATTCTCAGACTTTACTTCATACTGCTGCATTTCCTGTTATTGGAAATAGAGTTTACTACACTCTGGTTCTCCCAAACGAGCCTCCTCTATCCACTACAATGAGGAGGCTACTATGATTGGTGGAAGGACCCTCTGCTGTGAGGGTGGATCCAGAAGCTGCTCCCCAAGGAAAATCCAAAGCCATGGTCAAGTTTGTTAAAAGGAACCTGGAAAAGACTGAAGTTGGGCCTGTCCACAAGAAGGCCAAAACAGCCAAGTCTAAGTCTGCACCCTCAGCCTCTGTGGCTGAGGGGAAGCAGACTTCTCACCCTGGTTCATTTGTTGAACCTGAAGCCTCTGTGGCTGGTGCCTCTGAGGCACCTGAGACTATGGAACTGGCCAACCCACCTGTTTCTGACCCAGTCTCCAAGCCAGTCCAATCTGAACCTCTCATCACCTCACCACAATCACCCACCTCATGTCTCAGATCATACCAAAGAAAATCCCTTGCCAAAAAGAAACTCACAGCCAAACCAGCCCAAACCAGCCCCTCTGTTCCCTCTCAACAGGGTTCAGTTGAAAAGGAAGCACACCCTGCTGCCTCTTTTATTTTGGGGGAAGGTTCAGTAAAATTGGAGCCTGCTTCACTCCAACCTGTGTCAACCCCAAGTCAGCCAAGACCCTCTGGTTCCTCCCAACAGGAGCCAGTTGTACATATGGAGACCGCCACATCAACTATTCCAGCCTCCCAACAGGCTGATAATATTGAAAGAGAGGAGTTCTCTCCACTCCATACTGAGTCCACACAGTCCCCACTTTACTTCTTTACACCCTGAGTCTGCACGAGGTGCCCACACTGCTAGATTAGACCAACCAGCAGCTCAGCCTCCAATTTCTGTTCCTCATGATGCACTGTTCTACACCAAACAGCTGTCGAAGGACCAACCACCCATGCTGATGAACCACAGGGAACAAAACATCCCTTTGGTGCGGCTGCCCCTCATATGCAAACTTCATCAGCAGGTTTCACCACTGCTGATGTTGAAATGCACACATCCCTTCTCCCAATGATGAGGTACCTTTAAACCAAGGTGCTGCAGAGTGAACCACCACTGGCCTTAATGAAGGTGCTGCAACACAACCAGCATCTGAAAGGCTACCAACATCTACCCCCTCTCCTGATGATGCAGCTACAGCCACTACTGAAAGACCGATCGACCCCTCCAAGTCGGGCCACATTACTTTTGCCCAGGCTATGGAGCATCTCTCAAAAGTATCTTCTCCCTCTCCATCACATCCCCATACACCAGACTCATCCTCATCATCACCATCTACTAAGTGCAAACAGTCTACTCATACACCTCCATCCCCTAAAGATCTGCCTTTGAAGGATCAGCTTTCCTTGCTGACCAACAAAGTTATCTCTTTAGAAACTTCCATGTCTACTCTACCCTCTCTCATTTCAGACTCTGTGTCTGAATAGCTTAAAGGTTTCTTTGATGTGTTCATGAACTCCTTTCCATCCTCTCCTCAAACTGAAACCTCCTCACAGCTGCTTGCACTCACTGCACAGCTACAAAACGTCTCCACTTCCCTCTCCTCAATTCTGTCACACCAACAGGACTCTATGTCCTCTATCACAGCCATCTCTAAACAGTTTGTTAGGCACAAAAAGGCCTCAGTCTAACCTGTTCTGTATCTGAGTGGGAGATTCTTAATCAAACCTGTTGATACATTTAAAGGATGAATTTAAGGCCTGATATATGCCTTATTGAAACCTAAAAATGATTTGCAATATCAGCCTGAAGCTGTTCTATGTGTTGCATGTGTTGCAACAATAGCAGTTTTGTCCAAGCTATTCAGTCTGCTGAACAGGCTGGACATAAACTGTCTACGCTGCTCTACACTAGTGAGCAGCTTGGGCAGTTTACAAGTGTTCTGTTCTTTGTGAACAGAACCTGTTCTTTGTGAACAGGCTAAACACTTTATGGAATATGTTTCTAAGTCCTCATGTATTATTTTTTACTACAAGATCAGTTTACAAAGTTGAAGACAAGGTGGAAATCAGAACTGCTCAGCCTGCCCACGCTGTTCTGTTACATGAAGACAAAAGGATATTTGAAAAGGGTGACAGACCTTTTCTTATATCAAAATAGGCCTTAACAAAGGAAGAAAGACACAAAGTTGACATTCCTTATTTGGTTAAAGCTAATGCAACAGTAGACAAAAGGAAAAGACAAAAGTTCTGCACACATGAAGACAAGTTTGCTTTTCAGAATGTGCAGAAAAGTTTATGTTGTCTTTTCATCAAGACTTTCCCTTTTTCCTTTCATCCAATGAAGAAGCTTCTCTTAGATCCTCTGATTGAGTATAAAAGGAAACTTCCAAGAATTGAAAGGATAAGCCAAAAAGCTAAGTGCTAAAACCAAGAGTGAACGTGCATTCAAGTGTGTTTTTCATGCATGCAAGTCTGCTTGAATAAAACAGTGCTTGGTGTCTAAGCTGTTCTTGTTCAAGCTGTTCCTCTGAGTCTTGTAAACACAGTGAGTGATTCTTAGTGAGTGTATTCATTGTAACTAGTTTAAGTCTGTCTTAGACTAGTTAAACATACTGTTGTATCTGCCATCTCAGCTTGAACCTTTCCACATTCAAGCTCGTTTGTAATTAACATTTGTTGATAATACATACAAACATGGAGAATATTGTGTGTAGTTTTCAAATTGTTGTATTCACCCCCCCTCTACAGCTTAAGGCTATATACTTGGGATATCTTTTGGGACCTACACAGTTGTCCACGCTCCTCACTACTTGCAATTCTACCCTTCCTGATACACTGGCCAGCCTCAACACTCTAAAAGATTCTCTATCAAATTCCGTGTCAGCAAACCTTGCTGATGTGCAGGACTCTCTTGAGTTACATCTTGTACAACTTCAAAGTCTGCTATTCACAGCTTCTGATAGAGAAAATATCCTCAAGCTGACATCTCTTGCTGATTCCCAACCTTATTCTCTTCAAACCTATCTTTCTTAGTGCATAGCCTGGTTGGTCCCAAACCTGCTGCCAAAACTGCTGCCAAGACTGCTGAAATCGTTTCTTCAGGCAGACCAGTTGTTGAAGGTGCTGGTCCATCTCCTTCAAAGGGGGAGAAGTTGTCTGCCTCTAAGACTAAGTCTAAGGGGGAGAAAACTTTTTCTCCTAAGGAGAAATCAGCATCCACTGGTCAAACAGCAGGTGCATCTGCAATAGGTACTGGTCCAGCTGAGGGTGCCTCTCATCAACCTGAAGCTTCTCAGCCTATTCAGGCTGAATCTCCAAACCCTGCAAAATCTAAGGGGGAGGAATTCATCCCTGAGGACAGGCCAAGCAGCAGAAGGACGCATCTTATTATGGAGGAAGAAGAAGAAGAAGAGGAAGACATTCCTGAAGCTAACTACAACAGCTAAAGGAAAAGAAAAAGCAGTGGTTGATCCTGACCGCCAAAAAGCAGCAGAGCTAAAATTTGACAAAATGGGTGTTCCTATTGAAAAATACTATGAGCTCAGAGATGAACAGCTCAAAGCCCTGGAAATACTGAGAAAAGAAGAAGCCTCTGCGAAAGCTGCTATATCTCTTGCATTAAAAGAGGCAAGTAAAACCAAAATGCCTTCTTTGGAGGTGTAGAGAAAACTGCTTGAAGCTGCTAGAGAATCAGCTGGTGGAAAGGAAGGTGAACAGGAAAAGGGTGCTCTGGTCTCTGTAACCAAACCAAAGCAAGCATCCTCTACAAGGGCCCAAATCCACTTTGACAACTTGGCAAGGAAAACTCAGTGGTTTCCAACCGGCAAAAGGGACCCATGGCAGAGACTTGTGACTGGGAGGAGTCTGATTCATCATCAGATGAAGAAGACAATCAAATTCTGATGGCCAACACTGATGTCCCATCAACAAGCAACTTCAAACAAGACTTGGCTGAAGCTGAAGCTTTCAGCAGCTTGGAGAACTGGAATCCTACAATGATGTATAAGGTACAAAATTTTATGACTTACAGTTCTGAAGAAAAAGTTAAAATGTTTGAATACATGCTTGTTGATCTGAAAGCTGCTGTTGAGAAGCATACTATTTTATTATCTGAAATCTCTATGCTTAAAGCTGATCTTGAAACAAAATACAGTAAACTTGACAGTTTCCATAAGTTGGAAACTGAGATTGATGAATTAAAACACATTAACTCTATTTTACTGGAAGAAAAGAGAGAAACAGATATTAAACATGCCAAGCTTCAGAAGATAGTTGACTCTTGGTGCCAATCTGCACAAAAAGTCAGCCATTGTATAAGTTAGCAGATCCCTGCACAAATCCAAGCCTATCTTGGAGGGGATCTTGAGACAGCAGCTTCCATTGTTGAGGTTAATAATCTGAAAAAGGACTTATCCACTCTTGGTGAGCTTCCAAACACTTTCATTCAAAAAGTTAATGGTAAACGAATCTCAACAAACAGGTTTGTCAGGCCTCAAAATACTGACAGCTCGTGTGAACCTAGCTCAAAAGCTGATGATGGAATGTGTTCTCCATCAAATCATCCTGCTAAGTGCTCTGCTGATTCACACAAGCAAAAGAAAGGAAAACATGTCCAAACTGCAGCTGTGAACACCAAGCCTGTTGACAAAACAAGCTCTGGGTCCAATGTTGATGGTAAAAGACATGCTAATCCTTTTGATGCAGAACATTCTGAAAATAAGTTTTCAAAAGGTAAGCAGTCTGCTTGCAACAGGGGTAAGTCTCATGTTGAAAGCAAACCTGCTGTGATTTCAAATAAGTTTTTAAATCATAGTGGTAAAATGGTCTTAACTGAAAATAAGTCTTTTAAAACCAAAAATAATGATTATGTTGATAGGCAGCATAAATCACACCTCAGTAAAGGCAAAGGCAAAGCCATTGCTCAGCCTGAGAATTTTGGGAATAAGTTTCCCAAACCTGTGGAAGCTCAAAAGCAAATTAAGCTTCCTACCTTTGACATCTGTCCTCCTAAAAAGAGGAAAGAAGATACAGGCAAAGCTGTTGCTATTGAACCCTCCACTCAAGCTGTTGATTCATCAAATAGTAATAAGTTTGCTAAACCTGTTGATAGAATCAACAGAAATAATTCAGGATGTGCTTCTGAAAGGTCTTCTTCCAAAAATGCTAAGAGGAGAAAATGCTATAAATGTGGAATGAAGACACATCTGGCCAAAGACTGTCCTGAAATTGAGGATATGAGGCCTGTTGACTCTGATGGTTCCCTCATTCCTAACACAAGCAATGTTAAAAATATCTCAGTCAATGAGAGTGGTATCCAAACTGATACCATTCAAATAGGAAATATTAGTGTTGATATCACAAGCCCATCAACAAATGTTGATGAAGTAGGATAACTCATCTCTGTGATGAGTTCTCCTAAAAATGACTAATATTCTTCTTGTCACTCTGCAGGAAAAACAACCATCCCAGGTTTGGTACTTAGACAGTGGCTGGTCAGGGCACATGACAGGTTGTAAGGACCTGCTGAGTGATCTCAGGCCTGAAAAAGGGCCAAAAGTCACCTTTGGTGACAATGTACAGGGATCCACTGAGGGATATGGAACTCTTAAAGCTGGTGCTGCAGTGTTCAAAAGAGTAGCCAATGTGGTTGGACTAAAACATAACCTTGTCAGCATAAGCCAACTGTGTGATGCTGGCTACAAGGTTAACTTTGATGAGCATCTGGGTTACATATTGGATTCCCAAGGCAAAGTTGTGTTGTGTGCTCAACGAAAGAAAGGTGTATATGTTGTGTACATGCAATCCGCTGATCCCACAACTGAAACTTGTTTTCTCACAAGAACAAATACAGATCTAAACTGGCTATGGCACAAAAGGCTATCACATCTGAACTTCAAGAATATCAACAAACTCTGTAAGAAAGAGTTGGTGACAGGTTTACCCTCTATGACTTTTGTTAAGGATAGACTCTGCACAGCTTGTGAGAAAGGCAAGCAGAGGAAATCATCTTTTAAATCCAAGCATAATTTTTCTATAGATACTCCTCTCTTCTTGATCCACATGGGCTTGTTTGGACCTGTTAGTGTTCCATGTCTAGGAGGAAGAAGACATACTCTTGTATTGGTTGATGAGTTCTCCAGGTACACAAGGGTAATCATCTTGAAGAGCAAAGGAGAGGCTGCTAGAGAAATTATTGGATTTATCAAAAAGATGGAAATGCTGAACTCTGCTCAAGTAAAGCAGCTTAGAAGTGATCATGGTACTGAGTTCAGAAACAGTACTCTTGAAGACTTCTGTGAAGAAAAAGGGATCTCACAGAACTTTTCAGTCGTAAAAACTCCACAACAAAATGGAGTTTCTGAAAGGAGAAACAGAACCCTCATTGAAGCTGCTAGAACCATGCTGTGTGCATCAGGTTTACCTTCATCATTCTGGGCTGAAGCTGTCAACACTGCTTGCTTCACCCAAAACAGATTCTTAGTGGTGAAAAGGTTCAACAAGACTCCCTATGAGCTGCTCAAAGGGAGAAGGCCAAATATTAGCTACTTCCATGTGTTTGGATGTCCTTGCTTCATTCTGAATCAAAGGGATCATCTGGCAAAGTTTGAACCAAAAGCTGATGAAGGTGTGTTTGTTGGCTACTCTGCTATCTCCAAAGCCTACAGAGTGTACAACAATAAAAGAAAGGTTATAGATGCATCTATCAATGTCACCTTTGAAGAGTCCAGGAATGCGTCCACCAGACCTGCTCCTGAATCAGTTTCAGTAGAATTCAACTTTGATGATCTCATGCATTCCAACAATGAAGAGGACTCAAAAGCTTCCACTACATCCGGTGTGGAACCTGTTAATCATGATGGACATGATGATGATTATGTCAATACACCCTATGTGAATAAGTGTACTGACTTAATTACAACTACATGTCTTGAACCAATCAATGCTGATTTTCCTGGATCCTCTGCTGATATGTTCAACAGTGGTCAGTCATGTTCAACAAGTGAACAGGCTCAAGACAACAGTGTGTCTGAAAATCTTGAGAGCTGCTGAACAGGACCTGCTGAAGGTGTCAACAACTCAGGAAAATCATCATTGAAAAATGATCCTAAGTGGATCAGATGTCACCCCAATGATCAATTAATTGGTGACATCAACAAAGGGGTACAAACAAGGTGGGACTGCTTAGGGAACTTCTGTATGTTCTCTAGTTTTGTTTCACTAATGGAGCCAAAGAAGGTGGATGAAGCACTAAAAGATGCCAATTGGATCACTGCCATGCAAGAAGAAGTCAATCAGTTTGGGAGAAACAAGGTATGGAAGCTGGTTCCTGCTCCTAAAGGTAAACTATAATTGGCACTAAATGGGTTTTCAGGAATAAGATGGATGAGCAAGGTCATGTCATTAGAAATAAGGCAAGACTGGTTGCTCAGGGTTACAGACAGGTGGAAGGAATTGACTATGAGGAGACATTTGCTCCTGTGGCCAGGCTAGACGCAATTCGTTTGTATCTAGCCTACGCTGCTTATAAGAGCATTAAGGTATTTCAAATGGATGTGAAGAGTGCATTTTTGAATGGGAAGTTGCAAGAAGAAGTTTATGTCAAGTAGCCTCCAGGTTTTGAAAATGAACAACATCCAGGTTTTTTCTATAAGTTGGACAAATCTCTCTATGGTCTCAAACAAGCCCCTAGAGCCTGGTATGACACTCTTACTGAATTCCTTACGAGCAATGGGTATTCCAGAGGTAAACTGGATACCACACTATTCATAAAGAAGGTGAAGTCTGATATTATGCTTGTTCAAATTTATGTGGATGACATAATATTTGGATCTACCAATGAGCAGTTATGTAAGAATTTTTCATTACTCATGAAATCCAAATATGAAATGAGTATGATGGGAGAACTTACTTTCTTTTTAGGATTACAGGTTAAACAAACCTCAACTGGAATTTTTATAAATCAAAGAAAGTATACTTTAGATCTCTTGAAAAAGTTTAAATTTGATCAAAGTTCTCCTATTAAAACCCCAATGACAACCAATGTAAAATTGGATGCTGATGCCAGTGGCAAAGCTGTTCCAGTAACAGCTTACAGAGGTATGATTGGGAGCTTGCTATATTTAACTGCTATTAGACCTGATACTATGTTTGCCACCTGTTTGTGTGCTAGGTTCCAAGCTGATCCAAAGGAATCTCATCTAGCTGCTGTTAAAAGAATCTTCAGATACCTGAAGGGCACACCAGGTTTGGGTCTTTGGTATCCCAAAGACTCAAGCCTTGAACTAACAGGTTATTCAGATTCTTATATTGTAGGCTGCAGGCTAGATAGGAAAAGCACAACAGGTGGATGTCAACTCCTTGGTGGTAAGTTGATAAGTTGGTGTAGCAAGAAGCAGATATCAGTGTCTACTTCTATTGCTGAAGCTGAGTACATTGCTTCTAGAAGCTGCTGTGGGCAGATTCTGTGGATGCAGCATCAGCTTGAAGACTATGGGCTTGTGTATAGGAAAACTCTTATTCTGTGTGATAACACAAGTGCCATAGCCATTTCCAACAATCCAGTATTTCATTCAAGAACAAAGCATATTGAGGTCAGACATCATTTCATCAGGGATCACATTCAGAAAGGTAATGTGGAGGTAAGTTTTGTTTCCACTAATGAAAAGCTTGCAGACATTTTCACCAAAGCTATTGATGAAACCATGTTTAATTACCTTGTCAGCAAGCTGGGCATGTTAAACAAGAGTGACTAAGTGTCCTCAAACGTCTAAAACTTTTTTATGTCTCACACTGCTCAAGTTTCTCAGAACAGCTTAGACAGAACAGGTTATGCATGTTCTGTACTTGGTCATTTTTCTGAAAAACTTGAACAGCCTGAGCATATAACAGGTTGAACAATAACAGCTCGCATGTCAAAGCCTGCACTGATGGTCTATTCTTCACTCTGCTCACTCCTTCACACTGGTCTACAAGACATTGTCCTGAAACCTGTTCAACTATTGAACACAACCTGATCTTATATTAGAGCACAGGTTGAAAGCGCAGTGTGAAGAGTGAACAGCTTGAAAAATGAACGGCTAGTGATGACCCTACTCATCACAGCTTTGACCAACAGCTTAGACCAACAGTTTTTTAACTACCTTTCTTCACAATTAAGTTACTTAATTTTTGTTTTTATTTAGCTTAATTACTGCAGATAATGTGGGTTACGTGTGTTAGTGGTTAAAAAGGGCTCAAGTGGTCTGACAAACGGTCTGACATGGACAACCGTCCGTTTTCCGTTAACGACCTTTTCAAATCAACCGCCCAAATGTTTCTCTCTCATACCCACTCACATACAAATCCTGTAAATACCCCCTACTGTTTCATCTTCGTCTTCCTCATTATTTCCAAAAATCCTCAAGAACCCTAAATCGACTAAGTGACTTCTGCTTCTCAAAATCCCTAACCTTCACAAATGGCTCAAAGAAACAATCCCTTTCTTCCAGTATTCGTTGGTGATGATGTTGTGAAACACTCATCAGTTACCACGATGCTGACCATCAAGCCCACCAACTACATTGCCAACCTAACCATTCCCAAAAACTATGTGGGGAAAGGTTATGAACAGATGGTGGAATTTCTAAGAGTTCATCCGCTGAACTACGTAATGACTGCCACTCCTAGTGTCCTGTACCAGCAGATGGTGTATGAGTTTTGGTATACTTGTGCCTACAACCCAGAAACGAAAGTCATTAAGGGCACTATTCTCAATGAGACTCAGACCATTGAAATAATGACTGGTCTTCTCAGGGAGGTTCTTCATCTGCCAACTGCTGAACCATATGACAAGCCTCAACCTGAAAATGACCAAATGGGGAATTTGCTACGCTTTTGTGGTGTAGCAGAACCCAAAATCAGAGCTACGCTGTTCAGGAAGGATCTGTCTCCTACCTACAGTTATCAATTTGCCTCAGTGGTCATGTGCTTCAGAAGTAAGGTTGGTTCATTTGACCAACTGAGCCGTGATGAAATCTCAATAGTCCTACAGCTGGTGGATGGGACTACAATGGACATGGCTAAGTGGATTTTCCTGAATTTGAGGAACCTAGTTCAACAAGAAAACCGTCCAGCTGCTGTTAGGTATCCCAGGTTTTTGAGCCTCATATTCAAGCATCATTGTGGTGAGCATCTGTATCATTCTCAACCTCTTCTTCATACTACTGTTTTTTTCCAGTAATAGGAAATAGAGTGTTTTATCCTCCTGTTCTACCCAATGAGCCTCCTCTGTCAACACCAATGAGGAGGTTGTTAGGTTTGGTGGAAGGTTCCTCTGATGTGAGGGTGGATCCTGAAACTGCTCCCAAGGGAAAATCCAAAGCCAAGGCCAAGCTTGTTAAAAGGACCCTGGCCACCACTGAAACTGGGCCTGTCCACAAGAAGGCCAAAATAGCTCAGCCTAAGTCTGCTACCTTAGCCTCTGCGGCTGAGGGGGAGCAGGCTCCTCACCCTGGTTCATTCGTTGAACCTGAAGCCTCTGTGGCTGGTGCCTCTGTGGCATCTGAGACCATGGAACATGCCAACCCCACTGTTCCTGACCCTGTCTCACAACCTGTCCAATCTGAACCTCTTTCCCCTCCCACTTCACCCACATCATATCATATACTATATCATCGCAAATCCATCGCCAAAAAGAAACCAGCCACCACAACAACCCAAACTAGCCCCTCTGTTCCCTCTCACAGGGTTCAGTTGAAAAAGGAGCAACCCCTGCTGCCTCTCCTATTTTGGGAGAAGGTTCAGCACACTTGGAGCCTGCTTCACTCCATCATGAGTCTATCCAGAGTCAGCCTAGACCCTCTGGTTCCTCCCAACAGGAACCAGTTGTACAAACGAAGATAGCCACCTCAACTATTCTAGCCTCCCAACAGGCTGAGAATATTGAAAGACAGGAGTCCTCTCCACTCCATACTAAGTACACACTGTCCCCACCTCAAACTTCTTTACACTCTGTGTCTGCACGAGGTTTCCACACTGCTGGCTTAGACCAACCAGCAGATCAGCCTCAATCTTCTGCTCCCTATGATACAGCTGTTCAACACCAAACAGCTGCTGAGGGACCAACAACCCAAGCTGATGAACCTCAAGGAACATACCATCCCTTGGGTGAGGCTGCCCCTTCTATGCAAACTCCATCAACAGGTTTCACCACTGCTGATGTTGAAATGCAAATTCCGTCTCCCCATGATGAGGTACTGTTAAACCAAGGTACTGCAGAGGGAACAACCACTGCCCTTAATGAAGGTGCTGCAAAACAAGCTGTGTCTGAAAGGCTACCATCCTCTACCCCCTCTCCTGATGATGCAGCTACTGCCACTGCTGAAGGACCCATTGATCCCCCCAGACTGGGAAACCTCACTTTTGCCCAGGCTATGGAGCTTCTTTTTACCATACCCTCTCCATCTCAATCACATCCCCATACTCCAGCCTCATCCTCTTCATAACCATCTACTCACTCCAAACAATCCACTCATACACCTCCATCCCCTAAAGACTTGCCTTTGAAGGATCAGCTTTCCTTGCTGACCAACAAAGATGGTTCTTTAGAAACCTCTATGTCCTCTCTACCTTCTCTTATTTCAGACTCTGTGTCTGAATAGCTTAAAGGGATTCTTTGATTTGTTCAAGGATTCCATCCCAGCCACTCCACCAACTGACAACACCTCACAGCTGCTTGCACTCACTGCACAGCTGCAAACTGTATCTACTTCCCTATCCTCAATTCTTTCACTGCAACAGGACTCTGTGTCCTTACTGACAGCTATTTCTCGACAGCTGTCATCTCTCCTAACTTGTTGCAATTCTGCACTTCCTGCCACTCTGGCCAGCTTGAATACACTTATTGGTTCTCTATCCAATTCTGTGTCATCAAACCTTGCTGATGTGCAAGATTCTCTTGAACTACATCTTGCACAGCTTCATAGTTTCCTATTCACAGCTTCTGATAGAGAAAACATCATCAAGCTGACTTCCCTTGCTGATACCTAAACCTCTTCTCTTCAAACCTGTCTTTCCCAACTTGCAGAGGTGAAGGACAACCTGGCTTTCTTAGTGACTAGCCTGGTTGGCCCCAAGCCTGTTTCCAAAACTGCTGTCAAGCCTGCTGACTATGTGTCTTCAGGCAGACCAGGTGTTGAAGGTGCTGGTACATCTCCTTCAAAGGGGGAGAAATCGTCTGCCTTGAAGACTAAGTCTAAGGGGGAGAAAACTTTTTCTCATAAGGAGAAATCAGTACCTACAATACCCACTGGTCAACCAGCAGGGACATCAACTACAGGTACAATGGAAGGTGCTTCCCAAGCTGCTCAGCCTACTCAGGCTGAATCTCCAAACCCTGCTCAGTCTAAGGGTGAGGAATTAATTCCTGAGGACAGGCCAAGCAGCAGGAGGAGGCATCTAATTTTACAAGAGGAAGAAGAATAAGAGGATGAATTTCCTGAAGCTGCTATTATTAATGTAGCTAAAGGAAAAGAAAAAGCAGCAGTTGATCCTTAACAGCAGAAAGCAGCAGAGCTCAAATTTCACAAGGCCAGGGCTAAGGAAATGGGTCTTCCTATGCACAGATACTTTGAGTTCAGAGAAGAACAGCTTCAAGCCCTGGAAGTTCTAAGGAAAGAAGAAGCATCTGCTAAAGCTGCTAAGTCTTTTGCTCTCCAAGAGGCAAGAAAAATCAAAATGCCCTCTATGGATGTGCAAAAGAAACTAATGGAAGCTGCTAAGGTATCAGCAGAAGAGAAGGAAGCAGAAAAAGAAAAGGGTGCTCAGGTCTTAGTGACCAAAACACAAGTGCCCTCTGCTAGAGCCCAATTTCATTTTGGCAACATGGCAAGGAAAAAGTTTCAGGATGTTGCTGATAGAAGGCTTGTCAAGGAAGCAATTGTCAAAGCTGTTCCCATATCAAGAAAAGGCAGTCAGTGGAAATTGAAAATAACCAGGATGGGTGCAACAGGCCCAGAACTGGACACTTATGACTACACTGATGTTGCACAAATGGGGTACAGGGAATGGGTTGAGTTTGCAGTTGCTGTGAGCGAGTCTAAGTCAGAAACGGCTAAGACTGTCAGGGCATATGACAAGAAGCTGACGGAGAGAGTGAAGGATCTTGGCCTGATCTCAAAAGAAGTTAGTGATTTTTTTTATGTGACACAACCCAAAATAAAGGCCAGGAGAACAAGGAAGGATACTTAGCTTGAACAACTCCTCATCTTAATTGAACAGGGTGACTATGCTGTTGAGATGAAAGGAATTGATTACAGCCTGCCTAGTGGAGTAGAGTTTGAAGAAGGCAAGATAATTGAAGAGCCTGAGTTGGGGGCATTTTTTGTAGATCCCTTAACACAGAAGAAATGCTTTCAGAGAGCATCAGATCTATACAAGGTGGATCTGAGACAGCTTGTAGCCTTCAGACTTTCAGCTTCATTTAGGCAATCAAGCAGGTGGAGAGCAGCCGTCTGGGATCAGCTTAGAGGTTTTCATGAAAGAGGTGAACTTCAAGATCCCAAGTTTATGATCATCAGAGTTGAAGTCCAAGAATTGGAAGATACAAGGGAGGAACTTGAAAAGATATTTGAAGGACCACCACCACTGGAGTAAAGTCCATCTACCATTAGGGTAGGTGAAGAATGGAAGCTGTCCATCTGCTGGACAGGCTTGCCATTATCAACAGTCCAAAGTGTTGAATTTCTTTTGTACATTAGTTGTACTCTGTTACATATTTTGTAAGTCTATCTATTTACATTATTTGTAATATACATTAGTACATTAGTTGTACTCTTGTAAAAACATGTGTTGTCGCTATGTAATCAAAATCAGTATATATAAACTGATCTTTTACTTTACTTAAATGTTGTAATTCCTTCTCAGCAAGATGTATTGTAAAAATGTATAGTGATTATTGATTAAATCAGCTTAGACTGATTATTGCAAATAGGGGGAGATTGTTAGGCACAAAAAGGCCTCAGTCAAACCTGTTCTGCATCTAAGGGGGAGATTCTTAATTAAACCTGTTGATGCACTTAAAAGGTATAATTTAAGGCCTGTTTATGCCTTAATGAAACCTGTAAAGTGATTTGCAATATCAGTTAAAGTTGTTCTATGTGTTGCATGTGTTGCAACAAAGGAAGTTTGTCCAAGCTGTTCAGTCTGCTGAACAGGCTGGACATAAACTGTCTACGCTGCTCTACACTGGTGAGCAGCTTGGGAAGTTTACAAGTGTTCTGTTCTTTGTGAACAGCACCTGTTCTTTGTGAACAGGCTAAAACACTTTATGGAATATGTTTCCAAGTACTCATGTATTGTTTTTTGCTACAAGATCAGTTTACAAAGTCGAAGACAAAGTGGAAAACAGAACTGCTCAGCCTGCCCAAGCTTTTCTGTCACATGAAGACAAAAGGATATTTTAAAAAGGGTGACAGACCTTTTCTTATATCAAAATAGGCCTTAACAAAGGTAGAAAGACGCAAAGTTGACATTCCTTATTTAGTTAAAGCCTATGCAACAGTAGACAAAGAGAAAAGACAAAAGTTCTGCAACATGAAGGCATGTCTGCTTTTCAGAATGTGCAGAAAAGTTATGTTGTCTTTTCAACAAGACATTCCACCTTTTTCCTTTCGTCCAATGAAGAAGCTTCACTTAGATCCTCTAAGTGAGTATAAAAGGAAACTTCCAAGGATTGAAAGATAAAGCACAAAGCTAAGTGCTGAGCCAATAGTGTGAAATCAGAATGTGCATTAGAGTGTGTCTTTTCATGCATGCAAGTCTGCTTGAATAAAACAGTGCTTTATGCTTAAGCTGTTCTTATTCAAGCTGTCCTTCTGAGTCTTGTAAACACAGTGAGTGATTCTTAGTGAGTGTATTCATTGTAACTAGTTTAAGTCTGTCTTAGACTAGTTAACATACTGTTGTATCTGTCATCTCAGCTTGAACCTTTCCGCAGTCAAGCTTGTTTGTAATTAACATTTGTTGATAATACATACAAACATTGAGAAAATAGTGTGTAGTTTTTAAATTGCTGTATTCACCCCCCCCCCCCTACAGCATAAGGCTATATACTTGGGAAACCTCTCGGGACCTACACAGGCTAAGAAACTAACTTTTTGGATTTGCTTTTATGACTTAATAAAATATATAATTTAATGCCAAAGCATACAATATTAAACAAAATATGAGATATTTATATGCATGTTTTGGGCATAAAATGCAATTGAAAAGATTATGAGTTATCAGAATCAAGTCAATGAAATTCCAAAGTTTGATAATGGTATAATATGATAATTTTGGACAGGTTCAGATAAATTCATAACAGAGAAATAAAGATTTAAAGATATTGAAAGTGGGTCACAGATTTGAAAGAAGAGCCAAAGATCAGATAGACAAAGATTTAAATAAAAATCTTGAGATAAATCAGGTGGTGGATTTTAAATCTGCTTGATAAAGACAACAAAACCAGTGAGTTATAGATATTCAGTTTTGCATGCTAGATTCCGATTGAGACATATTGTTGATGATAGTTTATTTGACATTCATACATGCTCAGCTGGATTGTGACTTGTGCACACCATGGTTCGGTGATGCCCTGTGGATCAAGATAGCTATTTGACTTATCATTCCGCATGACATTGTAATTACAGTTCATTTCAGATATTGATATGAGTTTATTGCTATCATGACCTTGACGAGTTATGCTTTCATTATTGCTCTCATCTTTGATATATTGATTCAGCTTAGCATGATTAGCTTTGACGGTCTATTGTTCTAGACCATGCTACTTCACCAGTTCTATTGAACTTGGTATAGACACTCCGATGTTCCCCCATGTTGACTGCTGGTAGCTAGCCCGTCATAAGTGGATAGCTTCCACTAAAAAGCGTGTGCGTGGCGTGGACATCATCCTATTCTATGACTACTATGTCTCAGTCATGAGTGGCTGTAGCGGCAGTCAAGACATATCATGCGAGACCCATGATCCGCTTGATTAATGCATGTAATCTGAAAATCTAGATTCTCACTAAGCTTTGCTTACAGATGTTGTTTACACTTTTTTACAGGAAAAGATAAAGGAAAGTCACCTACTGGACCTAGTTCTTAGGTCTTACAAGATCAAGATTGAAGTATTCTATAGACCACTACTCAACAAACCCTTGGTACTGATTGGCAGATGAAAATTGTGGTGGTCTGGGTAGATTTAATTTGATTGTATGATGACATGAATTAGATTAGTCTGGTACCCTTTATAAGTTTAATTTGAAAACTGTAATATGTACTAAAAACTGTATTAAACTTATCCTAATATTTTGTACTGTAATTTGAAATTCCGAAATATAATTACTCTATCTTAGTTATGATTGATATCGTGTTGCAAGATGTGGGACCTAGACTCGTGACGACTGCCCCGTAAGGGGTGGTCTTCACAGGATGGTATCAGAGCCCATAGTTTGAGTGAATCAAGTATTACGTGAGTAATACTTGGTCTCAAACTGAAGAAATACATATGTATCAATCATTTTGGTGGTTTTAACTGAGATAGGATGTACACACTGTTAGGATGGGAATAAGGGTACATAGATCTATGTCTGTAAACTGATAGTTAAATGATTTTAATTTTCAGTAAAGATATCAGGATCAGGTGACATTCCCAACAACATGACTCCTCAGCAAATGTTTGAAATGGTACAACAACTATTAGCCCAACACTCAGAACAACAAAACAAGAATATACAAGAACAACTTCAGGCTAGAGATGAGGCCAAAGCAAAAAAGACGTGCTGATAAAAAGAATAAGAGAAAAGATAAACAAATCTAGAATGATGAATCTGATTCTGATAACTCAAGCCCAAATGCCCAAATTGAACAGCCGAAAGGCTGTAAGTTCAAATATTACAAAGCCAGCGGTGCCCTTAACTTTGAGGGTACATTATACCAAATTCAGGCAATGGATTGGATAAGCAACACTGAAAAAATCTTCAGGATATCTCACTGTCTAGATTCAAAGAAAGTGAGTTCCGCATCTGCTTTGTTCGTTGGTGCTGCCCGTGCTTGGTGGAAGACTCAGAGAAGTATATACGGATAAGAGGTTATTCAGACTCTAGAATGGGACCAGTTCCTCGATATGTTTAATGCGAAATATTGTCCTGTCGACCAACGAGACAAGATGGAGGTTGAACTGATGCAGCTAACCCAAGGAACCAAATCTGTAGATGAGTACAAACATGAATTCTCGCGACTTTGTGGCTATTCCTCATATCAAGTAGCCACCGAGGAAAGAAAAATGAACAGATTTCGCGGAGGGCTTAATCCGAGATACAGACACCCGATTAGCACGATCAACTCTATGCTCCATCGACGAACCCAACATGTCCTTCTCCCCCAAAGAAGCAGAGATTCGGCAGATTCTTTAAGCCCAACAAATCTCAATCCCAACAAACCCAGCAATCTCAACAATACAGCTTGCCTCAGAAAGCTCAAGCGTATTCTCTCACGAACGAACCACGATTCTGCAAGAGATGCAGAAAATGGCATATGGGATTGTGTAATCCGGACGACTTCACGTGCTATGTATGTAGCAGGATCTGCCACAGTAGTGAAGAGTGCCCCCAGCGAGGTCTTGGATGTGCTAAATGTGGAAAGCGTGGACACTTCATGTATCAGTGTCATAGTGGACATCGAGGCCAATCGCAATCATCAGCTGAAGGTTCTACAATGAAAAGTTCAGCCGCAACTCCAACTGCAAGAACCCGTGCATCCCAGATTACAGCAGAGGAAGCGAAAGAAACCCCTGATATGGTTACCGGTACGTTCTTATTAAATTCGACACCTGCTCGTTTATTATTCGATTCCGGTGCATGTCGTTCATACATCTCGACTTCTTTTGCGCAAAGATTATCTAAATCTCCATCAAAGCTTCCTGTTATACTCGATATAGAGACGGCCAGTAATAATTCCGTTATGGCTGATTCTGTATACCATAACTGCACTCTGCTTGTTAATAACATTGTGTTCAACCTTGATCTTATCCCGATTCCGTTAAAAGAGTTTGACGTCATCACCGGCATGGATTGGCTAACGAATAATGAAGCTACGATTGTCTGAAACCGCCGAATCATCAAGATCAAGTCTTCAGACGGCCGAGTGTTAGAAATCAAAGGCGATAAGCGAAAAGGTTCTCACTGCTTCATTTCTGTTGAGAAAGCTCATAAATATCTATCTAAGGGTCATGAATCCTATCAACGTTATGTCTTTTCTGAAACTATCTCTGAAGACAGCAATAAATCTGTATCCGATATTCTGATCATCTGTGATTTCCCAGACGTATTCCCTGATGATATTTCTGGAGTGCCACCGGATTGTCAAGTTGAATTCGGCATTGACTTAGTTCCAGGTGCGGCTCCAATTGCTAAAGCTCCCTACAGACATGCGTCTGCAGAGATGCAGGAAATGTCAAAACAATTGCAAGATTTGTTAGAGAATGGATTTATCCAACCTAGTTCATCTCTGTGGGGTGCACCTGTCTTGTTTGTTAAAAAGAAAGACGGAACTCTCCGAATGTGCATCGATTATTGGGAGTTGAACAAAGTCACCGTCAAGAACAAATATCATCTGCCCAGAATCGATGATTTATTTGATCAGCTACAAGGAGCCAGCTACTTCTCAAAAATTGATCTTCGTTCTGGGTATCATCAGCTGAAAGTAAGATATGAGGATATTCCGAAGACAGCCTTCCGAACGAAATACGACCATTCTGAATTTCTCGTAATGCCGTTTTGTTAGGCACAAAAAGGCCTCAGTCAAACCTGTTCTACATCTGAGGGGGAGATTTTATAATCAAACCTGTTGATGCATTTGAAGGTTGAATTTAAGGCCTGTTATATGCCTTATTGAAACCTGAAAATGATTTGCAATATCAGTCTAAAGCTGTTCTATATGTTGCATGTGTTGCAACTAAGACAGTTTGTCCAAGCTGCTCTGTCTGCTGAACAGGCTGGACATAAACTGTCTACGCTGCTCTACACTGTTGAGCAGCTTGGGCATTTTTAAAGTGTTCTGTTCTTTGTGAACAGAACCTGTTCTTTGTGAACAGGCTAAACACTTTATGGAATTTGTTTCCAAGTCATCATGTATTGTTTTTGACTACAAGATCAGTTTACAAAGTCGAAAACAAAGTGGAAAACAGAACTGCTCAGCCTGCCCACGCTGTTCTGTAACATGAAGACAAAAGGATATTTGAAAAAGGGTGACAGACCTTTTTCTTATATCAAAATAGGCCTTTACAGGGAAGAAAGACGCAAAGTTGACATTCCTAAATTAGTTAAAGGCAATGCAACAGTAGACAAAGTAAAAAGACAAGTTCTGCACATATGAAGACAAGTCTGCTTTTCAGAAAAGTGCAGAAAAGGTTATGTTGTCTTTTCAACAAGACTTTTCCTTTTCATTCTGTCCAATGAAGATGTTTCTCTGAGATCCTCTAAGTGAGTATAAAAGGAAGCTTCTAAGGTCAGAAAGAGATGTGAAGAAAGCTAAGTGCTTAAACCAAGAGTGAAAGTGCAAGTGTGATCTTCATGCATGCAAGTCTTCTGTAAAACAGCATATGTGTGTCTAAGCTGTTTTACCTAAGCTGTTCCTTAAGTCTTGTAAACACAGTGAGTGCTTCTTAGTGAGTGTATTCATTGTATACTAGTTCGAGTCTGTCTTAGACTAGTAAGCATACTGTTTTATCTGTCATCTCAGCTTGAACTATTCCGCATTCAAGCTTGTTTGTAATTAACAAATTGTTGATAATACATACAAACATTGAGAAAAGAGTGTGTAGTTTTTAAATTGCTGTATTCACCCCCCCTCTACAGCTTATAACTATATACTTTGGGAACCTCTTGGGACCTACACGTTTGGTTTAACTAATGCACCAGCGGCGTTCATGGATCACATGAATCGTGTGTGGAGGACAATGTTGGATAAGTTAGTTATCGTATTTATAGACGATATTCTGATTTACTCCAAAACGACGACTGATCATGTTGTTCATCTACGTCAACTGCTAGAGTTATTGAGAAAGGAAAGACACTACGCAAAATTTTCGAAATGCGAATTCTGGCTCACACAGGTATAACCTTACATTGTCTTGAGTTATTTCTTAAAGCGTTCTTTGTTTCAAACAAAACTTGAAATTCTACTTTGATTTCTTTATGGATCCTATTCCTTGGCCATGTAGTATCTGGCGAAGGTATTTCAGTCTATCCTTCCAAAGTCTAGGCCGTTCAAAAATGGCAAATGCCTCGCAATGCCTTCGAAATCAGAAGTTTCCTTGGATTGGCTGGTTACTATCGGCGATTTATTAAGGGCTTCTCCAAGATTGCTGTGCCACTCACGATGCTGACACGAAAGAATACACCTTTCGTATGGGCTGATAAACAGCAAATGGCATTTAAAACTTTGAAGCAGAATCTTATTCAAGCGCCAATCCTAGCCTTACCAGAGGCCAATGATGACTTCATTGTTTATAGCGATGCATCTGGTATAGGTCTAGGTTGTGTCCTCATGCAAAGCGTAAAAGTCATTGCCTACGCTTCAAGGCAATTGAAAGACTATGAGAAAAGTGCACCAACTCATGATCTTAAGTTGGCTGTCGTTACCTTTGCATTGAAAATCTGGCGGCATTATCTCTATGGGACTCGGTGTCAGCTTTACACTGACCATAAAAGTCTCAAGAATCTAGTTACTCAAAAGGATCTGAACATGAAACAACATCGGTCCTTGGAGCTTATCAAGGACTATGATTGCGAGATCCTGTATCATCCCGACAAAGCCAATGTGGTCGCGGATGCTTTGAGTAGAAAATTCTACCCAGAAAAGTGTTGATATGCCCTGACTCCTATTGTATTCTTTTCTGATCTTATCAAAGACATCAAATCCACCTAAGTTGAAGCACTGAAAGAAGAGAATCTCTGTTCTGAAAATCTCATGGGGCAATTACAATTCTTATCTATGAATCATTTGGGACTTTAATGTCTCAAGGGAAACCGAATCTGGATTCCTAAATATGGTTCTATTCGAAACACTCTATCCGAAGCCCACAAGTCCAAGTTATTCGTTCATCCTAGCAGCTCCAAGACGTACTTCGATCTTAAAGCTGATTATTGGTGGCCAGGAATAAAGAAAGACATCGGTCAATATGTTGAAAGCTGCAGAGTCTGTCAAATGGTTAAGGCAGAACATCAGAAACCCTTCGGGGATATGCAACCACTACCAGATCCTGAGTGGAAGTGGGAGCATATAACCATCGACTTCGTTACAAAATTACCAAAAACCAAGAGACAGCATGACTCCATTTGGGTAGTCGTGGATCGTCTAACGAAGTCAGCACATTATATACCGATGAAAGAGACGTATTCTCTCGATAGATTGGAACAGATCTACATCACCGAGATCATTTCTCGTCACGGTCTGCCAAAGTCTATCGTCTGCATTCTTGATCTGGGTGGTAACTGGGATGACCATTTACCTTTGGTCGAATTCTCATACAACAACAGTTATCATTCCACGATCAAGATGGCTCCTTTTGAAGCTCTATATGGACGAAAGTGCAGAACTCCCACTTGTTGGCGCGAAACAGGTGAATCGCCATTAGCAGGTCCTGCCCTTCTACAGTTGACTCATGAGAAGATTCAACTTGTCAGAAGGAGTATACTTGAAGCTCAAAGCAGGCAGAAGTCTTACTACGACAATCGGCATAGATCAATAAGTTTTGTAGTTAATGATTCGGTGATGCTGAAAGTATCCCCAATGAAGAATGTGGTACGATTCATAAAGAGAAATAAGCTAGCTCCAAGATTCATTAGTCCATTCAAGATTGTTGAAAAGATAGGAAACCAATCTTATCGTCTTGAATTGCCAATAGATTTAGCGGGAATACATCCGGTATTCCATGTTAGTCGTTTGGGAAAGATCCTAGCAGATGAAAGAGAAGTGCAGATACCACATGTTAATCTGCAAATTGATGAAAAGCTTCGAGTGTTTGAAGAGCCAGAATGTATTCTGGACTCGAAGACCAAAAAGCTTCACAATAAAGAGATACAGATGGTGCTCGTTCAGTGGATACACCACAAAGGTTCGCATCAGTCTTGGAAATTAAAAGATGTCATGAAAGCTACGTATCCAAGTCTGTTCGAACAAAGCTAACTTCGAGGACGAAGTTTGTGCGTGGTGGAGCCCTCTGTAACAACCTAGCTTTAAACTGAACTTAATTTTCTGTTTTTGAGCTAATAATGTAATTTAATCAAGTAATGAAAATATTTAATTAAGTTAAATTATTAGTGATGATAAAAATGAAGATAAAATCTTTATAAAAGAAAATCAGATGTTGAGGGGTTAAAATTGCCAAAACCCACGAGTGTGCATCATAACAACAAATCATTCATGAGTGCCAATTGATGTAATGAACAATGTGAACATGCCATTGAATATGTAAATGTAAATGCAAAGACAATAAATGTTAGAATGATAATCTATTACTCACAGTTATTGGTATAGTGTGATTTATCTCTGAATCAATGTGTGTTTAATAACACCACAATGATCTGTCAAGTAAGTGTAATAATGATTTGGTGTCAGTAATTGCTTATAACTTAAATTCTGAAAATTAAGTAAAATTGGAACTGAATTCGGACCACATCCGAATTCGGATGGTTCGAAATGCAGATGGTCCGAATTGAGTAAGGTCCGAAATGGGCGTGATCCGAAATGAATGTTGGTCCGAACTGGGTAGAAGTCCGAAATAGGTTAGGGTCCGAATTAGGCAGGGTCCGGATTGGGTCTTTGTTCCGAAATGGGTTGGTCCGAATTGGGGTACGGGTCTGAACTCGGATGGATCTGGACCGAGTTCATACTTGCTAAATTTCCAATATTTTCCAGATTTGCATTTTTGACCATTTTTGCATGTTTCAGTAACTTGAAATTGAAGATATGACCTTTATGTACACTTTTAACTTATAACATAACACTATGTACGAAAATATTCCATTTGTGTCCATTTTTCACCAAGTATCGATGAACACACACACAAAAACACACACTAACTTCAAAATCATACATAGACTTCGAATCTTATTCTGAAAATTGGTGTGTTGCATCATCAATGTTCGATTTTAACATTGCAACAATAATTTCTAACATGCAACAATGTAAGGTCTACGCAACACGGATCTATCTAGACGTGGAACCGTCAACAAGTGCGGAATCCTCGTTAACGGGTAGACGGTAACAACTCTCACTAGAAACACAGAGACTATCAATAAGCTGCACGAACTACGACGGACGCACCTACGAATTGATTCTCTCCGAAACAACACAAAAACTGATGATAAACTCGAAATCGCCTTTTGCTTAATCTCTCTCGAATTCTGCAAAAGTCTCATAATTATTCGAGTCTATCCCTAATTATAGAGGCTAATTCGAGTCTGCCATGGGCCAAACTCGAATCAGGCCCAAGGCCCATTCGAGTTTGTCCCATCTGACACTCTCGAATCTGCCTACTTGAACACATTCGAATCTGCTAACAGATTCGAATGTGACTAACTTGTGAATTCGAATTTAACCTAAATTCGACTTTCACATATTAAACCTGTGTTTGAAACTTATGTTTTTAACTTATGTTTGATTTTATCTTTGATCTTTATGTTTGAACTTCTTGTAATACGTTACATTAAGTTCAAACATACAATCAATAATAATTATCAAACATATATAAACATATATATCAAACACTTGCTATTACCACAATGTTGGATCACTTAGACTGCTATCGTCACACAGGGTGTACCAACAGACTCCCCCTTGACGATAGCTTCTAACAATTCACACATTTGATTAAGTACTTTGTTTATTATTTATTCAAACTGCTGCCAGCATACAAACCCTTCTCAACACACACTTTAACTACATTTTCATACTCTCTAGCCTCACTATCCATATGAGTGTCGCTTAAGATCTTATGAGCATGTAGTACTTGAAGGTCATCTCTAGAAAGGTTTACAAGGTGAAGAGGATCATAGACTCTAAGAATCACTTTTTCTTCAAAATCTTCTATCACGCTTCTCCCGTTTCACTTTCCACATACCACCAGTTTAGGTTTTTCATGACGTCCTGTGGCATTTGCTTGAGTGGTACCTTTCTCAGACATCTCACTGGTCTGTATTTTATCTTCATCCATGGACGCCCAGTCAGAGGATCAATTCGAGAATGATCCATTACTCGCTTACCTATCCTCGGATTGAGACGTTCAAACTTCCTCGACCTTCCCTCTTTTCGTATGATCTTGGCAATTATTTCAGCGTAAGGGTCGTTGCCGATATTTATTAGCTCCTTCCAAGCTAACGCCTTTATCTCAATCTTCGGCAAGGAAATGAATACTTTCAGAGTTTTCCTGAGGTACTGGAGACCATCTTTTCTCTTGATAATAAATAGCTGCAATTCCCGGTCAAAGAACCAGCTTAATATGCTTCCGGATAGCTTTCCAGTACCCGGCACACTCATCTTCTTCTTCAACTCTAACTCCTTCTGCTCTGCCCTGAACCATAGCTTTCTTTTCTCTTCATTGGTAAGCTCTCTGGCAGGCTCTTCTATTGATGAATCAACATTTAAAGCAGCATTGACTACTTCTATGTTAATCACATTATTTCCATCTATCATATAAGTATCTGTGATTGGGTTTTGCTGAACGATGATCTCATTGGCTTCATCATCTTCATCAGCACAAACCTCATCATCGGATTTCCAATCTGCTATATCTTCGGGTACAAATTCTCCTTCTTCTAATTCCTCCTTATCATCCTCAAAATCGAAGCCAAGGTCCATAGGGTCATCGTCGAGATCCATTAGTGCTTCAATCATCTCGTTTATCTCCAAATCTGTGGCTTTGGACGAACTAGCCCCTCCTTCTACAGCTCCTGATTGACTCGGCTCCCCCTGAGTCTCAGCATCCTGAGCAGCAGAAAAATCTACTGGCTCATTCTGTCTTTGCGTGCTGGGATCATTGTCGTTGTCATCTTCATTACTATCATCATCATCCCTGCGCACTTCTACTTGATCACGGCAGGATGTCTCCCCCTGAGCCTTTATATTTTTCATTAATTGCTCAATCATGGAGCGCATCGATCTTATTTCAGCTGCTTGATCAGCGACAAAAGTTCTCAGCTCCAAGTTCTCTTCCTGTACCTTGTCCACAATCTTTTTCAGGTCGGCATTCTCATTATCCAGATTTGCATTATGCTTCTGAATCTCACCGATAGCCGTTGTTAGGCCTAAGATTTGGATCTGTTGGAAGTCAACTCTATCTTTTAGTTGCAAAAACCTTTGATTCTCTGCGTAGGTGGATGAGGAGGATGGAATGAATTGTATTGGGGTCGGAAGGATGGGTGATGGGATGTACGGTTGAACAGGTGGTAGTGATGGTGGAATGGTTGATTGAGTAGGTAGAGGTTGAGCTGTTTCAGGCTGTGCAACTGAAGCTGAGGTAGCTCCTTGCATAAACCGATGACGCTTGGCCCTTTGCCTCGTCAATAATGGAGCAACCTCTTCTTCTTCGAAATCAGAGTCATCAGACTGCCTTAATGCTCGACGCCTCGTAGCTTCTTCAGTCACTACCAATCTCGACCCATAAGTTCCTATCTGAACGGTTGGTTCTGCTGTAACAGACTCTGGCACTTCAACTTCTATCTCTTCCATATCTTCAGATTCAGTGGCTGAAGAGGACACGTCATTACCTGTTTGCTCAGGTTGATATTCATCAACTTCCCTGAGAACATCCTCTTCTCCTTCCGGAGGCTCTAGCAATTGATCAACAAGCTCAGCAGTTATCTCTTCATTTGCATGAGGACCAGCTTCCCAAATCTCATGCAGTGTTTGACATAACTAATCAGATTCAATTGGTACATTTGATGGCCCTGCCTCTTGTGCCTCTTGAGATTGACTAGTAGAACGCCTACTTGCCTGAATTTGACTCGCAGATGGTCTTTGGCATCTCCTCTGTTGCTGAGCGCGTGGTTGTTGTTGTTCTTGTTGTGGCTGTCGAAGCTGAACTTCTACTTCACCTGCCCAATTGGCATTATCTGGTGCTACAAAGTTCCTGTCTATTACAGCTCCAAACAAAGGTCGCTCGACCGGAACTACTAACCTTTCTCTATGAGCAGAGCAATCAGCAAAAATCCTTTTGTCGATAACCGCTACACTTTGAATCTCATTTAGCTGCGGCAAATTTGGCAAGAAGTGCCTGACGAGCATCATCACGAAGCGGGGATAAAGTAGCAATCTTTCTCGTTCCGGAGCAGTGATTTGATGAACAAATTCTGAGAAAAACATTTCTGAGAAACTGAAACGCCGATTATACACCAAGGCGATAATCCCGGATTGGATCTTCGATACAATGTAATCAAAACCCGCTTTCTTGGCCGCAAAGCACACCATGAATACGTGCGCCAGAAATCTCCATTGCCCTATGAGTCCACTCTTCATATAGGATGCCTTAGTAACATCCAAGCTATATCCCATCCCCAGGAAAGCAGCCAGCCTAATACTTAAAGGAAAGTCTATAGGCCCATTTTCTTCTTCCTGAGTTCCCAGCTGCAGAACCTGACGTAGCATATCAGCAGAAAATACCAACGGCTGTCCTGCTATCCTTGTTCTTAGAACTGTTAGGGTGACGGTACAATCAACCTGCAAATGTTCATAAAAACTGCCGCACATAGGGAATAACTATTTGGATGTTATGGGATAATGCGAACGAAATCCTAGATTCCACCAGGAAATCCACCATTTGGCGGAAACCCTGCGCTTCAGGGATATTATGGTCAGGGGGAATGACCATATTATGCTTTGGCACAAACACTCGATCCGTCATGTCTGCACAATAGATAAGATATTAGAATTATTAAAAAATGAATAAACTTGATAAAATTCAAATTTGTTTTATTTTGAACTTGTTTAAGTACAAAATCCAACACATATGAATTTCCACAAGTTTTATTAAATTTAAATTGAATAATTCAAATAAAATGACAAATTCGAACAAACAGATTCGAAGAAACTCTTTTTCGAGTTTTATGACACATTCGAATTTAATGACCTTCTCGAGTTTACTGACAAACTCGAGACTGGTCAGGAACAGATTCGACTTAGTCGGCCCAACTCATCACCAAAATCCATGATTTTAACCATTTTGGACTCAGAAAATCACATTCATTAGCCCTACTAGGTACTAATCACAGATGTTTGCTTTTAATTTGACACTTTACCGGTCCAAACTTTGTAATTTTGAAAAACAAGATTTCGACCAATAAACCTTCAAAAATCGGTGATTTTGGCTTAAATGATGTATAAGACTACTTAAATCTTGTACAAACCAGTTGTTTATACCTAGATCTAGGAGTAGAATCGAACCCACAAGCAAGAAACTCAACAAATAGTTGTTTTTAGTGAAATCGGCAAACTCGAGAACAATAGATTCGAAATCGCCAGATAGATTCGAAAGAACAGATTCGAAAACAGATGGAGTAATCACCATTACTGTTAACCTATTTATACCACCTACCTTCGAGTCTATGGCCACTTTCGAATCTACTGACAGATTCGCGATTACCCAAATTCGAGTTTAACCTAAACTCGAATTACCTCCCGAAACTTTGAAAATTTTGAAATAAATTCAACTTTTTCAATCTTATGGTGTAACGGAATAAACTATGCCAAATCTTTTACCCTAAGCACAAGATTTTCACGCAATGTTTATTTTATTCAACTATGAATGCACCCTCAGTAATTTTTGACCTTTTTCCTAAGTAAAAATAAAAATAAAATAAAAATAAAAGTAAAAATAAAAATAAGTAAAAATAAAATTTTGAACAATCAAAAATTTAATTTAGACTTAAACTACACTTATTAAAATTTACAACCTACGCTAAACACTTAACAAATTATTTTTGACGAGCATAGTCAAAGAAAGGTTCAATCAGATAGCGGTGTCAGATACGCACTTTCAGTACTTAAACTTTCACACTAAAAAGACAAACATCAGACACAGGTCTGTATATTCATACAACAAAGTGTCTTAGTTTGACTTAAGGTTTATTTTTAAAGCTAGCAAGACAGCGGTGACAGGTCTGTACCGACGTACAACAAAGCGACTTATCTTGCTAACCCGAATCAAAACAGAGGCAACAGGTCTGTACTTACGTACAACAAAGTTACATGTTTTTGACTCTCAATTCCTTATGATTTTTCTATGTTTTCCATTTTTTAGATGTATTTGATGTTGCTATACATCCCCAGAAAGTTTGCATACCTCATTTAGACTCAAAATTTGTATGTCTTGTACATAAAAATTAAGCCCGATTGGCCATACATCTAATGGAAACTATCCTAACTTAGAATTTTAATTGCCTTGAGACTCCCTATATGTATTATGCTTACCAACACATCAAACTATAATTAAGTATAACACTTAGAATTTTAGGTGCATTCTGTGTGAAAGCCTAAACACTTAGAGTTTGTAACGACTGTGCTAATTATCGTCACTTTGAACCTATGCATCTAAGACTTAACTCTTTTTCTGATATTCTCTTTTTTTGAATTTTTATGGCTTTCTCTCTTTTTTTCTTTTGTTTTTCATAAGAAATAGCAATAAAAGAAGATAACCTACTAACTTACTAAAAATAGAAACTATCCTAACTTAGCAAGCTTACTATAAAAAGAAAGAAATACTACAGCTATAAAAGGAAATAAACTTCTACTAAGGTCAAATTACTCTGGGTTGCGCATTCCATTTAGTTGAATTAAATATTCAAACCGTGACTTATCAAAGGCTTTGGTAAATAAATCAGCATTATTATCATCCGTTGCCACTTTTACCAATTTGATTAAGTTCTTCTCAGCACAATCACGAATAAAATGATGCATTATGTCTATGTGCTTTGTTTTACTGTGTTTAACTGGATTATTTGTGATAGCGATTGTAGATTGGTTATCTATTCTAATAGGAGTTTGAGTGTAAGCCAAACCGTAATCCCGCAATTGTTGTTGTATCCACAGAACCTGTGAGCAGCAACTACCAGCAGCAACATACTCGGCCTCGCACGTTGACACGGCTACCGACGTCTGTTTCTTGCATTGCCAGGATACCAGTCTCCCTCCTAGGAATTGACAACCTCCAGTTGTTGATTTGCGCGTCAAGCTGCATCCTCCGTTGTAAGAATCCGTGAACGCCTCCAACTCTAGATCTCCCTCTGCGTGATACCAAAGTCCCAGCTTTGGTTTCGACTTGAGGTATCGTAGAATCCGCTTCACAGCTTTCATGTGCATCTCCTTCGGATTAGCTTGAAACCTAGCACAAATACACACAGCAAACATGATGTCAGGTCTTGAAGCAGTTAAATACATAAGTGTTCCAATCATGGCCCGATATAACGTCGAATCCACATCGGTATCACTTTCAGTACCCGGTCCGAGATTGTGATTCACTTGAATCGGCGTGCTGAAATGGGCAGTCAGTTTCGTTCCATCCATCCCGAAGCGTTCTAATATGTGATAGACATACTTCGTCTGATGGATAAACATACCTTCCTTCTTCTGATCAACTTGTAACCCCAAAAAGAAATTTAACTCTCCCATTGCACTCATCTCGAATTTCGACTTCATCACCTTCTCGAAATCTTTGCACATTTGTTCGTCTGATGATCCAAAAATGATATCATCGACGTACACTTGTACCAAGATGAAGTGTTCTCCCTTTCTCTTAACGAACAGCGTACTATCTATCCTACCCCTTTCAAAACCGTTCTCAAGTAAATGGTTGGATAAAGTCTCGTACCACGCCCTTGGTGCTTGATGCAATCCATATAGAGCCTTATCTAAACGATATACTCTATCTGGATATTTTGGATCTGTAAATCCGGGCGGCTGCTCTACATACACCAGCTCCTTCACTTTCCCATAGAGGAAAGCACTCTTAACATCTAGTTGATATACCTTAAAGCCCTTGAAGGAAACAAAAGCCAGAAACAACCTAATGGCTTCCAGCCTAGCTACTGATGCAAACACCTCATTGTAATCGATTCCCTCCTCTTGGTTGAAACCCTTTACAACTAACCTAGCCTTGTTGCGAGTGACTATACCCTGATCTTCTCTTTTGCACTTAAAAACCCATTTGGTTCCTACTGCAATTTCCCCTCGAGGTAATGGAACTAACTCCCACACTTCTAGTTTCCTAAACTGAGAGAGTTCTTCCTGCATCGCTTCAACCCAGGAGTTATCCTTTAGTGCCATTTGCACATTCTTAGGCTCTACTTGCGAGATGAAACAAGAATAGAGACAGGTATGAAATGCCTCAGAGTCATTTATCATCGACAACAACACAGTGTTGTTATTTAAACTACTCCTTGTCCTCACACCCTCGTTAGGATTTCCTATGATGCTTTCTATAGGATGGTTCTTGTTGATTCTAGAGGTCTCTATCTCGTCGACTCTCAGATTATCTCCTAAGTTAGATCCTATTTCACCTAATGGGTGTGAAAACCACCCCTTACGGGGCAGTTCTCACTAGTCTAGGTCCCAATTCATGCAATACGATATCAATCATACTAAGATAGGGTAATTAATTTGCGGAATTATAAATTACAAATACAAACATATTAGAATTAAGTTTAATATAGATTACAATTTTCAAATTAAACTTATAAAGGGTACCATCTAATCTAATACATTACATCATAAAATCATATCAAGTCTACCCAAAACCACCACAATTGTCATCTTCCAATCAGTACCGAAGGGTTCGTTGAGTAGTGGTCTATGAAAGCTTCAATACTTGGATCTTGAATGACCTAAGAAATAGGCCCAGCAGGTGACTTTCCTTTATCTCTTCCTGTAAAAATTGTAAAGTAGCAACTGTAAGCAATGCTTAGTGAGTATATAGATATTCTAATCAACATGCATGGTCAAGCGGATCTTTAGTCTAGCGTGATATGTCTTGGCTGCCGCTACAGCCCTCATGATTGAGATATAGAATTCATAGAATCGGATGATGTTCAGGCCACACTCACGCTTAAATCGTGAGGATCAGCCACATACAGGGCTAGCTACCAGTAAGTCAATATGGCGGAACATCGGAGGTCATTACCAAGTCCATAAGAACTGGTGAAATAGCCAGGTCTAGAACAATAGACCATCAAGGCTAATCAAGCTGAATAAATCTATCAAGTGTCTGATCAATAGTGAAAGCTTAAGTCATAGAAGTCATGATAGCAATGAATCATAAAGCAATATCTGAAGAACTCTTAAATGCAATATGAAATGATAATCAAATAGCTATCATGATCCACTGGGCAACACCGAACCATGGTGTGCACAGGTCTCAATCCAGCTGATACAATGAATGTCAATAAATCAAACATCAACAATATATCTCAACCGGAAAGTCAACATGTTAAATCTGAATATCTATAACTCACTGATCTGGTCTTTGTCAAACAGATATAAAAATCTACCACCTGAGTTATCTCAGGATTTTATCTTTATCAATCTGTTCTCTGTCAAATCAAGTCTTTGACCCGCTTTTAAGTCTTTAAATCTTTGTAAGTATGTTCAGAATTTCACTGAACCTGTCCAGAAGTATCATGTCAAATTATGTTAATATCGTATTATTATCATCATCTTTTTAGTCTTTAAAATCTCTAATTTCATCTGATTCTTGATAACTCATAAACTTTTATGTCCATTTTCATGGACATGTGTGACTTTTGTCATATTTATATCATAATATCTCCTTTTAAAATTTTAACTAAAGATTTATTGATTTTAATCTTTATAAATCATAATTTTGTTTTGACATCAGATTATATAAAAATGATCACTATTTATACATATATATATATATATATATATATATATATATATATATATATATATATATATATATATATATATACACACACACACATGCACATAATACCATACATGTACACTCATGCATACAAGAATAAAACAAATTTCATTTCTGCATGATTGGTTTTTGGCAATTGTAATTTGGAGGTCTCGGTATTCCAAATTACCGAAACATATGGGTTTCGGTGGTTGCCACAAGAATTTCAATATTCAAAATGTTTCGGTAGGTTTCACAATATTACCGAGACTTTTAAGGTTTCGGTAGGTTGAGTTGGTATTGTTTAAGTGGGTTTCGGTACTTTATAGAAACCTTGGAGTTTTCGGTATAGGTTTCGGCAATTCGAATAGTTTCGGTAGTCATATGGGTCTCGGTAGTTTGTTTCATGAGAAAAGTTTCGGTATATACCGAAACCTTTCATGAGTTTCGGTATCTTCCTCAAGGTTTCTGTATTACGGTTTTAATGTTACCGAAACCTTAAGGTTTCGGTAACCATGCATGAGTTTCGGTATATACAAAACACACACACAAACACACTGTTACACTTTATTCTTTTTGTTTTCCTTTCAAATTCAGTAACAAAACTATGATTAAAATGGTGATTGATGTTTCTAATTGATAAATTTTTAACTCATCTTGAAACTTATTAAAATTCTATAAACCGTAGGTTTAATTTTGAACCTAAAGAACACATTTAAACATAAAAATTACCTTGAATCTTTGTAGAATGTTTTAACGTGATGCTTGTTTGTTGATAATCTTGGTTTAATTCTTGATTTCTTGTTGCAAATTGATGGATTTAGAAGGAGAAGATGAAGATGAAGGAACCGTGGGTATAGAGAGAGAGCAGAGAGTTTTGGGGAAAATGATCAGATGTCCATTTAAGCATATATATATTCTTAATTCTCAAAACTCTCATTTCAAGCAATAAACTTTTGTTTATCTCCTTCTTTTAGTAATTAAATTTTATAATTTAACATAATATATAATCTTAAGTATAATTATATATTTCTCATTACTTTTAAATAAAATTACAAACACAGTTACATTTTCTAATCATTTATTCGTGTGTCACAATTATAATTCGTATCAAGTATGTTGCTATAATTTATAATATTTAATTTAATTAAACAATTTCATTATTTAATTAAATTACAATACAAATAATGTAATTTAAAATTACATTATTAGATCAAATACGGAATTAAAAGTTCGGTTAAACTAGGTTGTTACAGAATGGGCTCCACCACGCACAAACTTCGTCCCCGAAGTTAGCTATGTTCGAACAGACTTGGATAGGTAGCTTTCATGACATCTCTTGATTCCCAAGACTGATGCGAACCTTTGTGGTGTTTCCACTGGACGAGCACCATCTGTATTTCTTTATTCCGAAGCTTTTTGGTCTTCGAGTCCAGAATACGTTCTGGCTCTTCAACCACGCGAAGCTTCTCATCAATCTGCAAGTTAACGTGTGGTATTTGAACTTCTCTTTCGTCTGCTAAGCTCTTTCTCAAGTGACTAACATGGAATACAGGATGTATTCCAGATAAGTCCGCTGGCAGTTCAAGACGATAAGATTGATTTCCTATCTTTTCCACAATCTTGAACGGACCGATGAATCTCGGAGCTAGCTTGTTTCTCTTTATAAATCTCACCACATTCTTCATTGGGGATACTTTCAACATCACCCAATCGTTAACTGCAAAGCTTATTGATCTGTGTCGGTTATCATAATATGACTTCTGCCTGCTTTGAGCTTCTAGTATGTTTCTTCTAACAAGTTGAATCTTCTCATGAGTCAACTGTAGAAGGGCAGGACCCGCTATTGGCGATTCACCTGTTTCGCACCAACAAGTAGGAGTTCTGCACTTTCTTCCATACAAAGCTTCAAATGGAGCCATCTTGATTGTTGAATGATAACTGTTATTGTATGAGAATTCGACCAGAGGCAAGTGGTCATCCCAGTTACCACCTAGATCAAGAACACAGGCACGAAGCATATCTTCACGAGTTAAGATAGTACGTTCACTTTGGCCATCTGCACTTGGGTGATAAGCTGTACTAATAGAAATTCGAGTACCCATCCCTTCTTGCAGCGCTTTCCAAAATCTTGAAGTGAAACGACTATCACGATCAGAGACAATAGATTTCGGCACACCATGACGAGAGATGATCTCGATAATGTACATCTGTGCCAGTTTATCGAGAGAATATGTCTCTTTCATCGGTATGAAGTGAGCTGACTTTGTTAATCAATCCACGACTACCCAGATGGAGTCGTGCTGTCTCTTAGTTTTCGGCAACTTTGTGATGAAGTCCATTGTTATATGCTCCCACTTCCACTCAGGAACTGGCAGTGGTTGCATATCCCCGAAGGGTTTCTGGTGTTCTGCCTTAACCATCTGACATACTCTGCAGCTTTCAACACATTTACCGATGTCTTTCTTCATTCCTGGCCACCAGTAATCAGCTTTCAGATCAAAATACCTCTTTGAGCTGCCAGGATGAACAGATAATTTGGACTTGTGAGCTTCAGAAAGAAGAGTGCTACGAATAGAACCATATTTAGGAATCCAGATTCGGTTTCCCTGGAGACAGTGAAGTCCCAAATGGTTCAGAGTTAGAAATTGTAATTGCCCTTTAAGATTTTCAGAACTGATATTCTCTTCTTTCAGTGCTTCAGCTTGAGCAATACTGATGTCTTCAATAAGATCAAAAGAGAATACTACAGGAGTCAGGGCATAGCAGCACTTTTTCGGATAGACTTTCCTACTCAAAGCATCCGCGACAACATTAGCTTTGTCGGGATGATATAGGATCTCGCAATCATAGTCCTTAATAAGCTCCAAGGACCGACGCTGTTTCATATTCAGATCATTTTGAGTGAAAAGATGTTTGAGACTCTTATGATCGGTGTAAAGCTGACACCGAGTCCCATAAAGATAATGACGCTAGATTTTTAGAGCAAAGGTAACGGCAGCCAACTCAAGATCATGAGTTGGTGCACTTTTCTCGTAATCCTTTAATTGCCTTGAAGCGTAGGCAATTACTTTTCCCCTTTGCATGAGAACACATCCTAAGCCAGTACCAGAAGCGTCGCTGTAAACGACAAAATCATCATTGCCTTCTGGTAAAGCTAGGATCGGCGCTTGAATAAGCTTCTGTTTCAGAATGTCAAATGCCTCTTGCTGTTTATCAGACCAAAAAAAGGAGTATTCTTTCGTGTTAGCATCGTTAGAGGTACATCAATCTTCGAGAAGTCCTTTATGAATCGCCGGTAGTAACCAGCCAATCCGAGGAAACTTCTTATTTCTGAGGCATTGCGAGGCGTTTGCCATTTCTGAACAGCCTCGACTTTAGAAGGATCAACGGAAATCCCTTAGCCAGAAACAACATGGCCAAGGAACTGAATCTATAAGAATCAAAGTAGAAATTCAAATTCTGATGTAAATCAAAGAATACTTAGGAAATAGCTGAAGACATATATAATAGAAATTATACCTGTCTGAGCCAAAATTTGCACTTAGAAAATTTTGCGTAGAGTCTTTCTTTTCTTAATAACTCTAGCAATCGCCGTAGATGAATAGAATGATCAGCCTCCGTTTTGGAGTAAATCAGAATATCGTCTATGAATACGATAACTGATTTATCCAACATAGGTCTGCACACGCGATTCATGAGATCCATGAACGCAGCTGGTGCATTTGTCAAGCCAAATGGCATCACGAGAAATTCGTATTGACCGTATCTTGTACGGAAGGCTGTCTTTGGAACATCCTCTTCTTTAACTTTCAACTGATGATATCCAGAACGAAGATCTATTTTCGAAAAGTAGCTGGCTCCTTGTAGCTGATCAAACAGATCATCGATTCTGGGCAGAGGATACTTATTCTTATTGTAACCTTATTCAACTCGCGGTAGTCGATGCACATACGAAAAGTTCTGTCTTTCTTCTTAACGAATAAGACAGGTGCACCCCACGGAGATGAACTCGGTCGGATAAACCCCTTTTCCAATAGCTCTTGCAACTGTTTCGACATTTCTTGCATTTCCGCAGGTGCAAGTCTGTAAGGAGATTTTGCGATAGGAGCCGCACCAGGAATCAAGTCAATACTGAACTCAACTTGACGTTCCGGTGGTACTCCGGAAATGTCATCAGGAAAGACGTCTGGGAACTTGCAGACAATCGGAATATCAGACATAGATTTCTTTTCAGAGTTGGATTCAGATAGAGCATTAAACAGATAGGATTCATGTCTCTTAGATATATATTTATGAGCTTTCTCTATAGAAATAAAGCAGTGAGCACCTTTACGCTTCTCGCCTTTGATCTCCAATACTCGGCCGTCTGAAGACTTGATTCTGATGATTCGCCGATTGCAGATGATTGTAGCCTCGTTATTTGTTAACCAGTCCATACCAATAATGACATCGAACTCTTTCAACGGAATCGGGATAAGGGCAAGGTTGAACACGATATTATCAACAAGCAGAGTACAGTTACGGTAAACAGAATCAGCCATAACGTAACTGTTACTGGCTGTCTCAATGTCAAGTACTACAGGAAGCTACGATGGAAATTTGCATAATCTTTGTGCGAAAGAAGTTGATATGAAAGAACGACTAGCACCGGAATCGAATAGTACTCGGGCAGGAATGGAGTTAAGTAAAAACATACCCGTAACTACATCAGGGGTTTCCTTTGCTTCTTCGGCCGTTATTTGAAACGCACGTGTCCTTGCTGTCGGAGTTGCAGCAGAACTTTTCACTGTAGAACCTCCCGCTGATGATTGCGACTGATATCGTTGCCCGCTGCGACACTGATACATGAAATGTCTTCTTTTTCCGCATTTAGCACATCCATGTCCTTGCTGTGGGCACTCTTCACTGCTATGACCAATTCGGTTACACGCAAAACAAGTAACATCATCTGGGTTACACAGCCCCATGTGTGACTTTCTGCATCGCTTGCAGAATCGTGGCTCGTTTGTCAATGAGTAGGCTTGCGCTTTCGGTTGGGACTGTTGAGATTGCTGGGTCTGAGATTTGTTTGGCCTGAAAAATCTGCTGAATCTCTGCTTCTTCGGAGGAGGCGGATTCGTCGGGTTAGTTGTTGGGGCGTAGAGTTGATCACCATACTCTAAGTACCCTCGCTCGATCTGTCTAGCTGCTTCAACCATCTCTAGATAAGAATTATACTTTATCGCGCTCATTGGGTTTCGATATCTCGGATTAAGCCCTCCACGAAATCTATTCATCTTGATGCAATCCATATTGAGCCTTATCTAAACGATATACTCTATCTGGATATTATGGATCTGTAAATCCGGGCGGCTGCTCTACATACACCAGCTCCTTCACTTTCCCATAAAGGAAAGCACTCTTAACATCTAGTTGATATACCTTAAAGCCCTTGAAGGAAGCAAAAGCCAGAAACAACCTAATGGCTTCCAGCCTAGCTACTGGTGCAAACACCTCATTGTAATCAATTCCCTCCTCTTGGTTGAAACCCTTTACAACTAACCTAGCCTTGTTGTGAGTGACTATACCCCGATCTTCTCTTTTGCACTTAAAAACCCATTTGGTTCCTACTGCAATTTCCCCTCGAGGTAATGGAACTAACTCCCACACTTCTAGTTTCCTAAAATGAAGAGTTCTTCCTGCATCGCTTCAACCCAGGAGTTATCCTTTAGTGCCATTTGCACATTCTTAGGCTCTACTTGCGAGATGAAACAAGAATAGAGACAAATATGATATGCCTCGGAGTCGTTTATCATCGACAACAACACAGTGTTGTTATTTAAACTACTCCTAGTCCTCACACCCTCGTTAGGATTTCCTATGATGCTTTCTATAGGATGGTTCTTTTTGATCCTAGAGGTCTCTATCTCGTCAACTCTCAGATTATCTCCTAAGTTAGATCCTATTTCACCTAATGGGTGTGAAAACCACCCCTTACGGGGCAGTTCTTACTAGTCTAGGTCCTAATTCATGCAATACGATATCAATCATACTAAGATAGGGTAATTAATTTGCGGAATTATAAATTACAAATACAAACATATTAGAATTAAGTTTAATATAGATTACAATTTTCAAATTAAACTTATAAAGGGTACCATCTAATCTAATACATTACATCATAAAATCATATCAAGTCTACCCAAAACCACCACAATTGTCATCTTCCAATCAGTACCGAAGGGTTCGTTGAGTAGTGGTCTATGAAAGCTTCAAAACTTGGATCTTGAATGACCTAAGAACTAGGCCCAGCAGGTGACTTTCCTTTATCTCTTCCTGTAAAAATTGTAAAGTAGCAACTGTAAGCAATGCTTAGTGAGTATATAGATTTTCAAATCAACATGCATGGTCAAGCGGATCTTTAGTCTAGCGTGATATGTCTTGGCTGCCGCTATAGCCCTCATGATTGAGATATAGAATTTATAGAATCGGATGATGTTCAGGCCACACTCACGCTTAAATCGTGGGGATCAGCCACATACTGGGCTAGCTACCAGTAAGTCAATATGGCAGAACATCGGAGGTCATTACCAAGTCCATAAAAACTGGTGAAATAGCCAGGTCTAGAACAATAGACCATCAAGGCTAATCAAGCTGAAGAAATCTATCAAGTGTTTGATCAATAGTGAAAGCTTAAGTCATAGAAGTCATGATAGCAATGAATCATAAAGCAATATCTGAAGAAGTCTTAAATACAATATGAAATGATAATCAAATAGCTATCATGATCCACTGGGCAACACCGAACCATGGTGTGCACAGGTCTCAATCCAGCTGATACAATGAATGTCAATAAATCTAACATCAACAATATATCTCAACCGGAAAGTCAACATGTTAAATCTGAATATCTATAACTCACTGATCTGGTCTTTGTCAAACAGATATAAAAATCTGCCACCTGAGTTATCTCAGGATTTTATCTTTGTCAATCTGTTCTCTGTCAAATCAAGTCTTTGACCCGCTTTTAAGTCTTTAAATCTTTGTAAGTATGTTCAGAATTTCACTGAACCTGTCCAGAAGTATCATGTCAAATTATGTTAATATCGTATCATTATCATCATCTTTTTAGTCTTTAAAATCTCTAATTTCATCTGATTCTTGATAACTCATAAACTTTTATGTCCATTTTCATGGACATGTGTGACTTTTGTCATATTTATATCATAATATCTCCTTTTAAAATTTTAACTAAAGATTTATTGATTTTAATCTTTATAAATCATAATTTTGTTTTGACATCAGATTATATAAAAATGATCACTATTTATACATACATACACACACACACACACACACACACATATATATATATATATATATATATATATATATATATATATATATATATATATATATATATATATATATATATATATATATACACGTGTATATATATATACACACACTCATAGATATGTATACATATATATTTATAGACAAACCCATATGCTTTATGCCATGCACACACACATGCACATAATACCATACATGTACACTCATGCATACAAGAATAAAACAAATTTCATTTCTGCATGATTGGTTTTTGGAAATTGTAATTTGGAGGTCTCGGTATTCCAAATTACCGAAACATAAGGGTTTCGGTGGTTGCCACAAGAATTTCAATATTCAAAATGTTTCCGTAGGTTTCACAATATTACCGAAACTTTTAAGGTTTCGGTAGGTTGAGTTGGTATTGTTTAAGTGGGTTTCGGTACTTTACCGAAACCTTGGAGGTTTCGGTATAGGTTTCGGCAATTCGAATAGTTTCGGTAGTCATATGGGTCTCGGTAGTTTGTTTCATGAGAAAAGTTATACCGAAACCTTTCATGAGTTTCGGTATCTTCCTCAAGGTTTCTGTATTTCGGTTTTAATGTTACCGAAACCTTAAGGTTTCGGTAACCATGCATGAGTTTCGGTATATACAAAACACACACACAAACACACTGCTACACTTTATTCTTTCTGTTTTTCTTTCAAATTCAGTAACAAAACTATGATTAAAATGGTGATTGATGTTTCTAATTGATAAATTTTGAACTCATCTTGAAACTTATTAAAATTCTATAAACCGTAGGTTAAATTTTGAACCTAAAGAACACATTTAAACATAAAAATTACCTTGAATCTTTGTAGAATGTTGTAACGTGATGCTTGTTTGTTGATAATCTTGGTTTAATTCTTGATTTCTTGTTGCAAATTGATGGATTTAGAAGGAGAAGATGAAGATGAAGATGAAGGAACCGTAGGTATAGAGAGAGGAGAGAGTTTTGGGGAAAATGAGCAGATGTCCTTTTAAGCATATATATACAAATAATGTAATTTAAAATTACATTATTAGATCAAATACGGAATTAAAAGTTCGGTTAAACTAGGTTGTTACAATGGGGGAACATCCTCAGATTCCACAATTTCCTCCTCGTGGACAGTTTCCTCAGAGTTGGAATTTGGTGCCTGAGTCTGATTCTCAGTTGAAGGTCCCTCTGGATCAGTAACTTCTGGAGATCCATCTTCTGTCGAAGTAGGCTCAGATGTGGATTGAAATATAGTCCTCGAAAAGGTATGACCTTCGTTATTCAGATGCAACGTCGCCAAGTCCTTTTCGATTGAACCTGCATTTTCATCCAAAGGAATGTTAAATGACTCAAACAATTTATCATAGTCAAATATCAATTCCGGACCTGTTTGGGGTTCATGTGTATAACTTGTGACTTCAATGTTATACACAATCTCTACTGTACCATTTGTTTTGTTAAAAACCCGTTTGTTTGGTGAGTTCGGCACATAACCTAGGAAATATCCTTCGTCAGCCTTTTCACCAAACTTAGGTTGATGTTTTGTTCGCAGTAAAGTACATGGTACCCCAAACGGTTCGAAGCCAGTTAAATTAGGTGGTCGTTTATTCAAAATTTCATAACAGCTTTTGTTCAAAGATTTGACAGTTAGGACCCGATTTAAAATATGACATGCGGTATTCACTGCCTCCCCCCAAAACATGGTAGGAAGCTTTGAATGCGAAAGCATAGTCCTAGCTGCCTCAATCAATGTCCTGTTTTTACGTTCGGCCACCCCATTTTGTTGAGGCTCATATGGTGCACTAAATTGATGCACTATGCCCTTTGAGAGGCAACATACACCAATTACAGTGTTTTTGAACTCAGCTCCATTATCACTACGAAGCCTTTTAACCCGTGTTCCATAGGAATTCTCCACTTGGTCTAAGAACCCGATAAGCTTGGAAGCCGTCTCGTCCTTTGTACCTAGAAAGAAAACCCAAGAAAATCGTGAGTAATCGTCAGTGATAACCAAACAATACCAACTACCTCCTATACTCCTTTTGTTGATTGGTCCGAAGAGATCCAATAACAAATCGAATGTAGAGGTTATGGAATTCTGAGTCTTGGACTTGTGTGCCTTCTTATGTTGTTTGCCCTTCTTGCATGGTAGACACTTGTCCTCGAACTGAAAACTCTTCATACGCACACCTTGCACCAATCCATTTTTCGTTATATAGTTCATTTTTCTTAGGTGCAAATGTGCCATGCGTCTGTGCCACAACACTGATTCCGTCTCCGAAGCTTTGGATAACAAACAGATTGGCCCCATCGAAGTCTCCGGCTTGTTCATATCAAGCATGTACAATTCATTCTTCCTTGGTGCCCGCATCAATATCCACTCTTCAGGAATCTTGAACCCCGGTTTTAGCACTAACGCTTCAGTGTCAGTGAACAACACTGAATTCTTCTTGTCACAGATTTGAGATACACTAATGAGATTGTGAACCAGTTTATCAATGTGATAAACTTGATCCAACTTGATCGTCCCATTAGTGACCACTCCGGTACCCGTGATGTTTCCTCCTTTATTTCCCGCGAATGATACAAATCCCCGATTCCCACCCTTGAAGTCTGTAAGGAGACTTCTTTCCCCTGTCATGTGCCTCGAGCATCCACTGTCGACGAACCATTTGTTGTTTGGACCTGTGGTAATCACCTGCACATGAAAGAAAATAGGTTAGTTATCACGGGGAACCCAAGCCATAACTGACTTGGCTATACCATTCTCGTCCACATACTTAAACTCTTTCAAATACCCATCTCGCCTTTCAGGTGACTTGGGTCGTTGAACAGGAGTTTGTTGTGGTGGCGAGTGATGTAAATTCACTCTCTGCCTTTGAGTAGCCATTTGTTGTGGAGCTCTTGAATAATTCCGATTATATTGTATTTCAGATTGTGATCCCTGAGCTCTTACCAGTGTGTGATGCCTAATAGGAGTGTGTGACCTAACCGGAGTGTATGCTCTGCTAGGTGTTGTGCTCCTATATTGTTGTTGAGGTCTAGACCTAGACTGATTTACGACTCTATTCGGTGAATTAGTCCTAACCACTTCCTTTGGTCCAACCTTTACCGGTATTTGTTTCGCAACTTGTTTTGGTGCGGCCTGCACAGTTTTCTCGGTACTCTGAGAACTACTAGTGCTCGCCACATTTGTTGAGGGCTTAACTGGTGTTGGCTTCCCTGTCTTAGGTGTAACTTCTGTTTTCCTAAGCGGACAGTTAAAAGCAACATGACCCTTTTCCTGCAGGTGTTTCACTGGAGGAAGACACAAATTTGACTTTCTTAACCTTGACGGTTGTATCAGTCACTTTAGGTGTATTTTCTTTTACAGGCTCAGATATAGGTGTAGGTATGTCCTCTAAGTCTACTGATTTGTCAGTTTTCTCCTGAGGTTGAGGCACGTAGTTTGCATTAAAAGGAGGAGGAATCTCATGAAATCCTAGACCTACAGGCTTTTTAGATTGGCGTTGAGCATCTAAAACTTTCCCTAGGTTCAGACTTGAACTCCTAAACTTTTCTAGCTTACTATTAGCCTCTGCTACCTTCACCTTAGTTTCGGCTAACTCTACTTCTTTGGTCTTTAGATCTTTGGTCAAAGCCTCTACATGCTCATACATCAGTTCTAATCTAACGCACTGCTCACTCAGCTTGTCTTTTAGAACTATGACATCTTGTGCATCAGCTTTAAGCTTATCCTTAAGATCTTGCTTAATGTCATTCAGGCTAGCGTTATCAGATTTTAAAGACTCATTTTGAGCAGATATGTTCTTATGTGATTCTAATACTAGATTTAATCTGTCGTTTGAAGTAACACATAACATACATAATTCATGAAAAAGAGAGTAGTTCAGACTAACCTTTGTGTTATCAGATTCCACGTTGGCCATTTGAGCGGCAAACTCCAGAAGCGTCTGATCATTCGTCTTATCCACCCACATCGGACTGATGTCCCTTGTGGTCTGCTCTTCCCCTTCACATCCATTCTCAGTGACTTCAGCCATGAAGGCTCTAGCATTAGATTCCGGATGTGAGCACCAGTCGTAGGTACCATCCAGCTTTCTGTCTGATGTGACATTTGACAATAGACCAGCTAGATTGGCTTGACCGGAAGATGAACTCGGAAGGTATCTCTGTTGAGACTGATTCTGAAACTGTCCATGATGCTGATTCTGCCCTTGGTAAGTATCTACCTTCGGTCTCTGACATTCTCTGGCGAAGTGTCCCAGACCTTGACAATTGTAGCATTTGACTTTGGATTTATCAAAGCCAATCCCCTTATTATTCATAGTCAGATTCCTCCCAGTCCGTTTGATGAATCTTTTAACCAGTTGGGTTACCATGGCCAATTGCCATTTGAGATTCATTTCCTCAAGATCGTCAGGGTCTACCTGACCATAGTCTTCATCCCAGAGAGCAGGATCGTTTATTTTCCCCTAAACGCAGTTTCCATACGCGGCAACAAATGACGCAAGCAAGTTCAAATGTTCTTCGGCCGATTTAGCGCTCATGGGCATCTTAGAGTAGCCCTGAGATGTTGATGCCTGTGCTGCTTGAGGTTGCTGTTCTTCCGATCTTCCCAACCCTAAGAACGCTCTATTCAGTGTGTCATCAGTCTCCGCTGGTGACGACGTTTCTCCAGTGAAAAACGCTGTAGCAGTTTTCAGATCAGCTGCGGCTGAAGGTTTTGTTTATTTTCCAAAATACATGGCTGGATTTTGGACTTGTTCATAATCCGTTACGGCCTTCAGTAGCTCGAAATGATATGCCAGCAACGTTCCCACGATATCCTCCAATGATTGGGTATAATACTTGTCTTCATTAAGCTTAATCATAGCCACATACATCGCCCACTTGGCTGGTCAGGAATCAAGAAGCTTATTGTTCTTTTCTGTGTCATTATACTCAATCCCATGACTTTCAAGCTCCGTCAACAGATGATAAAAGCGGGTGATGGTATCGTCCAGCTGTTCATCTTTCAAAGCCTTGAAAATAGCAAACTGCTGTTTCAACAACTCCATGCGCTTCCTTCGAACCCTCGGATTACCCTCACACCTCTTTTCCAGCGACTCCCAAAGTTCCTTAGATGTCTTTTGAGTCCGGAATGTGTGTAGTATATCCTGAGGCAAAGCCATTCGAATAATCGAGAAAGCTCTGTTCTCGGCTTCATACAGTTTCTTATCATCATCCTTCATCATTTGGTATGATAGACTCTTTGACGGCCTTCAACTTCTGAGATAGGTGGAATGTATCCTTCGTCAATACATACCCACATTCGCATGTCGTTGAAACGCACAAAATCGGCAAACCGATCTTTCCACCAATAATAATCTTCGAGTTTCATCAGCTTAGGCGGAGTATTAGCCTTCTTGACCTCATGATCCATTTCTAGAAACTTTTGAAGATTCGACATCGTTTCAAAAGTAATTGAATTGAACTTAATAAATTTAATTCGAAACTAATTTAAGTTAATTCTTTCGACTTTAGATAGATTCGAATATAATTAAATTTAAATTTATTTGGGATTAAATTCGATTAAGTTTTGTAATTCAATTAAATTCGAAATTGATGACAAATTCGAAAGTCTCCAAACTCGAAGGTCAAGACAAACTCGAACACTCAGTAGATTCGAAGCACCCTGTTCGACTATAGTCCAAACTCGAAGCAAACTCGAATCACAGCAAACTCGAGACCCCTAATCGACTTTAGTACAAACTCGAATTAAACTCGAAACACTCTTTATCAAACTCGAAAGGAGCGGATTTTGGTTAGACTCGAGACTAAGTAAAACCCTAATTACTCCTAACAGATTCGAGCGCCGCAAACTCGAAAAACGGCTAATACTTCGATTTCTTAACGTTTTGCAGATTAAATCAATATTTTTACAACGAAAAATATTGATTTCGATCAAAAACGTGAAAAACACGAAGTATTTCCCGGATGACAATTTGCTAAGCTCGAAAAACACGAAAAACACGAACACGAGAGAATAACCGTCCAAAAGCGTCAAGAAACCTAGGATGTATCTAGATGAACACGAAGAACACTAAGAACACCACGTAGTCTCTGATACCACTTGTAAGGTCTACACAACACGGATCTATCTAGACGCGGAACCGTCAACGAGTGCGGAATCCTCGTTAACGGGTTGACGGTAACAACTCTCACTAGAAACACGGAGACTATCAATAAGCTGCACGAACTACGACGGACGCACCTACGAATTGATCTCCGAAACAACACCAAAACTGATGATAAACTCGAAATCGCCTTTCGCTTAATCTCTCTCGAATTCTGCAAAAGTCTCATAATTATTTAAGTCTATCCCTAATTATAGAGGCTAATTCGAGTCTGCCATGGGCCAAACTCGAATCAGGCCCAAGGCCCATTCGAGTTTGTCCCATCTGACGCTCTCGAATCTGCCTACTGGAACACATTCGAATCTGCTAACAGATTCGAATCTGACTAAGTTGTGAATTCGAATTTAACCTAAATTCGACTTTCACATATTAAACCTGTGTTTGAAACTTATGTTTTTAACTTATGTTTGATTTTATCTTTGATCTTTATGTTTGAACTTCTTGTAATACGTTACATTAAGTTCAAACATACAATCAATAATAATTATCAAACATATATAAACATATATATCAAACACTTGCTATTACCACAATGTTGGATCACTTAGACTGCTATCGTCACACAGGGTGTACCAACAAACAACATCTCGAATCAAAATCCTATGATTCGGTTTTTATAAAAAAAAAACTCCAAAATTTGCAAGATTGGATGAATCTTACCTCAAAATGTTCGTTGTAATGTTTATAGTTCCTTTCAATAAGCTTGAATCCCGATTTGTGGTACTTGATTCCAACGAATTTCTTGTGTTGTTGGATTAAATCCGAGAGTTTGAGAGAGAGAGTGAGAGACGGTTTGAGAGAGAGAGTAGAGAGAGAGTGAGTTTTTGAAAAATGAAGGATTTCCCTTCTTTTATTTCTATTTTGACCCATTTGCATAATACACCCCTCAACTTCGTATTTTCTTACTTAACCGATATTATGATCAAAATTAGCTTAAATTGATATAATGATCCATTAAAACAATAATTGAGTCTTTAAAATTGTAAATTACAAATAATGGAAAAGTAGGGATGTTACAGTTTAAGAAAGGGAAATTAGTGTAGAAACACCCCAAAATTGATGATATAACGTTGGATTTATTTGCATGTACACAAAAATTAAGTTTGGTGATTTTATGGTAAAAACCCGTATGGGGTCGACCTGCAAACCTGTAAGTCGACTCGGCGAGTCGCCAAGAACACCAAGAATTTCTGAAATTTTTCTAAGTGTTGAATTCGTATTTCGGTTGAGACCCGAGTTCGGATGTGATCCGAATTCGTTTAGACCCGAATTCGGAAGGGTTAACCTCGGAACCATAGGGTTTTCGGATGCATGAGAATTCGACCGAAAATCCGCATTTCGAACCTCAACTCGCCGAGTCGGTCCCAGATGGTGCGAATTCGGATTTAGTTTATATAAACCGAAATGCAGGCTAAGAAACTAACTTTTTGGATATGCTTTTATTACTTAATAAAATATATAATTTAGTGCCAAAGCATACGATATTAAACAGAATATGAGATATTTATATGCAAGTTTTGGGCATAAAATGCAATTGAAAAGATTATGAGTTATCAGAATCAAGTCAATGAAATTCCAAAGTTTGATAATGATATAATATTATAATTTTGGACAGGTTCAGATTAATTCTGAACAGAGAAATATAGATTTAAAGATATTGAAAGTGGATCACAGATTTGAAAAGAAAAGCCAGCAATTAGATAGAGAAAGATTTAAAGAAAAATCCTGAGATAACTCAGGTGGTGGATTTTAAATCTGCTTGATAAAGACCACAGAACCAGTGAGTTATAAATATTAGGTTTTGCATGCTAGATTCCGGTTGAGACATATTGTTTATGATAGTTTATTTGACATTCATACATGCTCAGTTGGATTGTGACCTGTGCACACCATGGTTCGGTGATGCCCTGTGGATCATGATAGCTATTTGACTTATCATTCCGCATGACATTGTACTTACAGTTCATTTCAGAATTGCTATGAGTTTATTGCTATCATGACCTTGATGACTTGTGCTTTCATTATTGCTCGCATCTTTGACATATTGATTCAGCTTAGCATGATTAGCTTTAATGGTCTATTGTTCTAGACCATGCTACTTCACCAGTTCTATTGAACTTGGTATAGACACTCCGATGTTCCCCCATGTTGACCGCTGGTAGCTAGCCCAGCATAAGTGGATAGTTTCCACTAAAAAGCGTGTGCGTGGTGTGGACATCATCCTATTCTATGACTACTATGTCTCAATCATGAGTGGCTGTAGCGACAGTCAAGACATATCACGTTAGACCCATGATCCGCTTGATTAATGCATGTAATCTGAAAATCTATATTAAACTTATCCTAATATTTTGTACTGTAATTAGAAATTCCGCAATATAATTACTCTACCTTAGTTATGATTGATATCGTGTTGCAAGATGTGGGACCTAGACTCGTGACGACTGCCCCGTAAGGGGTGGTCTTTACAAGTTCCTTATATCAAGTACTTACGAGTGTTTGGTTGCAGGTGCCATGTGTTGAGCGACAAGGAAAACCTCGGGAAATTCAACGAGAAAGCGGATCAAGCAATATTTCTTGGATACTCATTTAATTCAAAGTGGATCAAGTGACCAGGACAGTCAATGAGAGTGTGCACATCACATTCGATGAAATGGCTAAACTGGCTTCGGAAGTTGACCAATCAGGACCACGCATTACCCCAATGCCTGGAGACTCCTCCAAATCTTCTTATTTTTCTTCTGAATTAGTTAATTTATTTGATCATTTTTATGTAGAATTTATTGGTCCTAGTACTAATCCTTCTTCTGTTTCTTCTTTTGTAGTTAACACATCCTCAAATGATTCAGCTGCTCAACAATCAACATCAGATCCACCAATTCTTACATCAATCCATACACCATCCACTACATCATAATCACCTTCCACATCATCCACAAACACTCCAGCAGTTGAATCCACTCCGTTAATACCCTCACACGTAGGTCCAAACATTACCCCTTTAGAAGACTAAACAGAAGCTTAACCAGAACAAGTGGTACCTTCACTCGAAACCATCGATCATTATTCTTCATCCGTCCCCACCCTCTCCACTGAGATTCCATCACGTTCACCCCTGCCACACCTGACGAAATGGACCCGAAGTCACCCAACTGAACAAATTATTGGTGATATCTCTACCGGGGTCCAAACTCGAAACACAACTAGTAATGAATGTCTCTTTGCGTCATTCCTTAGTATGATAAAGCCTGCTCGTGTGGATGAAGCCTTGAAAGATGCAGACTGGATAGTAGAAATGCAAGAAGAGCTCAACAAGTTCGAACAGCTCAGAGTATGGTGGTTAGTTCGCAAACCAAAAGGCCGAGCCATAATCGGGACAAAATGGATTTTTATTAACAAACGAGACGAGAACAGCATCGTGGTAAGATACAAAGCAAGACTAGTCGCCAAAGGCTACCGGTAGCAGGAAATGCATTTATTATGACGAGACCTTCGCTCCAGTTGCACGAATTGAAGCTAACAGAATCTTCTTGGCGCATGCGGCACACAAAGACTTCAAGGTGTACCAAATGTACGTCAAGACATCCTTCCTAAACGGTGAACTCAACGAAGAGGTGTACGTTGAACAAACACAAGGATTTATTGATGCACATAAACCAGAACATGTTTATGTTCTAGATAAAGCCCTCTATGGTTTGAAATAAGCACCTCGCGCAAGGTAAGACAGTCTTTCAAACTTTCTTGTCTCTGCTGGTTTCAGTAAAGGTGTGGTGGACACAACACTGTTCACGAAAAAGGAAGGCCCGGACATAATGCTAGTCCAAATGTACGTTGATGATATTATATTTGGTTCTACTAACCGTAATTTTTGTAAGAATTTTTATCCCTAACGGAGTCCAGGTTTGAGTTGAGTATGATGGGGGAAATGAACTTTTTCCTTGGATTACAAGTCAAACAACCTGAAGATGGGATATTTGTGAACCAGTCAAATTATACTCTTGACATTCTCAAGAAGTATAAGTTAGACTCATGCACGAGTATCGCAACTCCCATGGCTTCAAACTGTAAGTTAGACACTACTCCTGCTGGGAAAAGTGTCGACAATACCACTTACAGATGGATGATTGGTTCGTTACTTTATCTTACGGCTAGTAGACCTGATAAAATGTTCTCAACATGTCTTTGTGCTCGTTTTTAGGTCGTCCCCAAGAATCACACCTAACTGCGGTAAAACGCATATTTCGTTATCTTAAGGGTACACTCGATCATGGCCTATGGTATCCAAAGGGGACCAATTTTGATCTTACCGTGTTTTCAGATGCTGATTTTGGAGGTTGCAGAGTCGATAGGAAAAGCACTTCATGCGGAATACAGTTTTTGGGTGACAGACTAGTGAGTTGGTCTTCCAAAAAGCAGAAATGTGTTTCCACATCCACAGCCGAGGCTGAGTATGTAGCAGCTGCAAGCTGTTGCTCTCAAGTGCAGTGGATGAGAACACAGTTACGTGATTATGGATTTTCTCTCACCAACATCCCAGTTTACTGTGATTCCAGAAGCACGATTTCCATCTCTTGCAATCCCGTGAAGCACTCACTAACAAAACACATAGACAACATATATCATTTCATTAAAGATCATGTAGAAAAAGGAACAATTGAGTTATACTTTGTAGGCACAAAATTTCAACTTGCTGATATTTTTACTATGGTTTTAGACGAACCTCGTTTTCAGTTCTTAGTATCTCAAATCGGCATTTTGAATCCACCTTCTATTTAAATTTCAGATATTCTCTAAATATTTCTATTTTATACAAGAAATTGTTTGAAATTCTTTTATTTAGAAAATATCTGAGAAAATTTAAAGGTCGTCTCACAAAATTATGTTCAGTTTCATCTATGTATATTTTTAATGATTAATAATCCTGAAAGTTGCTATGTGAATGGTTCTAACTCGAGTGGGACGATAACTATATCCAGATTTGTCTACATTTCATAGGGTAAAAGGTTTCAAGTTGAATCTAATAGGATAATTTTTTTAATTGACGGGGAGTAAAATAGGTTGTGTAGTGTACTTCAGTTATTCTTCGTTTTATTTTATTTTACTTTATTCCTAATATTTTTTCTCAAAAACAGATAAAGATTTTATATTCTTGTCTTATTTTTTTCTTTTCTTCTTTTTCTTCTTTATTCTTTTTGTCACATATTTTGAAAAACTCAAAAAAAAAAATTTATTTTTATTTTTATTTTTAGTTCTTTGTTTAATTTGTACTTAATTAAATTTTCTTGGTAGTCTAATTGAAAAATCAAAAACATTTTTATGTTTTAGTTCATAATTTTGTCTTAGAAATTTTTCTAAAAAGAAAACCCAAAAAGATTTTTTAATTGGGCCAATTTCTTATTTTTTTCAATAGGCTGTTTCTATTTTTTTGTAGCCCAATATTTTATTTAAAGTTTTCTGTGTGTGTGTTTGCCCCAATTCTTAAAAATCAACGCGCGGATCTTTTCTTCCCGACCCGTACCGCCTATATAATTAGGCGGGCTTTGCTTCCTTGCTTCTACGCTTCCTTTTCTTCTTCTCCAAAATTTCCGACGATCAGGTAACCTTATTTTTGCTTTATTTTGCAATTTTACTTCATATTACAATGTATTAATTTTCTTAATTTTAAGGGTTTTTAAACCCGATTTTTGCATTTTTAAGGTTTTAAATCACTTCTTTATAAGTTAGTTTACTTTAATAAAATGTTCCTTATCACTTTTAACATCAGGACCTGCATTTTGTTGCATTTTTGTGAATATTTTAAAAGTACACGTTTGCATCTGCATGAACTCATTTATTACAAATTTGTCTATGTGTAAACTCGGATACACCCGAAATTCGGGAGCCCTACACTTAGAATAAATTTTTACTTTAAATGTTTTATATTGCGTGGACCCCATCTGAATTTCGGTTCACCAGAAATTCGAATGCCTTGACAAAATACACTTAGAAAAAATATGAAGTTTATCTTTGTTTACCGAAATTCGGATGCTTTCGAATAATAACATTTAAATATTTTATTAACCTAAGTGTATGTCATGGACCATCCGAAATTCGGGTCCATATGAATTTCAGGCCCACTCTGAAATTTGTTACTTCATTTCTAGCATAAGTTTTTAATGCATCTATTCCCACCCGAAATTCAGTTCGATCCGAATTTTGGGTCCATCATATGTGTTTCCATACTTAGATTTTTCCATAGAATGTTAACATTTTCCATGCATTAGCACATCCGAGTTTCTAGTCCACTAGAAATTTGGATCACATCAACCGATTTCGATCCCACCCGAAATTCGGTTCCCATGCATCCGAAATTCAGCTCATCTGAAATTCAACACTAAGCATATTTTCCATTTTTTTGTCATTTTTAGTTTTTTCATTTGCATTTCAGTTTTTTATAAAAGTCAAAAAGAAAATAAAAATTCATGTCCATGCACCATTGGTTCTAGTTTAAAATAAGTTTTTGAGTGAACACGTCTATTTTAACATTGGTCTCTCAACGATCGACTTTGGATTTTATTCAATAGAAGTTACATTTTATTGATGAAAATCCCGATGCTGTAAACAGAATGGATGGGTTCAATTTCACACTTATTTCAAACGTAATATAAATGTACTGTTCATACACAAGTCTGTTAAACTAACTGTGTTGCATTTCTACAGGACTAATGGATTCCCAAATCACACTCACCATTCCCCATCCACCCATCCCGAATAATAACAAACAATTGTCAGAGAAAACTCTGCTCTCAGCTTACCAATTCACCGAGTTTTCCCCCCACAACTGGCAACTAGACCTATCATTCCTCCGTGCTGAAGCCGAGGAAATCACCTTTGATATACTCAAAGACCATCCCATGTTCTACTCCTTAACCACCGCCATCTCCGTACCCACCATCTGCCTCCAACAATTTTGGCACCATCTTAAAATTCATCAATGAGGCAGTACCTCATTTCACCACCACCATAGACTCCATACCCATCAGTCTAACCCTGCCAGCCATCCCCCGTAATCTACGCCTACCCACCAAAAACTTATCCGTCAGCAAATACTCCTATGCCCCCATCCCAACCCCAGGCCAAACACTGCAAGAATCTTATCAATCGACAATGATGGTAATCTTACAAAACCATCCGACTTCAAGACCAACAACTCCAGTCTCACTAGAGGGTCTTCTTTGACGTGATCAACAAGTGCTTCACGGGAAAGCCCTTAAGACATGACTCGGCTTCAATTCACGTGCTCGCGATGTTTGTCACCTTCGCATATGATCGTCAGTTAGACTATGCGGCATTCATCTTCGATGGGCTTAAACGAGCAATCCAAGATCGGGGGACAAAAAGAGAGAGGAAGTCTATTCCATTTTAGAGAGTCCTTCAACTCTTCATCCAATTCGCCATGGACAACGACGATGGCATCCACGAAAGGCCAGAAGCGTATGTTTATAAGACAGTGGCTCTACAAAGAGAAAAAATCCAAAAGAAAATTCCAAGAGTCCCAGTCATGAATATCCCGCTAACCATGTTATGTCTGGCAGATCAATTAGATGAAATAGTAAGGGCTTCTTTTCAGGGATTGTACCCAGATGAGGCTCTATCAGAACTAGCTTAGCCAACCACATCCGAAGGAGAGCATATAATGAGTGAGATTGAGGCAGTTGAGGTGGCAATTCAAAATATTCTGGGCACTGGGGACTGGGAGATGTCAATAGTGAGGGTGGGAGATGAAAGAGAGAGGGCAGAGACCGGTGATTCCGAATGCACCATCTCTGACCCATTGAGGGCTTGAGGGAGTCTAATCCCCACTTAGCCGGATAAGCCTACAATAGACCACTAGTCCAGTGGTCGACCAAACTCAAACCACCCACTCAGGTTCCCCTCAAAGGGAACCTGTTTCATTGCACGGAGAAATACAACATACGCCATCACCCTCTTATTCGGAGAGAGGTGATGCTGTAACAGGTCACGCGTCGCCCCCCAGTGGCCGAACCTCAGTTGATCATAGTTGACACCCCACCCCATATCACTGCGCACGACGCCTTCGTGGTGTCCCCTCACATTCGAGACGCCTCCGTGGCGTCTCCAGTAATTTCTAGATCTGCACTCCCAATTGGGGAGGCAGAAAGGATGGTAGGAAGACCTGATGTTGTCACTCGTATGCCATCAGCTTCAGGTCATTAATGGATTACACTCGAGATGCTAACGGCCGCTCTTCGTGACACCGGTTTTGTTTCCCGGGCAGACGTTGTCGCCCTCAATGTGGTTCAGAGGAACAACAAACCGCCTTTCTCTCATTGTTGAAGGGTAAGGGTGTTGCAACTCAAAAATTGCCACCAGGTACCCCAAGAGTCCAATCAAATGCAGTCGTCCAAGTGCAGATTGCAGTTCTCTCTGATCAAATAGAAAGCCTAAAAAGGCTACTTCTGCGAGTAGAAGAACAAATGAATAACAGAATGGATGGGCTTAAATCTACCATAATTGTTCTATAATCATCGTGCAGACCCTAGGCTGAATCCCTGAAGTGCAAGCATGATGACCAAGAGTGGGGAAATGCAAAGTGTATGGGGAGCGGAAGCAAAATAGAATGGGGAGGAAGTTCTAGGAGCTCCAGGTGGACCAACAGAATAAAACTTATTGGCAATGGTAGTGTTCGAACCACCTGACAAAGTCGAAATCATCTTAGTGTGTGATTCAGACTCTGAGATTGATCAAGATGAACCACTAAAAACACAAAAGCCTGAACCTGAGTCACCACAAAAATCATCATCTCATTTGATTTCTTGAACTCCCCTACTCATGTACCTCAAGATGAAATCATGCCAGCTATCCCTAGTCCTATCAACATTCCTCAAGTCGAAAACATCCCACGAGTCCAAATTACATCCACCCAACCCGCCGAGTCATCAGGCCCCAAAACAGTTGATTGCTTTGAAAAGGAGGCTGATGTAACTCCTGTACATGATAGAAATGATCTGGAATGAGTGATGTGGTTTTCGAAGGGCTAAGTTCAGTCTCTCTTAGCCGAAGAAAGAGATGCACTAAATCTTGACCATCGGGGTCGAGTTTATCAAATGCATAAGATTCCACCTACTGAAGTGGAGGCCCATCCGATCCAAGGATCAAAATAATTTATGATGAATTTAACTACAGAAGAGTTTCAACAACCATATCTCGAGGAGAGATTTAAAATGGTTTTCTGGAAGAAGCCAGGCTTGTACAATAGACGCCTATTGATGGTTCTCAGTGATGCATCCAGAGCTGAACAAGAAAAATATAATCAGATAATGCGAAGAGAAAAGAGACCAAAATCTGAGCATTGGTCTAAGTCCAAGATTGCAAAGATTACATCCATCTCCTAGTATAAGCAGGTCCGTCTGTTCACTCCTCCCTTCAATATCATAAGAGAAGATGGGTCATCGAAGCTGATCCATGAGAGTGATCTGGCCTTCATGAACCCTGATGACATCGAGACAATGCTTAATAAGCTGAAAAACAGAGTCAATGGGAGCTTTCTGGTCAAGGTTGGTTTGAAAGCTCCGGATCAAGACTTTTTTGGCCTAGATCATCATCCTATGTATAAAGTACTAATGGGAGGTCTTCAAGGAGTAATATTTTTGAATAAAACGGACAGAAAAGGTTCATACGCTTTGAGGAGCTATCCTGTTAGTCTGATGGCACATTTCGTCTAATAAGAGCAGAGCTTAACAGGAGACTCCAGGAAAATGATACCCAGACTATCTCAGAACTCAAAAAGAATCCCAAAGAGATTCAGGATCTTCTCATCGCAATAGAACATACCAATGACAGGCTGCACACCTGTGAAGTGATTAGAAGCGTTGATGTCATCCTTGGCCTACGAGATTCAACAAAGCAAGCCTGCCATCCTCCACATTGATCGAAAAGGGGTAGATTGTTTCATTTTTAATTTCGATATGTTAGGCACAAAAATGCCTCAATCAATCCTGTTCTATATCATAGGGGGAGATTTTCAATCAAACCTGTTTGATACACTTAAGGGAAGAATTTAAGGCTTTTTAATTTCTTATTGAAACCTGATAAGTGATTTGCAATATAAGCCCAAAGATGCTTACACTGTTACATTCGTTGTAACCTGGCAAATTATCTAAGTTGTCCTAAGCTGTTGGACAGGGCTGGCATAAACTGTCTACGCTATTCATCTCTGTTGGACAGCTTTGACCCAATTTATGTGCTTTGTTCTTTGTGAATAGAACCTGTTCTTTGTGAACAGGTTTTATACCTTATGGAATTTGTTTCCATGTCTTCATGTAAACTCTTAGACGAGAAGATCAGTTTACAAGTCAAAGACATAGTGGAAATTCAGAAGATGCTTTCTCTGCCCAAGTTGTTCTGACGTGAAGACAAAGAGGATATTTGAAATCGGTAACAGACCATTTCTTATATCAAAATGGCTATACATGAAGATGAAATGTTAAAAGTTGACATTCCTCTTTAAAGTAAAGCAGTATGCAACAGAGACAAAAAGGAAAAGACAAAGATTCTGCTACAAAGGGAGAAATTCTATTTTGTCAGACGTGCAGAAACGTATCATTGTCTTTTTGTAAAGGCTCTCCACTATCTCTGCAACCAATGAGGTAGTTTCAAGGAGATTCACTGAGTGAGTATAAAAAGAAGCTTCTATGGAATGAGAGATATCCAGGAGAGACATCCAAAATTCCAAAACGTGCAAAAAGAATTGAGTTTTCATGCATGCAAGTTCTGCCCTCAACAAAGAATAGAATAGTCACAGTGTGTCTAAGCTATTCTGCTTCTAAGCTCTTTGTTGGTGTCTTGTAAAATAGTGAGTGCATCTTAGTGAGTAAATTCATTGTACCTATCTGGCAGCTTTGGCTGAGGCTTCTTCCTTTCTTAGTCTTTCCAGGGCTTGGAGCTGTTCATCTCTGTACTCATAGTATTTCTCCATAGGAAGACATATTTCCTTAGCCCTTGCCTTGTCAAACTTTAGCTGCGCTGCTCTTTGGTGGTCAAGGTCTACAACTACTTTCCTCTTTCTTTTGGCTGTTATAGTTTGAACAGCTTCAGGAACCTCTTCCTCTTCTTCTTGTTCTTCTTGCAGAATCAGATGCCTCCTTCTGCTTGGCCTATCCCCTGGATAGGATTCCTCCACCTTAGTTTGTGCAGGGTTTAGAGATCCAGCCTGAGTAGGCTGAGCAGCTTTAGTGTGATGGGAGACATCTTCAGTTGGACCTGTTTATGATGCACCTGCTGCTTGACCAATAGATGATGATTACTCCATAGAAGGAGAAGAGGTTTTCTCCCCCTAAGACTTAGTCTTTGAGGCAGACAAATTCTCCCCCTTTGAAGGAGATGGCTCAGAACCTTCAACAACTGGTTTGCCCGGATAAACAAATTCAGCAGGCTTAGCAGCAGTGTTGGCAGCAGGCGTGGGGCCAACCAGGCTATGCACTAAGAAAGTCAGATTGTCCTTAACCTCCGCAAGCTGGGTAAGGTAGGTCTGAAGAGAGGAGGATTGAGAATCAGCAATTGAGGACAGCTTATATAGATTTTCTCTGTCAGAAGCTGTGAACAACAAACTTTGAAGCTGTGCAAGATGTAATTCAAGAGAGTCTTGCACATCATCAAGGTTTGCTGACACAGAATTGGACAAAGAGGCAATTAGAGAGTTTAAGCTGGCCAATGTAGTAGGAAGGGTAGTAGTGCAAGTGGTGAGGAGAGTGGACAGCTGTTGGGATATGGTTGTCATGGAGGACACAGAGTCCTGTTGATTTGAAAGGATAAAGGAGAGTGTAGTAGAGATGTTTTGCAGCTGTGCAGTGAGTGCAAGCAGGTGAGTGGACTAATCAGCTTGGGGAGTGGTTGGAAAGGAATTCTTAAACAGATCAAAGAATCCCTTGAGCTGTGCAAACACAAAGTTTGAGATTATTGAGGGTAGAGAAGTCATGGAATGTTCGAAAGAGCCAACTTTATTGGTCAGCAAAGAAAGCTGATCCTTCAAAGGAAGATCTTTGGGAGATGGAGGAGTGTGGGTCGACTGTTTGGATTGTGTAGATGGTTAGGAATGAGAATGGGATGAGGATGAGGCAGGTGTTTGAGGATGTGATGGAGTGGGAAGGGTTACATTTGATAGAAGTTCCATAGCCTGGGCAAAAGTAATATGGCCCAGCTTGGAAGGGTCAATGGGTCCCTCAGTAGTGGCTGTAGCTGCTTAATCAGGAGAAGGGATAGAAAATTGTGGCCTTTCAGATGCTTCTTGTGTTGCAGCACCTTCATCAAAGCATGGGGTGGTTCCCTCGGCAGCACCTTGGTTTAGAGGTGCCTCATCATGGGGAGATGGGATGTGCATTTCAACATCAGAAGTGGTGAAACCTGCTGATGGAATTTGCATTTGAGGTGCAGCTTCGCCAGAGGCATGGTCTGTTCCCTGTGGTTCATCAGCTTGGGATATTGGTCCTTCAGCAGCTGTTGGGTGTACAATAGTTGTATCATGAGGAGCAGAAGTTGGAGGATGATCTACTGGATGGTCTAATCCAACAGGTTTGGCACCTCGTGCAGACTCAGGTTGTGTAGGAGAAGTAGGGAGGGGAGACTGTGCGGACGCAGTATGGAGTGGAGTGAACTCTCGTCTTTCAATATCCTCAGCCTGTTGGGAGGCTGGAATAGTTGATGTGGTAGTCTTCATATGTACAACTGGCTCCTGTTGGGAGGAACCAGAGGGCCTAGGCTGACTCAGGGTAGACTCTTGTTGGAGTGGAGCATGCTCCAATTGAGCTGAACCTTCTCCCAAAATAGGAGAAGTAGCAGGGTTTGCTTCTTTGTCAACTAACTCCTATTGAGAGGGGTCAGAGGGGCTAGTTTGGTCTGTTGGTTTCTTTTTGGCTAAGGATTTGTGTCTGTAGGATTTGAGAGATGAGGTGGAGGATTGATCTTGGGGAGAGGTGATGAGGGGTTCTGTTTGGACTGGTGTTGAGACTCGATTAGAAACAGGTGGGTTGGCCTGTTCCATAGTCTCAGGTGCCACAGAGGCACCAGCTACAAAGGCTTCAGGTTCAACATATGAACCTGGGTTAGGAGCCTGCTCCCCCACAGCCACAGAGGCTGATGGGCAGACTTGGACTTAGCAGTTTTTGCCTTCTTGCGAACAGGCTCAGCTTAAGTCAATTCCAGGACCCTTTTAACAAATTTGACCCTGGATTTGGATTTTCCCTTGGGAGCACTCATTGGATCCACCCTCACAGTAGAGGGTCCTTCCACCATACGAAGCAACCTCCTCATTGGTGTAGATAGAGGAGGCTCATTTGGAAGTACAGGGGTGTAGAAAACTCTATTCCCAATCACTGGGAAACTAGCAGTACGTAACATAGGTTGAGAGTTATATAAATGCTCACCACAGACATGCTTGAAAATGAGGCTTAGAAACCTTGGAAATCGAACAACATATGGATGTGTTTCATGCTGCACTAGGTTCCTCAAATTCATGAAAATCCACCGAGCCATGTTCATGGTAGTCCCATCTACGAGCTGTAGGACTATTGGGATCTCATCACGGCTGAGTTGGTCAAAGGAAGCAACTTTGCTGCTGAAGCACATCACCACTTAGTCGATTAATTAACATCTCTTTTTTTTATTGACCTCCTCCTTTCTTTAATATCCAGGAGGTCAAATTCAGATTGCTTTTCCAGTTAGTGTTTCAGATGAATTCGATCGAAGAAGATCCGAATCACGCTCTGTAGGATTTGAACCTACGACATCGGGTTTTGGAGACCCACGTTCTACCGAACTGAACTAAGAGCACTTTCTTATCATAAATGATAAGACTATAAAGAAAAGGATTAGCCCCAATACATCTTGTATGCATACACTATATAGTAGCATAAGAATGAAAGATTCTATATTATATGTCCAATGTGAATTGATCTCAAAAAATCCCTCGTTACTGCTCCTTTGAGCAGTAATAGGTAGGGATGACAGGATTTGAACCCGTGACATTTTGTACCCAAAACAAATGCGCTACCAAGCTGCGCTACATCCCTTCCACTGGTCTACAGTGTCATTGTAGAGAATTCCTGTCTTGTTTTCCACATCGTTATCTCCTCTATTAAAATCTATAATTTTATGTCCATTTCATCGATTTGGTCTCATTTAACATATAATAATAGTAAAATACTTCTATCTATATGAAATATGGAACGGAACCCCAAGGAAAAATAAATGAGCCTTGAGTCTATTGGGGGAATACTTGGGAAGAAAAGGACGTTTTTTTCTGTATTTAACAAAAAGTAAATCTTATTTACTGGAGGATTGTAGATTTCATAATGTATTATCTTCCGTATTACAATAAAATGAAGGAGGTTTTTCAATGCGAGATCTAAAAACATATCTTTCCGTGGCACCGGTACTAAGTACTCTATGGTTCGGTTCTTTGGCAGGTTTATTGATAGAGATTAATCGTTTTTTCCCGGATGCGTTGACGTTCCCCTTTTTTTCATTCTAGTTATTGACGTGGGAAGGAATAAAGAAGATTAGAGATACAATTAAATACCAGCCCCCTCTTTTCTCTTTTTTCCCTTTTTTAGTTTTTAGAATAAGGGAGGAAAGAGAAAGAATAAAAGTGGATTCAACAGCTGGGAGACTCGGGTTCAGGTTGGAATTCAATTAAATTAATATGAAATTTCTATGGAAGTCGAATACAAACTGTGGTTCTAGGGAAAGAGTATTATACAAGATACTTATATGAAATACTGTACTGTGATTTGAAATATATTTTAGAAATCTTTCTATCTTATTGCCTATATTGATTGTAGTGAAATCTTGCATAAGAGGATAGCAAGTTACAAATTCTATATTGTTTTTTCCTTCCTTTCTTCTTTTTCGTTTCGGATTGAAAGAGGAAGATTGAGTAAATGAAAAATCCAAAGGAGGTTCATGGCCAAGGGTAAAGATGTGCGAATACTGGTTCTTTTGGAATGTACCACTTGTGTTCGAAACGGTGTTAATGTTAATAAGGCATCAACGGGCATTTCCAGATATATTACTCAAAAGAACCGGCACAATACGCCTAATCGATTGGAGTTGCTAAAATTCTGTCCATATTGTTACAAACATACGATTCACGGGGAGATAAAGAAATAGATCGAACCGAGCGCCTGCGCCCTTATCTTACAAGGAAAGGGAAAAAATGACATTATATATATAACATATTTAACATAGTTAAAGATAATTATAAACCAACCAATTCCAATTTATTTATTCTAATTAGAGATACGGCTGAAATAGGATTTTAGGGATAAGAACTAAACTAACCAAACCTTGGATAAATCCAAGCGATCTTTTCGTAGGCGTTTGCCCCCGATCTAATCGGGGGATCGAATTGATTATAAAAACATGAGTTTATTTAGTCGATTTATTAGTGAACAAGTTTGGCACCTCGTGCAGACTCCGGTTGTGTAGGAGAAGTATGGAGGGGAGACTGTGTGGACGCAGTGTGGAGTGGAGTGAACTCCTGTCTTTCAATATCCTCAGCCTGTTGGGAGGCTGGAATAGTTGATGTGGTAGTCTTCATATCTACAACTGGCTCCTGTTGGGAGGAACAAGAGGGCCTAGGCTGGCTCAGGGTAGACTCTTGTTGGAGTGAAGCATGCTCCAATTGAGCTGAACCTACTCCCAAAATAGGAGAAGTAGCAGGGTTTGCTTCTTTGTCAACTAACTCCTATTGAGAGGGGTCAGAGGGGCTAGTTTGGTCTGTTGGTTTCTTTTTGGCTAAGGATTTGTGTCTGTAGGATTTGAGAGAAAAGGTGGAGGATTGATATTGGGGAGAGGTGATAAGGGGTTCTGTTTGGACTGGTGTTGAGACTGGATTAGCAACAGGTGGGTTGGCATGTTCCATAGTCTCAGGTGCCACAGAGGCACCAGCTACAAAGGCTTCAGGTTCAACATATTAACTTGGGATAGAAGCCTGCTCCCCCACAGCCACAGAGGCTGATGGGGCAGACTTGGACTTAGCAGTTTTTGCCTTCTTGCGAACAGGCTCAGCTTGAATCAATTCCAGGACCCTTTTAACAAATTTGGCCCTAGATTTGGATTTTCCCTTGGGAGCAGTCATTGGATCCACCCTCACAGTAGAGGGTCCTTCCACCATACGAAGCAACCTCCTCATTGGTGTAGATAGAGGAGGCTCATTTGGAAGTACAGGGGTGTAGAAAACTCTATTCCCAATCACTGGGAAAGTAGCAGTACGTAACATAGGCTGAGAGTTATATAAATTCTCACCACGGACATGCTTGAAAATGAGGCTTAGAAACCTTGGATATCGAACAACATCTGGATGTGTTTCATGCTGCACTAGGTTCCACAAATTCATGAAAATCCACCGAGCCATGTTCATGGTAGTCCCATCTACGAGCTGTTGGACTATTGGGATCTCATCACGGCTGAGTTGGTCAAAGGAAGCAACTTTGCTGCTGAAGCACATCACCACTGAGGAAAATAAGAAGCTGTACGTGGGTGATAGATCATTCTTGAACAGGGTGGCTCCAATCTTGGGCTCTGCTACACCACAAAAACGTAGCAGATTTCCCATCTGGTCATTTTCAGGTTGTGGCTGATCATAAGTTTCAGCCACAGGTAGATGAAGAACTTCCCTGATAAGACTAGTAGTGATATCAATGGTCTGAGTCCCATTGAGAATGGTTCCCTTATGATTTTGGTTGCTGGGTCGTAGGCACAGGTGCACCCAAACTCATATACCATCTCCTAATACAGGACACCAGGAGTGGCAGTCATGGCGTAATGCAGGGGGTGAACCTTTAGAAACTCCACCATATTTTCATAACCTTTCCCCACAGAGTTTTTAGGATTGGTTAGGTTGGCTATGTAGTTTGTGGGCTTCAGTGTTAGCATTGTGGTAACAGACAGATGTTTCTGAACATCTATACCAACAAATAGTAGGAGCAAGGGGTTGTTTTGGTGAGCCATGGTGAGAATAGTGAGAATATGAGCACAAGACACTTAGTTGATGTTAGGCTTCTTTGGAAGTTATGGAAGCAGTAAGGAAGACGAAGATGAAACAGTAGAGGGGTATTTATATGGATTGAGTGTGAGTGGGTATGAGATAGAAAAGTCTGGGCGGTTGATTTGAAAAGTTCCTATAACGGAAAACGGAACGGTTGTCCATGTCAAAACGGTTGTCAGACCACTTGAGCCCTTTTTCGTCACTAACACACGTTAACACACATTATCCGCAGTAATTAAGTTAAATAAATACAGAAATTAAGTAAATTAATTGTGAAGAAAGGTAACCAAAACTGATGGTCTAAGCTGTTGGTCAAACCTGTGTTGAGCAGGGTCATCACAAGCTGTTCATTCAACCTATGCAGCTTATGCAAGAACAGGTTGTGTTCAATAGCTGAGCAGGTTACAAGACAATGTCTTGTATGACAGATTGAGGGAGTGAGTAGGTTGGAGGTTTGATCAACATACCAGGTTTGAGGTGAAAACTGACATTGTCAAACCTTTTATATGCTCAAGCTGTTCAAGTTTTTAGAAATTGGCTAAGTGTAGAACATGCATAGTCTGTTCTGCCTAAGCTGTTCTGAGAAACTTGAGCATTATGAGACATACAATAACTTAGAGCATTTAGGACACTTAGTCACTTTTATTCAACATGCCCATCTTGCTTACAAGATAATTAAACCTGTTTTCATTAAGAGGCTCGGTGAAAATGTTTGCAAGCTGTTCATCTGTGGAAATAAAACTTACCTCCACATTACCTTACTGGATGTGATCCCTGATGAAGTGATGTCTGACCTCTATATGCTTTGTTCTGGAATGAAATACTGGATTATTGGAGATAGCTTTAGCACTTGTATTATCACACAGAATAGGAGTCTTCCTATATACAAGTCCATAGTCTTCAAGCTGATGCTGCATCCACAGAATCTGCCCACAGCAGCTTCCAGCAGCAATATACTCAGCTTCAGCAGTAGAAGTAGAAACTGAGTTCTGCTTCTTGCTACAGCAACTTATCAACTTACCACCAAGGAGTTGACACCCACCTGTTGTGCTTCTTCTGTCTAGCCTGCAGCCTGCAAAATCAGAATCTGAATATCCTGTTAGCTCAACACTTGATTCATTGGGATACCAAAGACCCAAACCTGGTGTACCCTTAAGGTATCTGAAGATCCTTTTTACAGCAGCTAGATGTGATTCTTTAGGATCAGCTTGAAACCTAGCACATAAACAGGTAGAAAACATAATATCTGGTCTACTAGCAATTAAATATAGCAAGCTTCCAATCATGCCTCTGTAAGCTGTTACTGAAACATTTTTGCCACTGACATCTGCATCCAACTTTACATTTGTTGCCGTTGGGGTTTTGATAGGAGAACTCTGATCAAATTTAAACTTTTCCAAAAGATCTAATGTATACTTTCTTTGATTTATGAAAATTCCATTTGAGGTTTGTTTAACCTGTAATCCTAAAAAGAAAGTAAGTTCTCCCATCTTACTCATTTCATATTTAGATTTCATGAGTAGGGAAAAATTTTTGCATAACTGCTCATTAGTAGAACCAAATATTATGTCATCCACATAAATTTAAACAAGCATGATATCAGACTTCACCTTCTTTATGAACATTGTGGTATCCACTTTACCTCTGGAATAACCATTGCTCATAAGAAAATCAGTTAGAGTGTCATATTAGGCTCTAGGGACTTGTTTTAGACCATAGAGGGCTTTGTCCAACTTATAGACAAAACCTGGATGATGTTCATTTTCAAAATCTAGTGGCTGCTTGACATAGACTTCTTCTTGCAGCTTGCCATTCAAAAATGCACTCTTCACATCCATTTGAAATACCTTCATGCTCTTATGAGCAGCGTAGGCTAAAAACAAACGAATTGCCTCTAACCTGGCCACAGGAGCAAATGTTTCATCATAGTCAATGCCTTCTTCCTGTCTGTAGCCTTGAGCAACTAGTCTTGCCTTATTTCTAATGACATGACCTTGCTCATCCATCTTGTTCCTGAAAACACATTTAGTGCCAATTATTGTTTTTCCTTTAGGAGCAGGGACCAGCTTCCTTACTTTGCTTCTCTTAAATTGATTGAGCTCTTCTTGCATGACAGTGATCCAATTGGCATCTTTAAGTGCTTCATCCACTTTCTTAGGCTCCATCAGGGACACAAAGCTAGAAAACATTCAAAAGTTTCATAAGTTGTCCCATCTTGTTTGCACCCCTTTGTTTATGTCACCAATTATTTGATCATTTGGGTGACACCTGATCCACTTATGATCTTGCCTCAATGAAGATTCTCCTGAGTTATTTGCATCTTCAACAGGTCCTGTTGAGCAGCTCTCAAGATTTATAGACACACTGATATCTTGAGCATGTTCACTTGTTGAGCATGACTCTCCATTGTTGAACATATCAGCAGAGGATCTAGGAAAATCAACATTGATTGGTTCAGGACATGGTGTTGTAATTATGTCAATACACTTATTCACACAGGGTGTATCAACATAGTCATCATCATCCCCATCATCTTTAATAGGTTCCACTCTAGATGTAGTGGAAGCTTTTGAGTCTTTTTCTTCATTGATGGAATGCATAAGATCATCAATGTTGAACTCTCCTGAAACAGATTCAGGTTCAACTTTGGTGGAGGCATTCCTAGACTCTTCAAAGGTGACATTGATAGATTCATCTATCACCTTTCTCTTGTTGTTGTAAACTCTTGTAAGGTCACCTACCTGCGGATTCTATCTTGACGCGACGCCGTCCAACAAGTGTTGAATCCTCGTTAGTGGTTTAATGGATAGATCACACACACGGAACACGGAGACACACACGATTATAGACGCAAACTAGAATGCCCCGACACGTGATTCTCTCCAAGAACACACAAAAACGCCTCTGCAAATTCGTAATCGCCCTTAGCCTAAATTCTGCAAAAGTTATTAATCAAAACTGATTAAACCTTAATTATAGGCATAAGATTCGAACTTCCCTTGGACAAGTTCGAGAAGGCCCAAGCCCTCGAACTTGTCCACCATAAGTTCGAACCAGGCCTTTGAACTTATTCTAGAACTTGTCTTTGAACTTGTTCTCGAACTTATGTTTGAACTTACCTTTGGACTTATCTTTGAACTTATGTTTGAACTTATGTTGAACTTATTGTAAAACATCAATTACAACTAAGTTCAAGCATATATATATATATATATATATATATATATATATATATATATATATATATATATATATATATATATATATATATATATATATAATCAATGTCAAACATATATCAAACATACAACAAACATATAACAAACATGTATTAATATGCAATTACGAACAAATTGACTATTAAAATATCATTTATACTTAGACTGCTATCGTCACGCAAGATGCACTAACAGACTCCCCCTTGACGATAGCTTCTAACTATATATATTTTGTCTAAATACTAGAACCATACATACTACTACCAGCATATAATTCCTGCTCTATGCAAATCCTAACCACCTTCTGGAACTTCCTACCTTCTGATCTCCAGCCTACGTGAAAGAAAATCAGCTGATCATGAAGCTTTCTCAGGTCGTCCTTGGATTATTTGATCAGATGCAGTGGATCGTATACTTTCAAAATAGTCTTTTCATCCAGATCCTCCATCACTGCTTCAGCCGCCTCATTGTCCACATACCACCACTTCATGTTGCTAAGTACATCCTGTGGCATTGACTTCATCGGCACTTTCTTTAGACATCGGACTGGCTTGTAGACCATTCTAGCCCAAGGCTTGCCAGTGTGGGGATCTATTCTCGACTCATCTTCAATTCTTTTGCCTGACCTCGACTTAATCCTTTCAAACTTTCCAGACCTCCACTCCTCTCTGATGATTTTAGCTATAACTTCAGCGTAGGGGTCATCTCCCAAGTTGATAAGCTCTTTCCAGGCCAGTTCCTTTACTTCGCATTTGGGCAGTGTATTAAAAACCTATAAGGTTCTCCTTAAATACTGAAGTCCGTCTCTTCTTTTAAGCACGAATAGCTGCAGTTCCCTTATCAAAGAACCATCTTAGAATTCCTCCTGAGAGATTTCTAGGACTTGGCCGTCTCATTCTTTTCTTTACTGTCAGGTCTATCTTCTTCTCCTCCTTCCTGAACCATAGCTTCATGAGTTCTTCTCATGTTTGTTCCTTTTTAGCTATTTTAGATTCTGATTCATCCATATATGCTTAGTTAAGCTCATCCAGATTTATCACATTCTGATCATTATGTATATACTGTTCGGTGATAGGCTGCTTTGGGATAACTACTTCATCAACATCGTCATCCTCATCTTCCACAACCTCATCATCTGACTTCCAATCCACCACGTCTTCCGGAATAAATTCCCCTTCTTCCAAGTCTTCTTGATCAATTAGAGTCGGTCTTGTCGATCTCCTTCTATTTACAACTAACCGCGATCCATATCTTTCAATTGTTACCTCTGGATCCTCAGCTTCACAACTAGACTCAGAGGCTGTATCAATGTGACCTTCAGCCGGAGTCTGTTCCCTTTCAGCTTCACCTGCTTCTTCTTCCTGGACCTCAGTGTCCATTAACTCAGCATCAGATGGCTGGTATACATCAATTTGTCTAAAAATATCTTGGAAATCAGCTGGAGGCTCTAAAACATCCAGAACCAGTTGTTCAGTGATGTTTTGCTCCGCGGCTATCCCCTGCGCCCATATCTCATCCAGAGTTTGCGCCCTTTGATCATATTGGGGGGCCCAATTCAATGGGCCGGCAGCTTCCGTTGATGGACCAGCTGCTGTAGATTCTGTTTGTTGGCGAGAGGAGGGTCTAGCAACCGGAGGTCTGTCTGTTGTCGGTGCTCTACGTCGTTGCCTCTACTGTTGCGGTGGTTGTTGCTGTTTCTGTTGTGGCTGTTGTTGTTGTTCAGCTTCACCATTCCAATTATCACCCTCTAGGGCAACAAATCCGGATCTATAACCGCCCCGAACAATGGTGCCACTTGGGGCCTGACCTGCTCAGCCCTTCTCGCATTGTGGGTCTGGCAGTCAGCAAAAATCCTCTTATCGATTAAGGCCACGCCACTTAGATCTGGAAGTGGTGGCAAATTCGGCAAAAAATGGCGAATGATCATCATAGCAAAACGAAGGTACATCAAAAATCTTTCCCTCACCGGAGCTGTGATCTGGTGCACAAACTCCCCAAAAAACTTTTCAGAGAAATTGAATTACTTGTTGTACACCAAGGCAATTAACGCCGATTGCAGTTTAGACACCATTGTGTCAAATCCCGCCTTCTTTAGCGCAAAACATACCATAATGACGTTGACAAGATACCTTCATTGTCCAATCAGCCCACTCTTCACATACGAAGCCTTCGTTATGTCTTGGGAATATCCCATTCTAAAAAACGCAGCTTGCCAGATAGGTAGTGGGAAATCTATCGGCCCTGCTTCTTGGTCTTCAGATCCCAGCTGTATGATCTGCCTCAACATATCAGCCGAAAAGACGATTGGCTGTCCACCGACTCTTGTTCTTAGAACAGTAGGTGTAACCGAGCAATCCACTTGTAGATGCTCCCAGAACTGTCGCACATAGGTCAATGTGATTTGAAGATTGTGAGTGAGAGCATAGGATACTCGGGACTGTGTCAGAAACTCTATCATCTGACGATACGGCTGTGCTTCAGGTAATTCACGATCCACGGCCATAACCATGTTATGCTTATTATAAAACGCCCGATTACCCATATCTGCACACAGAATCAATAAGCAACATTGGTAATTAAAAATAAAATGAAACTTGTTTATTTCGAATTTGCATAACTTCGAACTTACATAAGTTCGAAATCCAAAACATTTGAACTTATACAAGTTGAAATTTATTTTAAAAAAACATTCGAATTTAAAGAGATTCGAGGAATATGTTCGAACATGACTGACTTCAAACTTATAGATATTTCAACATTTCGAACTTTCTGACAAGTTCGAACCTGAAGAACACGTTCGAAGTCGGTCACTTTCAAATGAAAATCCAAGAATTTAACCCCATCTGGCTTAATCAATAATATAATCTAGTCCTACTGGGTTCCAATCGAAGTTATTTATAATTTATTTGAACTTTTATCTGTTAAAACTCGAGATTTCAAACCACAAAGTTTCAACTCAAATAAACATCAAATAAACTCAAATTTTGTCATAATGATGTCCGAAACTACACATACTTTGTATAATAATGGTTACTATACCTAAGTATATGAGTATGTTCGAGAAATGAAATCAAAACTTCAAAGAATAGATGTAAATTCAAGATTCGGAAAGTTCGAACACAAGTTCGAGATCGCCGAAGCACAAGTTCGAATGAAGAAATTCGAGGGTTGGTGACTTAAATGAAGTATGGTTGACCTATTTATACCAACTACCTTCAAACTTAGCATAAGTTCAAATCTCCTGACAAATTCGAAGCTAAGTTCGAATTTGTCTGAAATTCGAACTTAAGTGAAAATTTTTAAAATACTTGAATAAAATTCAACTTTTTCATGTAACAGAATATTTCAAACTTTGCAAAATCATTCACACTAAGCAACCAGATATTCACGCAATATTTGTTTATTCAACCAAAAATGCATCCCAGTAACTTTGACCTTTTTCCTACTTAGAATAAAATAAAATAAAAAAATAAAAACTTAAACTACTCAAAAGTACTTAAAAATTACTACATATACTACCAGAATATTATTGCAAGAAAGTCAAAGAAGGTTCAATCAGATAGCGATGTCAAACGCACTTTCACTATTACACTTTCACACTTAGGAATTTTTTATTCCTTTGATTGTTTGTTGTGATATACATTTCAAGTTGATTGCCGGTATGATTTTCCCTTTAAACATTTTACACTTTGGAATATGCATTGGCCTTTTTATTTATCAAGAAACTACCTTACGTGTCCCATACTTAGACATACTTCTATGATCAAGGCAGACACACAATGATTATAACTTTTCGGTATTGCAAATTTTCTTTAAAAGGCAAACGTCGGACACAGTTTTGTATTTACATACAACAGAGTGTCTTAGTTTGTCTTAGAGTTCATTTAAAATTAGCAAGACAGCAGTGAGAGGTCTGTACTAACGTACAACAAAGCGACTTATTTTGCTAACTTGAGTCAAAACAGAGGTGACAAGTCTGTACTTACGTACAAGAAAGCGACTTGTTTTGACACCCTCCTTTTTATCAAAAAATTTTCATTTCTTTTCTTTTACGATGTATTTTGATGGTGCCATACATCCCCCAGAAAATTTGCATACCTCATTTAGAATCATTGTCTGTATGTCTCTAACATAGAAATTAAGACCATTTGGTCATACATCTAAGGTAGTTACACATATGACTTTTTCTTGAATATTTTATTAGCTTTTGAGATTCCCTTTGTGTATTATGCCTACCAACATATCAAACAGGAAAGTGTATATCACTTAGATTTTAAGGTGCATTATGTGTGAAAGCTTAACCCTTAGAGTTTGTTTAGACGGTGCTAATTTTCTTCACTTTGAACCTATGTCTCTAAGACTTAACTCAATTTTCTAATATTCTCTTTTTTTGAACTTTTTTATGGTTTTCTCTCTTTTTTTTATTTTGTTTTTCACGGTTAAAATAAGCTAATAAACTAACCTACTAACTTATTATAAAGAAAATAAATTCTATATAACCACTTACTTACTATAAGAGGAAATAAATTCTACTTAACCCCTAACTTACTATAAAAAGAAAGAAAATATACTAAGGTCAAGTTACTCTGGATTACGCATACCATTTAGTTGAACTAACAACTCAAATCATGACTTATCAAAAGCTTTAGTGAATAACTCTGCATTATTATCTTCCATTGCCACTTTTACCAGCTTTATTAAATTCTTTTCAGCACAATCACGTATGAAATGATGTCTTATGTCTATGTGCTATGTTTTACTGTGTTTAACTGTATTATTTGTTGTAGCAATTGTAGTTTGATTATCTAACCTAATGGGAGTATGAGTGTAAGTCAAACCGTAATCCCGCAATTGTTGTTGTATCCACAAAACCTGTGAACAGCAACTACCAGCAGCTACATATTCGGCCTCGCACATTGACACGGCTACCGAAGTCTGTTTCTTGCATTGCCAGGATACCAGCCTCCCTCCAAGGAACTGACAACCTCCAGTTGTTGAATTCCGGTTCAAGCTGCAACCTCTATAATCTGAATCCGTGTATGCTTCTGATTCCAGATCACCATCAGCATGATACCAAAGTCCCAGCTTTGGTTTCGACTTTAGGTATCTTAGAATCCGCTTCACGGCTTTCATATGCATTTCTTTCGGATTAGCTTGAAACCTAGCACAAATACACACAACAAACATTATGTCATGTCTAGAGGCAGTTAAATACATAAGTGACTCGATCATGGCCCGATATAGAGTTGGATCCACATCAGTGTCACTGTCTGTACCCGGTCCGAGATTGTGAGTCACTTGAATCGGAGTAGTAAAATGAGCAGTCAGCTTTGTTCCTTCCATCCTGAAGCGCTCCAGAATATCGTAGACATACTTCGTCTAATGGATAAACATGCCCTCCTTCCTCTGTTCAACTTGCAAACCCAGAAAGAAGTTCCACTCTCCCATAGCACTCATCTCAAACTTTGACATCATCACATTCTCAAAATCTTTGCACATCTGTTCGTTTGATGACCTGAAAATGATGTCATCAACGTACACTTGTACCAAGATAAAATCTTCTCCCTTTCTCTTTACGAACAATGTACTATCAATTCTCCCTCTTTCAAACCCGTTGTCTAAAAGATGAGTTGATATTGTCTCATACCATGCCCTTGGTGCCTGATGTAATCCATATAGAGCCTTATCAAGTCGATACACTCTGTCGGGATATTTCAGATCAGTAAATCCGGGCGGTTGTTCGACATACACCGGTTCCTTCACCTTGCCGTACAGGAATGCACTGTTTACTTCCAACTGATATACTTTGAACCCTTTGAAGGACGCAAATGCCAGTAACAAGCGAATTGCCTCAAGCCTTGCCACTGGTGCAAACACCTCGTTGTAATCAATACCCTCTTCTTGGTTGAATCCCTTTACTACAAGTCTTCCTTTGTTGCGAGTAACAATACCCCGATCATCTCTCTTGCTGTTAAAAACCCATTTGGTTCCTATTGCAACTTCTCCTCGAGGTAGCGGCACTAACTCCCACACTTCAAGCTTTCTGAATTGTGACAGTTCTTCATGCATTGCTTCAAGCCAAGAATTGTCTTTCAGTGCCATTTGCACATTCTTCGGCTCTACTTGTGAGATGAAACACGAATATAAACATGTGTGATACGCCTCGGAGTCATTAATCATCGACAACAACACTGTGTTGTTATTTAAACTATTCCTTGTTCTCACACCATAATGCGGATTTCCTATGATGCTCTCAACCGGATGATCCTTGTTTATCCTCGATGTTTCAATCTCATCGACCCTAAGATTATCTCCTAAGTTTGATCCTATTTCACCTAACGGGGGTACGACTTCAGACGGTGCATTCTCTTCCACATGATCACTATCCTTGGAATTAGAAATGCTAGTCTGATTCTCGTTTATAGGTATTTCAGAATCATCCTCTGCTGGAGACCCATCTTCTGTCGTTGATGGAATGCTCGTCTTTGGAAAACTTTTACCTTCGTCATTCAGATTTAATGACGATAAGTCATTTTCAATTGTACCTACATTTCCATCCAAAGGAATGTTAAATGATTCAAACAACGAGTCATAATCAAATATCCATTCCGGACATGATTGAGGTTCATGTGAATAACTTGTAACATCAATGTTAAACACAATTTCTACCGTAACATTTGTTTTGTTAAAAACCCTTTTGTTTGGTGAGTTAGGCACATAACCTAGGAAATATCCTTCGTCAGCCTTTTCACCACACTTAAGTTGATGTTTTGTTTTCAATAAAGTACATGGTACCCCAAACGGTTCGAAGCCAGTTAAATTTGGTGGTCTTTTATTCAAAACTTCATAACAGGTTTTGTTTAGTGATTTGACAGTAAGAACCCGATTTAAAACATGACATGCGGTATTCACTGCCTTCCCCCAAAACATGGTAGGAAGCTTTGAATCCGAGAGCATGCTTCTTGCTGCCTCAGTCAAAGTCCTGTTTTCCGTTCTGCCACCCCATTTTGTTACGGCTCATATGGTGCACTAAATTGACGCACTATGCCATTGGATAGGCAATATACACCAATTACTGTATTTTTAAATTCCTTTCCATTATCACTCCTGATACGTTTTACCCTCATCCCATAGGAGTTTTCGACTTGGTCTAAGAAACCAATCAACTTTCCAGCTGCTTCGTCCTTTGTACCTAAAAAGAAAACCCATGAAAAATGTGAGTAATCATCAGTGATAACTAAACAGTACCAACTACCACCTATACTCTTTTTGTTGATAGGTCCAAAAAGATCCATATGCAACAAATCGAAAGTGGAAGTTATCGAGTTCTAAGTCTTTGACTTGTGCGACTTCTTGTGTTGTTTGCCTTTCTTGCACGGTACCACTTGTCATCGAACTGAAAGCACTTCAGTGGGACACCTTACACCAGACCATGTTTAGTGATGTAGTTCATTTTTCGTAGGTGCAAGCGTGCCATGCGTCTGTGCCATAAAATGAATTCTGTCTCTGAAGGTTTGGATAGAAGACATATTGATCCCATCGATGAATCTGATTTATTCATGTCCATCATGTATAAATCATTCTTCCTTGGGGCTCTCATCAGTATCCACTCTTCAGGTACTTTAAATCCCGGTTTCAGCACTAACCCCTCAGTATCAGTGAAAATTACTGAGTTCTTCTTATCACAGATTTGAGATACACTAATGAGATTGTGATCAAGCTTATCAACATCATAAACTTGATCAAGTTTGATAGTCCCATTAGTGACCACTCCAATACCAGTGATATGACTGCCTTTGTTCCCAGCGAATGATACAAAACCCTTGTTCTCTCCCTTGAAGTCTGTGAGCAGACTTCTTTCCCCTGTCATGTGCCTAGAGCAACCACTATCGATAAACCACTTGTTGTTTAGACCTGTAGTAAGGTCCTGCACTTGAAAGAAAATAAGTTAGTTATCACGGGGAACCCAAGCCAATACTGACTTGGTAATACCGTTCTCATCCACATACGTGAACTCCTTCAAATACTCATCTCTCCTTTCAGGTGACGTGGGTGTTTGATTGAGAACCTGTTGTGGTGCAGAGTGATTTAAGTTCACTATTGGCCTTTGGTTAGGCATTTTTTGTTGAGCCCTTGAATAATTTTTATTATAAGGCATTTCAGATAGATATCCCTGGGCTCTACCTGGTGTCTAATGTCTTTAAGGAGTGTGAGACCTAACTGGAGTGTAAGTCCTTCAAGGTGTTGTACACCTATAAGCTTGTTGTGGTCCTGACTCAGACTGATTAGGAACTCTATTCGGAGAATTAGTTCTAACCACCTCATTTGGTCTAACCGACACCAGTACTTTTCTAACAGCAGTCATTGGTGTGGCATTCACAAATTTCTCAGTGTTTTGAGAACCACTTGTGCTACCTACACTAGGTGATGGTTTATGTTGTTCAGGCTTTCCAACAATAGGTCTAGACTCAGGTTTATAAGGTGTAGACTCTACTTTCCTATATTGATAGCTAGACGCAACATGTCCCCTCTCATGACATCTAAAGCAAGACATCTTATCAATCGACTTCTTATGAGTGCCCTTTGACTTTGGTGTCTCACTTGTGTTAGTTTCTTTCTTTTCAACTACCGTGACTACTTCCTCTTTCTGATTATTAGCTTCAGTTTTAGCTTCTCCTAGAATTTTGTCACAAGAAGACTGCACAAACTTGACTTTCTTAATCGTAGCGTTATTATTAGTCACCTTAGTTGATTTATCCTTATCAGATTTAGATACAGTTTCAGCTGCTACTTCTGACTCAACTGATTTATCAGTTTTATCCTGAGGCTGAGGCACATAATTATCGTTGAAAGGTGGAGGACTTTCTTTATAACCTAAAGCTACTAGTTTCTTAGACTGACGCTGAGCATCCAAGATTTTCCCTAGATTTAGTAAAGAGTTCCTAAACTTTTATAACTTACTATTTGTCTCTGCAACTTTAACTCTTGATTCAGCTAGCTCGACCTCCTTAATGGTAAGTTCTTTTGTTAAAGTCTCAACATGCTCATACATAAGTTCTATCCTAACACATTGTTCACTTAATTTTTCTTTTAGAACTATAACATCTTAAGCATCTGCTTTCAGCTTATTCCTAAGATCTTCTTTAATAAAAGAATACATTTCTAAATACTTTTATACAAAAAAATGAAAATACATGTAAAATAGATGTAATGGCCGGCCCTATAGGGGGTGCTTTATAGAGGTTGACTTTAATATTTTCTTACAAAAGTCATATTCACTTTAAACACCATCATTTTGTTTAAAAGTGCACACTACCTTTTCATCCCATGCTTTTCATCATTTGAAAGACCAAACACTTTGCCTATAAATAAGACCACATTTTTTACTTCTTTTCCACACTTCAAACATCAAAAATCCTCTCCTTTCTTCTCTCTAAAATCCGGCCACCATCACAATTCAAAGCCAAAAAGTTTCAATTTTGCATTCTTTCAATATTTCAAGAGTTTTTGGTGCAAGTCTTGCAAGGATTTCAACTTCTACTCAAAATCATACTCCAAATACTTCAAAGTAAGTAAATACTAGCTTATTTCATCTTATATTTATGTTTATATAAGTCTTGCATAATATATACAATCACCAACAATAACAAGTTTCATAAAAACTCAAGTTCATAAATTTATAGTTTTGTTTTTAAGTTGTTTTCTTCAAATGCGTTTATAAAAATATAAACACATCATATAAGTGTAAATACTATGAAAACAAGTAATATATATGTTTTTTATAACTTTTATACAAGTAGTCTTTGAATAAACAACAAGAATCACTAGTTATTTCATGTTTATAAACTGCGGATTTTCGGCAGAAAATTTATATCGACTTTGAAAAATCATAACTAATTTATAGCTTAACGAAATTAGTTGATTCTTGTCTCAAAAGTTAGATCTGTGTCTTAACTATAGATCTGGAAGTTTTCATAATTTATTTTGGAGTTTAAGACCTCCAGAAATTATTTGGGAAACCGAAAGTTTGACAGCTCAAAAATGGCCAACATAGGGTTTTCAACAAGCTTTTTTCCCCTACCTAAACATCTCGAAAAATGGTCGTTCTTGACTTTAAAAATTATTTGTATATATTAGTTTAATGTCCAAGAAAACGAAAGCCTAAAACATTTTGGAGCTTGGTCAAAAACAGCCTCAAAGTAGGCCGAAAAACAATCGAAAAAGCTGGAAAATTATATATATATATATATATATATATATATATATATATATATATATATATATATATATATATATATATATAAACTTGACGTTTTAAGTGGGTTTTAATTATAAACTTGTAATGTTGGGTACTTTAAGACATGAAAATCTATAAATATATATATATTATCAAATATTAGAGATATTAAGTCCCTATTATCATTTAGGGATCGATTAAACTCACCTGGTGCATCATCCATCAACTTACGCTAAATAGCATTTTACGCTCGTTTTTGTCATCGCATTCACGGTGAGTCCCCATAGCCCCTATTTTCACACTGTTATGTTTTTTGGGTTGAAATACATGCTACGTTTTCATAAGGACACGAAAACAACTTCATTTTTATTATGTATTACACATGTAGTTTCATGAGCCCTTATAGCATGAACCGTTAATTGCATTTATTTTTAAACGCGAATATATTGTGGATAGATCTATCGGGAGTCATGTCCCCCATTCAGGTTAGTTCGGGTCGGCTAACAGTGAGTGCATATATATTTAACACACGGTATTACGTATGGGAATACTGCACAGGGCAAACTTATTTTTAATTAAGTTTTGGTTGCATGATTGTTTATATGTAATACATACATGGAATTTATGATTTTATAAATTTAAACTTAACTGTTGTTGTCCATACAAGTCAGGTTTACGTGTAAACCTATGAGCTCACCAACAATTTTTGTTGACGTATTTTAGCGTGTATTTTCTGGAAATTAAGGCAAGTGTGCCTTCAGACGTATTTTCTTTCAAGCTTCCGCATCTAAGGAGTCGCATGCATTATCGAAACTACCGGAGATTTAGCTGCATTATCTGAATACTTTAATTATGTACTTAATTCTCTGTATTGTAAGAACTTCTTTTCTTAATGTCAGAGTATGTATAACTTTACTATAATTTAAAGTTTTATCGATGTATTTTTTTAAAAACGTCCATATAGTGGTCGTTCGTTATGATTATGGTTATGCTTCTGTGACGTCGCGCTTCGTTGCCAACCGGGGTAACGAGGTGTGACATGTCATGCGAATAATTGAATATGCTCAGTTCTCGGCCTCATACAGTTTCTTGTCATCATCCTTCATTTTCTGGTATGTCAAGACTCTCTGACGGCCCTCAAACTCTTGAGTAGGTGGAATGTATCCCTCATCGATACAGATCCACATTCGCATGTCGTTGAAACGAGCGAAATCAGAAAACCTATCCTTTCATCAATGGTAGTCTTCCAACCTCATCAGTTTTGGCGGAGAATTTGTCTTGCCAACCTCGTGGTCCATTTTGATAAACTTTTGCAAACTGGTCATCCTTACTAAACTTTTTGTATTCGAACTTAGGTAATTTAATTTAAAATTAACCCTTTTGAACTTAGGTAAGTTCGAACTAGTTTAAGATTAAATTCGTTTGAAATTAAATTCGAAATTGTTCAAGTTCGAAATCAACAAGTTTGAAGGACTGACAGGTTCGAGATTTATGACAAGTTCGAAATCTGACAAATTCGAATGCTAGCAAGTTCGAATCTCAACCAAATTCGAATGAAACCCTAAATCTAGTTCGTGAGGAGCGTATTTTCTGACAAGTTCGAATTTTCTGACAAATTCAAATAAACCCTAATACCCCTATGTTCGAGTGCCGCAAGTTCGAAAAACGACCAAAAGTTCGATTTTTTTTCAAGTTTTCAGTTTAAACCAAAGTTTTTAAGATTAAAAACTATGATTTCGACTTAAATGATGAAGTAATATGAACTTTTCTCCATTATCTTGCTTATATAACTCAAAAAACTAATAAAAGATTTGATTTTCCCGTCCAAAACGCCAAGAAACCAAGAATGCTGATTATGAACACGAAGAACAATGAAGAACACCCTTAAGGCTCTGATACCACTTGTAAGGTCACCTACCTACGGATCCTATCTTGATGCGACGCCGTCCAACGAGTGCGGAATCCTCGTTAGCGGTTTCACGAATAGATCACACACACGGAACACGAAGACACACATGATGATAGACGCAAACTAGAACACCCCGACACGTGATTCTCTCCAAGAACACACAAAAACGCCTCTGGAAGTTCGTAATCGCCCTTAGCCTAAATTCTGCAAAAGTTATTAATCAAAACTGATTAAACCTTAATTATAGGCATAAGATTCGAACTTCCCATGGACAAGTTCGAGAAGGCCCAAGCCCACGAACTTGTCCACCATAAGTTCAAACCAGGCCTTTGAACTTATTCTAGAACTTGTCTTTGAACTTGTTCTAGAACTTATGTTTGAACTTACCTTTGAACTTATCTTTGAACTTATGTTTGAACTTATTGTAAAACATCAATTACAACTAAGTTCAAGCATATATACAATCAATGTCAAACATACAACAAACATATAACAAACATGTGTTAATATGCAATTACGAACAAATTGACTATTACTAAATATCATTTATACTTAGACTGCTATCGTCACACAGGATGCACTAACAACTCTGTAGGCTTTGGAGATAGAAGAGTATCCAACAAACACACCTTCATCAGCTGTGGGTTCAAACTTTGCCAGTTGGTCCCTCTGATTCAGAATGAAGCAGGGATATCCAAACACATGGAAATAGCTAATGTTTGGCCTCCTCCCTTTGATTAACTCATAGGGAGTCTTGTTGAACCTTTTCACCACCAAGGATCTATTTTGGGTGAAGCATGCAGTATTGACAGCTTCAGCCCAGAATGATGAAGGTAAACCTAGTGCACACAGCACGGTTCTAGCAGCTTCAATGAGAGTTCCGTTTCTCCATTCAGCAAATGCATTTTGTTGTGGAGTTCTTACTGCTGAAAAGTTTTGTGAGATCCCTCTTTCTTCATAGAAGTCCTCAAGAATACTATTTCTGAATTCAGTACCATTATCACTTCTAAGTTGCTTTACTTGAGCAGAGTTCAGCATTTCCTTCTTTTTGATAAATCCAATAAATTCTCTAACAGCCTCTCCTTTGCTCTTCAATATGATCACCCATGTAAACCTGGAGAACTCATAAACCATTACTAGAGTGTATCTTCTTCCTCCTAGACTTGGGACACTGACTGGTCTAAACAATTCCATGTGGATTAAGAAGAGAGGAGCATCAATAGAGAAAGTGTCCTTGGATTTAAAGAGGATTTTCTCTGCTTGCCTTTCTCACAAGCTGTGCAGAGTTTATCCTTAACAAAGGTTATAGAAGGCAAACCTGTTACCAACTTTTTCTTACAGAGTTTATTGATATTCTTGAAGTTCAGGTGTGATATCCTTTTCTGCCATAACCAGTTCAGGTCTGCATTGCTTCTTGAGATAAAGCAGGTTTCAGTTGTGGGATCAGCAGATTTCATGTCCACAACATATACACCTTTCTTTCGTTGTGCACACAAGACAACTTTGCCTTGGGGATCCAATATGTAACCCAAGTGCTCATCAAAGTTAACCTTGTAGCCAGCATCACACAGTTGACTTATGCTTACAAGATTATGTTTCAGCCCAGACACATAGGCTACCCTTTTGAATACAGCAGCACCAGCTTGAAGAGTTCCATATCCTTCTGTGGATCCATGTACATTGTCACCAAATGTGACTCTTGGCTCTTTTTCAGGTACACTAAGCAGGTCCTTGCAACCTGTCATATGTCCTGAGCAGCCACTGTCCAAGTACCAAACCTAGGTGGTTGTTTGTCCCGCAGAGTGACATGAGAAAATATTAGTTGTTTTCAGGGAAACTCATCATAGGGATGAGTTCTCCTACTTCATCAACATTTGTTGATGGATCAGTGATATTCACACTTATATTTCCTATTTGGATAGTATCAGCGTGGATACCATCCTCATTGACTATGTTACTTCCAACACTACTCGTTTTTGCAATGATGGAACTAGCAGAGTCAACAGGCCTCATGTCCTCAGTTTCAGGACAGTCTTTGGCCATATGTGTCTTCTTCCCATACTTATAACATTTTCTCTTTTTAGCCTTTTTAGAAGAAGAGCCTCCAGAAACATATTCTAAATTATTTTTGTTGATTCTGTCAGCAGGTTTAGCAAACTTATTACTGTTTTTAGATGAATCAACAGTTTGGGTGGAAGGCACAATGGCAACAGCTCTGCTTGTATCTTCTTTCCTCTTTTTGGGAGGACAAATATCAAACACAGGAAGTTTGATTGGCCGTTGACCTTCCACAGGTTTGGGAAACTTATTTCCAAATTTCTCAGGTTGAGCAATGGCATTGCCTTTGCTCTTACTAAGATGTGATGGATGTTGCCTATCAACATAATCACAGCTTTTGGTTTTGAAAGATTTACCTTCATTTATAACAAATTATCCACTATGATTTAAATTCTTATTTGAAATCACAGTAGATTTACTTTCAACATGAGACTTACCCCTCTTGAAAGCAGGCTGCTTACCTTTTGAAAACTTTTTCTCAAAATGATTAGCATCAAAAGGATTAACAGGTCTCTTACCATCAGCTTTAGACCCAGAGCCTGTTTTGTCAACAGGTTTAGAGTCCACAGCTGCAGCTTGAGCTTGTTTTCCTTTCTTTTGCTTGTGGGAATCAGCAGAGCACTTAGCAGTCTGATTTGATGGAGAACATATTCCATCATCAGTTTTTGGAGCTTTTTCACACAAGCTGTCAGTATTTTGAGGCATGACAAATCTGGTTGTTGAGACTAGCTTACCATTTACTTTCTGGTTGAAAGTGCTGGGAAGCTCACCAAGAGTGGATAAGTCATTTTTCATATTATTTATCTCAACAATAGAAGCTGCTTTGTCAAGATCCCCTCCAAGATAGGCTTAGATTTGTGCAGGGATCTGTTGACTGATGCATTGGCTGACTTTTTGTGCAGATTGGCACCAAGAGTCAATAATCTTTTGAAGCTTTGCATGTTTTATGTCTGTTTCTCTCTTTTCCTCTAATAAAATGGAACTGATGTGTTTTAATTCATCAAGCTCAGTTTCCAACTTATAGAAACTATCCAGTTTACTAGTTTTTATGTCAAGATCAGTTTTAAGCTTAGAGATTTCAGACAGTAAAACATTGTGCTTCTCAACAGCAGCTTTTAAATCAACAAGCATATATTGTACCTTGTAAGCCATAAAATTTTGTACTTTTTCATCAGAACTGTAAGCCATAAAATTTTGTACCTTGTACATCATTGTGGGATTCCAGTTCTCTAAGTTGCTAAAGGCTTCAGCTTCAGCCATGTCTTGTTTGAAGTTGCTTGATGATGGGACATCAGTGTTGGCCATCAGAGAGTTGTTATCTTCTTCATCTGAAGATGAGTCAGATTCCAACCAATCACATGTCTCGACCATGAGTCCCTTTTGCTTGTAGGAAGCCACTGACTTTTCCAACCTTTTCAGCTTAGCCATGGCCATAAGGTACTTAAGCCTGTAGCCATCGTCCCTGTTTGTCTTGAATCATTTGGATGATTGACCAACATCTTTAGACACACAGTCAGCAGCTATGTGGCCAGTCTTCCCACATTTAAAGCACTCAGCCTTAGTTTGATCAAATGCCTTCTTTTTTAGAGCATTTGAGTTCCTCTGCAGCATTCTTCCACCAAACCTCTTCTTGTTGAACTTTTTGACAAGCATTGCAATCATTTGCTCATCATCAAGTTTAGCAAGATCTTCACAGTCTTCCTCTTCAGACATCTCTTCCCTTTCATCATTAGCCTGTTGATCAGGTTGTGTGAACACATCACATACCTGACCAACAGGTTGTCTCACGCTGGCCACCAAGGCAGCACCTCTCTTAGACATTTCCAAGGCATTTCTTTTCTGTTGCCTTGACTGCTCATCGTTCAGTAGGGATCCATACAAATTTACAAGATCCATACCTTTGATGGTGCCTGAATTTCTCAAGATAGTAGAAAAATAGTTCCATTCTTCAGGCAGGACGTCCAAGAACTTGTTCACCAGAGTTAAACTGTCCTTTATGATCCCAACAGCTTTGAGATCATTGATAAGAGTAGGAAACCTCATATAGGTTTCTGTGAGAGACTCCTTTGGTTTTGCAAAGAAGAGTTCATACTGTCTAACAAGATTGTTAATCCTGTTATCCAGTGTGATTGTGGGACCATCATAGACGGTACACAAAGTATCCAACATCTCCTTTGCAGTCTTCATTTTCTCAACCTGTTTGAACACATCATCAGGAAGAGAAATGACCAGGTTGTTCCTGGCTTTTGCATCAAGAGCAACCAGCCTTTTGTCTTCATCAGATCATTGAGCTTTGGCCTTCTCAAAGGTTCTGATCTCAGGGGCAGCTCCTTCAACAGCAGGAGTGATAGTAGTAACAAAATTTGGCACATAGGGACCTTCCATTACTATCTCTGGCAGTTGTACATCCAGATTCTCTAAGTAGAGCAACATTCTGCACTTCCAACCAGAGAAGTTTTGATGATTGAATTTGGGGGGTTTGGCCATTGAACCATTGTCATAATAAGAGGAGGAACTGGAAGCACTGTTGTCCATGGGAAAGTACGGACAATGAGAGATCTAGAGTTAACACACACTCTATCTGCTCTTATACCAGTTGTAGGTCCCAAAAGGTTTCCCTAGAGTATTGTTCTAAGCTGTAGAGGGGGGGGGGGGTGAATACAGCTAATTACATTTCAACACTCTTTTCTCAATGTTTGTGTATACTATTAACAAGTGTTAATTACAAACAAGCTTGACTGTGGAAAGGTTCAAGCTGAGATGACAGATACAACAGATATTCAACTAATCTAAGACTCACTCAGACTAGATACAATGAATACACTCACTTAGATGAACTCACTGATTTTACAAGACACAGATGGACAACATGAATACGAACAACTTAGACACACGTTACTGTTTTATTCAAGTAGACTTGCATGCATGGAATAACACACTTCAATGCACGATCTGAATTTCTCACTCTTAGTTTTCTCACAATCCTTAGAAGCTTCCTTTTATACTCTAACTGAGAATCTCATTGAAGCTTCTTCATTGGACGATGAGATAGTAAGAAGTCTTTCCAAAAAGACAAAACAACTTTTCTGCACATTCTGATAAAGTAGACTTGTCTTCATGTGGCAGAATCTTTGTCTTTTTCTTTTTTGTCTATGTTGTATAAGCCTTTAACCAAAAGAGAAATATCAACTTTGCATCTTTCTTCTTTTGTTAAGGCTATTTTGATATAAGAAATGCTCTGTCACCCATTTCAAATATCATTTTGTCTTCATGTAACAGAACAGCGTAGGCATGCTTTTGTAGTTTTTGTTTTCCACTTTGTCTCCGACTTGTAAACTGATCTTGTAGCCAAAAAACAATAAATGAGGAGTTGAAAACATATTCCATAAAGTGTTTAGTCTGTTCACAAAGAACAGAACACTTAGAATCTGTCCAAGCTGCTCAACAGAACACAGCAGCATAGACAGTTTATGTCCAGCCTGTTTATCAGACAAAACAGTTTGAACAATCTGCTTTTGTTGCAACGAATGCAACAGGGTAAACAGCTATGACTCATATTGCAAATCACTTTTCAGGTTTCAATAAGGCATAAACAAGCCCTAAATTATACCTTCAAGTGCATCGAACAGGTTTGATTACAAATCTCCCCCTAAGATGTAGAGCTGGTTTGACTGAGGCCTTTTTATGCCTAACAAAAAGCGTAACTGTACCCTTTTGGAAGTTGCTCGGACAATGCTGACAAATCTAAAGCTACCTTCGTTCTTGTGGGCCGAAGTCGTGTCAACAGCTCGCTACACGCAAAATCACTCCATAATCCATTAGCGCTTCTATAAAACTCCTTACCAACTCTTTCTGAATAAAGTTTCCTTTATCAAGTACTTACGTGTATTTGGTTGCAGGTGCTACGTGCTTATCGACAGGGACAACCTCGGGAAATTCAACGAAAAGGTGGATGAAGCGATCTTCATTGGATATTCATCCTACTTAAAGGTATATCGTAAATACAACACTCGCACCAGAACAGTCAATGAGAGTGTGCGTCACATTCGATGAAATGGCTGAACTGGCACCCGAAGTTGACCAATCAGGACCACACATTACACCAATGCTTTGAGACTCTTCTCAATCTACTTCTTTTTCTCCTTCTGATTTAGTTAATCTATTTGATCCGTTTTATGTAGAATTTTTTGGTTTTAGTGCTAATACCTCTAATGTTTCTTCTTCTCTAGTTTTCACATCCAACGATTTCACTGCGCAACAAACTCCATCTAATTAACCTACCACTTTATATCCACCTCCATCCACTTCATCAACTGATACATCTCCAGTTGAATCTACTCATGACATGCCCTCACACAAAATGCCAAGCATCATTCCTACATCTGATCAAGCTGAACCCGAACCGAAACCAGTGGTACCTTCATTAGAAACCATCGACCATGACTCATCATCCATTCCCACCCTCATTACTGAGCTTCCATCTCGTTCACCCCTTTCACAGGAGACAAAATGGACCCGGAGTCACCCATCCGAACAAATCATTGGTGACCTCTCTACCGGTGCCCAAACTCGAAGGGCGTCTGTTAATGAATGTCTCTTTGTGTCATTCCTTAGTATGATACAGCCTGCTCGTGTGGATGAAGCCTTGAAAGACCTAGACTGCATTGTGGCAATGCAAGAAGAGCTCAACCAGTTTGAATAGCTCAAAGTATGGCGGTTAGTTTCCAAACCCAAAGACCGAACAATAATCGGAACAAAGTGGACTTTTAAGAACAAACGAGATGAAAACTGTATAGTGGTAAGGAATAAGATGGAGAGCAGCTATCTAGGATTAGCTTTAAGGGATCCATGAGAGAGGAGAGCTTCAACATCCCAACCTCATGTTCCTAAGAAATGAAATGGAGGAAATTGAAGAAACCAGGGAGCATTTCGAGCAAATGTTCAAAGAAGAAGAACCACAATAGCTTGGAGGTCCATCTGCTGCTGAGTAGATGAAGAATGGAAGCTGTTTATTAGTTGGACAGGCTTGCCATTATTTGCTCCCACTATCAACAGTCCAAATTGTTGAAACTTTCTTTGTACATATGTTGTACTTTATTACATCAGTTGTAATTTCCTTATTACATCAGTTGTAATCTACTTTAGTACACTAGTTGTAGTGTTGTAAGAACATGTGTTGTTTGTAATCAAAATTAGTATATATAAACTGATCCTTTACTTAACTTCAATGTTATAATTTCATTTCAGCAAAGTGTACTGTAAAAATATATTGTGATTATTGATAGAATCAACTTAGACTGATTATTGCAAATAGGGGGAGATTGTTAGGCACAAAAAGGCCTCAGTCAAACTTGTTATACATCTTAGGGGGAGATTTTTAATCAAACCTGTTCTATGCACTTGAAGGTATAATTTAAGGCCTGTTAATGCCTTATTGAAACCTGATAAGTGATTTGAAATATTATTCAAAGTTGTTTACCCTGTTGCATTTGTTGCAACTAAGGCAGATTGTCCAAGCTGTTCTGTTCTGTTGAACAGGCTGGACATAAACTGTCTACGCTGCTCTATCCTGTTGAGCAGTGTGGACAAATTCTAAGTGTTCTGTTCTTTATGAACAGGCTAAACACTTTATGGAATATGTTTCCATGTCCTCATGTATTGTTTTGGACTACTAGATCAGTTTACAAAGTCGAAGACAAAGTGGAAACAGAAGCTGCAAAGACTACCAACGCTGTTCTGTTACATGAAGACAAAGTGGATATTTGAAATGGGTGAAAGACCGTTTCTTATATCAAAATGGCATTAACAGAAGATGAAAGGTTCAAAGTTGACATTTCTCTTTTGGTTAAAGCCTTCTAGAACAGAGATAAAAAGGAAAAGACAAAGATTCTGCGATGTAAAGACAAGTCTGCTTTACCAGAATGTGCAGAAAAGTTGATTTGTCTTTTTGGAAAGACATCCCACTATCTCTATGTCCAATGAGGAAGCTTCACTGAGATTCTCAGTGACTATATAAAAGGAAGCTTCTAAAGAATGTGAGATAACCAATAGTGTGAAATTCAGATCGTTCAAAGAAGTGTGTTTTCATGCATGCAAGTCTCAGTAACGTGTGTCCAAGCTGTTCTTATTCAAGCTGTCCATCTTTCTGTCTTGTAAACAGTGAGTTCATCTTAGTGAGTGTATTCATTGTACTAAGTCTGAGTGTGTCTTAGATTAGTTAAACATCTGTTGTATCTGTCATCTCAGCCTGAAACATTCCGCAGTTCAAGCTACCCCCCCCCCCTATAGCTTAGATCAACATACTAGGGAAACCTTTTGGGACCCAGAACTGGTATCAGAGCAGATAGAGTGTGTGTTAACTCTAGATCTCTCATTCTCCCTATTTCCCCATGGACAACAGTCAGCTCTTCCTCTTATTATGACAATGGTTCTATGGCAAAACCCCCCTAGTTCCATCACCAGAACTTCTCTGGTTGGAAGAGCAGAATGATGCTCTACTTAGAGAATCTGGATGTACAACTTCCAGAGATAGTAATGGAAGGTCCCTATGTGCCAACCTCTTTTACTACTATCACTCATGCTGCTGAAGGAGCTGAACCTGAGATCAGAACCTTTGAAAAGGCAAAAGCTCAATGGTCTGATGAAGACAAAAGGCTGGTTACTCTTGATGCAAAGGCCAGGAACAACCTGGTTATTCTCTTCCTGATAATGTGTTCAAACAGGTTGAGAATATGAAGACTGCAAATGAGATGTGGGATACTTTTTGTACCGTCTATGATGGTCCCACTATCACACTGGATAACATGTTTTTGGACATTCTGCCTGAGGAATGGAATTATTTTTCTACTATCCTAAGAAACGCATGCACCATCAAAGGTATGGATCATGTAAATCTGTATGGGTCCTTATGAAATGAGGAACAATCAAGGCAATAGAAAAGAAATGCCTTGGAGACGTCCAAAAGAGATGCTGCCTTAGTGGCCAGCGTGAGACAACCTGCTGGTCAGGTGTGTGATGTGTTCACATAAGTTGATCAACAGGCTAATGATGAAATGGAAGAATTGTCTGATGAAAAAGACTGTGAAGATCTTACTGAAATAGACAATGAGAAAATCATTGCAATGCTTATCAGAAAATTCAATAAGAAGAGGTTTGGTGGGAAAATGCTACAAAAGAAGTTATGTGCCATAAAAAAGAAAGCATTTGACAAAACTAAGGCTGAGTGCTTTAAATGTTGCAAAACAGGCCATATAGCTGCTGACTGTGTGTCTAAAGCTATTGGCTCATCATCCAAACCATACAAGACAAACAAGGATGACGGCTACAGGGTTAAGTACCTAATGGCCATGGCTAAGCTAAGAAAGTTGGAAGACTCAGTGGCTTCCAACAAGCAAAAAGGACTCATGGCTAAGACATGTGACTAGGAGGAATTTGGTTCATCATCAGATGAAGAAGACAACAATTGTCTGATGGCCAAAATTGATGTCCCGTCAACAACCAACTTCAAACAAGACCTGGCTGAAGGTGAGGCTCTCAGCAGCTTGGAGAACTGGAACCCAACAATGATGTATAAGGTAAAAAATTTTAAGGATAACAGTTCTGATCAAAAAGTTAAAATGTTTGAATATTTGCTTGTTGGTTTAAAAGCTGCTATTGAAAAGCATAATGCTTTGCTGTCTGAGATCTCCAAGCTAAAAACTGATCTTGAAATAAAATCTAGTAAACTGGACGGCTTCCATAAGTTGGAAACTGAACTTGATGAACTAAAACACATCAATTCCATTTTATTATAAGAAAAGAGAAAGATAAGACACAAATCATCCCAAGCTTCAAAAGATTGTTGACTCTTGGTGCCAATCTGCACAAAAAGTCAATCATTGTATCAGTCAACAGATCCCTGCTCAAATCCAATCCTATCTTGGAGGGGATCTTGACAAAGCAGCTTCAATTGTTGAGATAAATAATCTGGAAAAAGACTTATCCTCTCTTGGTGAGCTTCCAAGTACTTTCATTCAGAAAGTAAATGGTAAGCTAGTCTCAACAAATAGGTTTGTCAGGCCTCAAAACACTGACAGCTTGTGTGAAAAAGTTGCAAAAACTTATGATGGAATGTGTTCTTCATATCAGTCTGCTAAGTGCTCAGCTCGTTCACACAAGCCAAAGAAGGGAAAACAAGTTCAAACTGCAGCTTTGGACACTAAACCTGTTATAAAGACGGGTTCCGAATCCAAAGCTGATGGTAAGAGACCTGTTATTCTTTTTGATGCTGGACATTTTGAGAAAAACTTTTCAAAAGGTAAGCAGCCTGCTTTCAAATAAGTTTTTAAATCATAGTCGAAAATTGGTTATAAGTGAAGGTAAGTCTTTCAAAACCAAAAGCAGTGATTATGTTATAGGCAACATCCATCACATGTCAATAAGGGCAAAGGCAAAGCCATTGTTCAATCTGAGAAAGTTGGGAATAAGTTTCCCAAACCTGTGGAATGTCAAAGGCCAATCAAACTTCCTATATTTGATATATGTCCTCCTAAAAAGAGGAAAGAGGATGCAGGTAAAGCTATTGTTGTTGTGCCTTCTACTCAAACTACCGATTCTTCTAAAAATAGTAATAAGTTTACTAAGCTTGCTGAGAAGTTCAACAAAAATGTTCCAGAATGTGTTTCTGGAAGTACTTCTTCCAAGTAATCTAAAAAGAGAAAATGTTATAAATGTGGGAAGAAGACTCATATGGCCAAAGATTATCTTGAAACTGAGGGCATGAAGCCTGCTGACACTGCTAGTTCCAACATTGCAAAAACAAGCAGCGTTGGAAGTAACATTGTAAATGAGGTTAGTATCCAAGCTGATACAATCCAAATAGGAAATATTAGTGTTGATCTCACTAGTCCATCAACAAATGTTGATGAAGAAGGAGAACTGTGATGAGTTCTCCTTAAGATAACTAATAATTTCCCATCACACTCTGCAGGTTAAACAACCGTCCCAGGTTTGGTACTTGGACAGCGGCTGCTCAGGCCACAAGACAAGTTGCAAGGACTTGCTGAGTGATCTCAGGCTTGAAAAAGGGCCAAAAGTCACCTTTGGTGATAATGTTCAAGGATCCATAGAGGGATATAGAACCCTTCAAGCTGGTGCTGCTATATTTAAAAGAGTAGCCTTTGTATCTGGGCTAAAACGCAATCTTGTAAGCATAAGTCAACTGTGTGATGCTGGCTACAAGGTTAATTTTGATGAGCACCTGGGGTACATACAGGATTCCCAAGGTAAAGTTGTGTTGTGTGCACAAAGGAAGAAAGGTGTATATGTTGTGGACATGAAATTTCCTGATCCCACAACTGAAACCTGTTTTATCACAAGAAGCAATGCAGACCTGAACTGGTTATGGCACAAAAGGCTATCACACCTGAACTTCAAGAATATCAACAAACTCTGTAAGAAATAGTTGGTAACAGGTTTGCCTACTCTAACCTTTGTTAAGAATAAACTCTGCACAGCTTGTGAGAAAGGCAAGCAGAGAAAAACATCTTTTAAATCCAAGCATAATTTTTCTATTGATACTCCTCTTCTCTTAATCCACATGGACTTGTTTGGACCTGTCAGTGTCCCAAGTCACCCAAATGATCAAATAATTGGTGACATCAACAAAGGGGTACAAACAAGATGGGACAGCTTAGGAAACGTTTGTATGTTTTCTAGATTTGTGTCCCTAATGGACCCTAAGAAAGTGGATAAAGCACTAAAAGATGCCAATTGGATCACTGCCATGCAAGAAGAGCTCAATCAGTTTGTGAGAAACAAAGTATAGAAGTTGGTCCCTGCTCCCAAAGGTAAAACAATAATTGGCACCAAATGGGTTTTTAAAAACAAAATGGATGAGCAAGGTCACGTTATTAGAAATAAGTAGTTGCTCAAGGCTACAGACAAGAAGAAGACATTGATGAAACATTTGCTCCAATGGCCAGGACAGAAGCAATTCGTTTGTTTCTAGCCTATGCTGCCCACAAGAGCATGAAGGTATTTCAAATGGATGTCAAGAGTGCATTTTTGAAAGGCAAGCTGCAAGAAGAAGTATATGTCAAGCAGCCTCTAGGTTTATAAAAATGAACATCATCCAGGTTTTCTCTATAAGTTGGACAAAGCCCACTATGGTCTAAAACAAGCCCCTAGATCCTGGTATTACACTCTAACTGATTTCCTTATGAGCAATGGTCATTCCAGAGGTAAAGTGGATACCACATTGTTCATAAAGAAGGTGAAGTCTGATATTATGCTTGTTCAAATCTATGTGGATGACATAATATTTGGTTCTACTAATGAGCAGTTATGCAAGAACTTTTCACTACTCATGAAATCAAAATATGAAATGAGTATGATGGGTGAACTTACTTTCTTTCTAGGATTACAGGTTAAACAAACCTCAAATGTAATTTTCATCAATCAAAGAAAGTATACTTTAGATGTTTTGAAAAAGTTTAAATTTGTTCAAAGTTCTCCTATCAAAATCCCAATGGCAACCAATGTAAAATTGAATGCTGATGCCAGTGTCAAAGCTGTTTCAGTAACAGCTTATAGAGGCATGATTTGGAGCTTGCTATATTTAACTGCTAGTAAACCAAATATTATGTTTGCTACCTATTTATGTGCTAGGTTTCAAGCTGATCCCAATGAATCACATCTAGCTGCTGTAAAAAGAATCTTCAGATACCTTAAGGATACACCAGGTTTGGGTCTTTGGTATCCAAAAGACTCAAGTCTTGAACTAACAGGTTATTCAGATTCTGATTTTGCAGGCTGCAAGTTAGACATGAAAAGCACAACAGGTGGATGTCAACTCCTTGGTGGTAAGTTGATAAGTTGGTGTAGCAAGAAGCAGAACTCAGTTTCTACTTTTGTACTGCTGAAGCTGAGTATATTGCTGCTGGAAGCCGCTGTGAGCAGATTCTATGGATGCAGCATCAGCTTGAAGACTATGGGCTTGTATATAGGAAGACTCCTAGTCTGTGTGATAATACAAGTGCCATAGCTATCTCCAACAATCCAGTGTTTCATTGTAGAACAAAGCATATAGAAGTCAGACACCACTTTATCAGAGATCACATCCAGAAAGGTAATGTGGAGGTACGGTTTATTTCCACAGATGAACAGCTTTCAGACATTTTCACCAATCCTCTTGATGAAAACAGGTTTAATTACCTTGTAAGCATGCTGGGCATGCTAAATAAAAGTGACTAAGTGTCATTGATGCTTTAAGAGATCGCATGTTTCAAACTGTTCAAATTTCTCAGAACAGCTTAGACAGAACAGGCTCTGCGTGTTCTATACTTAGCCAATTTCTGAAAACTTGGACAGCTTAGACATATAACAGGCTTGACAAAATATGTTTTAATTTCAAACCTGTTATGTTTAACAAACCTCCAACCTGCTCACTCTCTCAATCTGTCATACAAGACATCATCTTATAACCTGATCAGCTATTAAATAGAAACCTGTTCTCATCTAGCTGCACAGGTTGAATGAACAGATTGAAGGATGAACAGCTTGTGATGAAACCTGCTCGTCACAGGTTTGAACAACAGCTTAGAACATCAGTTTTAATTACCTTTCTTCATAATTAAGTTACTTAAATTCTGTATTTATTTAACTTAATTACCTGCGGATAATGTTTGTTAACGTGTCTTAGTAGTTAAAAAGGTTCAAGTGGTCTGACAACCGTTTTGACATGGCAAACCATTCTGTTTTCCGTTAAAGAACATTTCAAATCAACCGCCCAAACCTTTCTCTCTCCTACTCACTCTCGTTCAAATCCCATAAATACCTCCATTAACTGTTTCATCTTCTTATACTTCTCTACTGCTACCATAACTATATGAAAAACCTTAAATCGACTAAGTGTCGAATATCCTTCATTCCACTACTCTCAAATGGCTCATCAAAACAACCCCCTGTTTCCAGTTTTTGTTGGTGATGATGTTGAAAAACATCCCTCAGTTACCACGATGCTTACTCTGAAACCCACTAACTATATAGCCAACCTAACCATTCCCAAACACTACATGGGGAAGGATTATGAAAGCATGGTGAAGTTTCTACAAGTTCACCCCCTGCATTATGTTATGACTGCCTCTCCTGGTGTTAGTACCAGGAGATGGTGTATGAGTTTTGGTACACCTGTGCTTATGATCCATTAACCAAAACCATCAGGGGAACCATCCTCAATGGGACTCAGACCATTGAAATAACCACAGCTCTTCTCAGGGAAGTCCTCTGAAACATATGATAAACCACAGCCTGAGAATGATCAGATGGGCAATCTGCTACGCTTCTGTGGTGTAGCAGAACCCAGAGTTGGAGCCACACTGTTCAAAAGGGATTTATCACCTACCTACTGTTTCCTGTTTGCCTCGGTGGTGATGTGCTTTAGCAGCAAAGTTGGTTCATTTAACCAGCTTAGCAGAGATGAAATCCCCATAGTCCTACAATTTGTGGATGGGACTACATTAAACATGGCTCATTGGATTTTTGTGAATTTGAGGAACTTGGTACAGCAAGAAACTCGCCCTGCTGCTGTCAGATACCCAAGATTTCTAAGCCTCATCTTCAAACATGTTTGTGGTGAGCATCTTTACAATTCTCAGCCCCTGTTAACTACTGTTGCATTCCTAGTCAATGGGAATAGAGTCTTTTGTACTCCAGTTCTTCCCAATGAACCACCTCTCTCTAAACCAATGAGGAGGTTACTTTATTTGGTGAAATGACCCTCTGGTGTGAGGGTGGATCCAGTGGCTGCTCCCAAGAGAAAATCCAAATCCAGACCCAAGGTGATCAAAAGGGGTCAAGAATCGACTGAAGCTGAGTCTGTCCTCAAAAAAGCTAAAACAGTTAAGTCAAAGTCTGCCCAATCAGCCTCAGTAGCTGAGGGGGAGCAGACTTCTCACCCTAGTTCATTTTATGAACCTGAAGCCTCTGTGGCACCTGAGACCATGGAACAGGTTAACCACCCTATTTCTGAACCAGTCTCACATCCAGTCCAAACAGAACCCCTCATCACTTCCCCACAACATCCATATTCCACTTCATCCCTCAAATCATATAACCGGTGCAAATCCCTAGCCAAAAAGAAACCATCATCCCAAACCAGCCCCTCTGACCCCTTCCAACAGGAGTCAGTTGAAAAAGAAACAACCCCTGATGCTTCTCCTATTTTGGGAGAAGGTTCAACACATTTGGAGCAGGCTTCACTCCAACAAGAGTCTACCCAGAGTCAGCCTAGACCCTCTAGTTCCTCCCAACAGGAACCAGTTGTACAAAAGAAGACTACCACATCCATTATTTGAGCCTCCCAACAGGCTGAGGATATTGAAAGACAGGAGTTCACTCCACTCCATATTGATTCCACACAGTCTCCACCTCATACTTCTCTTACACCTACTGAGTCTGCACGAGGTGCCAAAACTGCTGGAACAGACCATCCAGCAGATAAGCCTCAAACTTTTGCTCCTTGTGATGCAGCTGTTGTACACCCAACAGCTGTTGAAGGACCCTCATCCCAAGCCGATGAACATGAGGGAATGGACCATCCCTCTAGTGAGGCTGCTTCCCAAATGCAAATTCCATCATCAGGTTTCACCACTGATGATGTTGAAATGCACATCCCATCTCCTATGAAGAGGTACCTGAAAACCAAGGTGCTACTGAGGGAACCACCCTAGGTCTTAATGAAGGTGTTGCAACACAAGCAGTGTCTGAAAGGCCACCATCTCCTACCCCCTCTCCTCATGATGCAGATATAGCCACTGCTAAATGTTCCCTTGACCCTTCCAAGCTGGGCCATCTCACTTATGCCAAGCCTATGGAATTACTCTCTAAAGTCTCTCTGCCTTCCCCCACAAATCCCCCAACACCTGCCTCCTCACCATCACATTCACATTCTTCACCCTCAACCCAATCCAAACAATCCACACATACTCCTCTATCTCCCAATGATCTTCCTTTGAAGGATCAACTCTCTTTTCTGACCAATAAAGTTGGTTCTTTAAAAACATTCATGACCTCCCTCCCTTCTATCATATCAAACTATGTGTCTGCTCAGCTTAAGGGGTTCTTTGATTCATTCAAGACTGCCTTTCCAATGCCTGCTCCCCAGGCTGAGCAATCCTCTCAGCTGCTTGCACTCACTGCACAGCTGCGAACACTTTCCACTACCCTCTAAACAATTATTTCTACTCAGCATGACTTTGTGTCCTCCCTGGCAGTTGTTTCCCAACAGTTGTCAGCTCTCCTTGATACTTGTACAAATACTCTCCCCTCCACTTTGGCCAGCTTGAACACCTTAGTGGTCTCTCTGTCCAACTCTGTGTCATCAACCCTTTATGATATGCAAGATTCTCTTGAACTTAATCTGGCACAGCTTCAAAGTTTGTTGTTCACAGCTTCTGACAGGGATGCCATTACTCAGCTGTCATCTCTTGCTACTTCCCAATCTGCCTATCTTCAAAGCTGTGTTACCCAACTTGCAATGGTAAAGGACAACTTGGCTTTCTTAGTGCACAGCCTTGTTGGTTCCAAACCTGCTGCCCAGCCTGCTGAATTCGTTTCTTCAGGAAGACACATTGTTGAAGGCTATGTGCCATCTCCTTCAAAGGGGGAGAAGATATCTGTCTCGAAGACCAGGTCTAAGGGGGAGAAATCTTCATCTCCATCTCAGGAGAAATCAACGTCAGTGGGACAAGCAGCAGGTGTCTCCAAAACAGGTCCTACTGTGGATGTCTCCAAATCAACTGAAGCTGCTCAGCCTACTCAGGCTACATCTCCAAACCCTGCACCGTCTAAGGGGGAGGAATCCATTCCTGGGGACAGGCCAAGCAGAATGAGAAATCTAATACTGGGGCAAACAGAAGAAGAAGAGGAAGAGGAACCTGAAGCTGTCCTAACCACAATAGCTAAAGGGAAGAAGAAAGCCTCAGTGGACCCTGATTACCTTAAAGCTGCTCAGCTGAAATTTGATAAGGCTCAGACCAAAGAAATGGGTGTTCCTATGGAGACCTATTAAAAATACAAAGAAGAGCAGCTTCGAGCCTTTGAAAAGCTAAAGAAAGATGAAGCCTCTTGTGACACCCTTGCCACAATAACCACTATTACCAAACACCCAGGATTAATAAAAAAACATATAATTACATAATGATGTATAATTGCGGAAGCATTAAAGTACATAAATTAAAATACAAATGTTTTAATACACCCTACAGTGCTATAAGGTTTCAAGTCAAAGTCTACATACTCAAAAGTTATTACAACATCCCAAACGTATTACAGCAATAACCCCATGATTCAGTTACCAAAGGGAGTAGTAGATATCTTCAAAGACTTCAATAGATGACCTAGCTAGAAGGTCCAGCAGCGGATTTCCTTTTTCCTTTAAAAATTAAACAACTAAAGGGTAAGCAAAGCTTAGTGAATACACAGATTTACGCATTCTATAAATCTTTATGAAGCCCCCAAGAGTAACACCGACGACGCACGTCGTGCACTCTCCACGTACACAAAGTTCGAAAAATGAGTCGTCGCTCCTACGAGCCCAAAGCTCAGCATTTAAACCAACCATCTGAGACAGACATAACATCAGGGATGACTTACTGCCTACCAGAACCTGGGAGGGATCAGCTCCGGGTCATATAGCGCAGTAACATCGGAATAACAGATGCGACCCGCCGGTCCATCAAAAGATGCACAACAAAGAAACGGACATGCAACAAGCAACAATGTGCATCTAAATCTACGCAAGTTAGTAGAATTCCAAATGAAAGTGAAACAACATGTCTCAGCAGACAATAGCTAACATAAAGCAGATATAAACATGCGAAATCATATGTACTCACAGTGGTTGCGTTAATTAACCTTAATCAATATTATTTCTCCCCTGGATTTCAACCGCATCCACAAAGGACCCCACTGTGGGTTAAACAACACCACAAGGGACCTGTTACATTTTAATAAGGAAAACATAATCATAAACATGTTCATCAATAAATGAGTGTCAATTTGTACAATTAAAAGTGTTACATCATTCGGAACCGTCATCCGAAACTCACGTTAAAAACCATCATTTGGTGTGTTATTATTCCCAAATAAACCTTCATTATGTACCTTAATATAGTACAAAAGATATCCCAAAAGTGTGATTAATTAACCATAAATTCGGGTCCCATGCCCGAATTCGGACCCCACCCGAATTCGGACACGAATTCGGTCCCCAATCAGAAATTCAACACTTTGGAATTATTTTCTGTTTTGAATATTTGAAGTTCGGATCTCATCCGAATTGGGACCAGATCCGAGTTCATGTCAGATCCGAATTCGGACCATCTGAGTTCATACTTGTGCAGTTTTGTCATTTTCCAGATTTAATTTTGTAACAACCTAGTTTTATCTAAACTTAATTATCTGATTTTCGAACCGATAATGTAATATTATTATATTATTTGAATTATAATTTAATTAATTTATGAGATATTTAATTAAATTATATAAATATTTAAAGTTATGATTTAATAATTATTAAAGATAATTAAATAAAAGAGATATAATATACAAAAATGAAAGTGGGTAAACTAGAAAATATAACTAGATGAAGTATATAAACGAGATTTATTATTATTAAACATTCATTTTAAGAAATCTGACTCTCTCTCTCTCTACTCTCTCTCTACACTCTCTCTCTACCTTCTCTCTAAATTATCTCCCAAACCGACCGGCCGATTATCAAGTTTTATATATCATCGGAAAGATCTCGGAGAATACTACACGAATCTGCTGTCACATATTCGATTTCGTACGAAATTTGAGGTAAAAATCAATTTCTTAAGTTTTTATATTTTTCGGTTTTGAACAATAAATTCGAATTTATCATTTTTATGAAGTTTAAAACTATTTTGATGGAGTTTAATTAGAATTTGTATATTATAATCGAACTTGGGCTTAATATTTAACATATTCGTGATTTTAGATGTGGAAACGTATGTTTTAAAGCTATAAAATATGAACAAATTCCAGATGCCAAGAAGAAATTCGAAAAAATGTAGAACAAAGTTGAAATGGAGTTAAATTCGAGAATGGTTCGAATTTAGGCATTAAACTCGAATGTGAGGTCCTCGAATTTGTCCTCAGTTTCGAAATGGTATTTCAAATTTAAGCCTCCCTTGACTTTAATGCCCATATTCAAAATTTATATTTTCAATTATAATATATATATTCGAAAGTTGCAGTTGGAATTTAAATGCATATTCAAATGTAGCTATTAATTCGATTTTGACTCCATATTTGAGAATTATATGTTCGAATTTGGTCCAAACTTGAAATAAGATTCGAATCTAATATATAAGATTCGAATTTAATTATGGAATTAGAATATAATCACATAATTGAATTTAATGCATTCTAACTTATCCTTATGTTCGAAAATAGCATTTCGAATTTTAACCTTTGTTCGAATTTAACTATTTAAACTCGAAACCCACTCCCTAAATTCGAATATATTGAATTAAACACTTATAAATTGACAAGATAATTAGCAAAATAATTATATATTAATATATAAATATATTGATCCTTTGAGAATTTAATATAAACGAAAGAAAAATAGATGAATGATCAGTTATCAGAATCAGATAAAATAAAGATTTTAAAGTTAGAAGATGATGATGTTGACATGAGAAAGACATGATAATTCTGGACAGGTTCAGTGAAATTCTGAACATAGATACAAAGATTTAAAGATTTAAAACGGGTCAAAGACTTGATTTGACAGAGAACTGATTGAGATAAAATCCTGAGATAACTCAGGTGGTAGATTTTACATCTGTTTGATAAAGACCCAACACTATGAGTTATAGATATTCAGATTTAACATGCTTGAATATCCGGTTGAGACATATTGTTGATGCTAGATTGATTTGACATTCATATTATCAGCTGGATTGTGACCTGTGCACACTAGGGTTCGGTGTTGCCCAGTGGATCATGATAGCTATTTGACTTATCACTTCATATGATATTGCATTCACAGTTCATTTCTGACATTGCTTTGAGATTATTGCTATCATGACTTGATTACGTATGCTTCCTCATTGCATATACTTGACATATTGATTCAGCTTGATTAGCCTTATCGGTCTATCGTTCTAGACCTGGCTATTTCACCAGTTCTATTGAACTTGGTAATGACCTCCGATGTTCCGCCACGTTGATTTACTGGTAGCTAGCCCAGTATGTGGCTGATCCCCACGATTTAAGCGTGAGCGTGGCTTGAACATCATCCGACTCTATGACTTCTATGTCTCAATCATGAGGGCTGAAGCGGCAGCCAAGACATATCACGCTAGACTTATGATGATCCGCTTGACATTGCATGTTAATTTGAAAATCTATTTACTCACTAAGAATTGCTTACAGTTGCTACATAACATTTTTACAGGAAAAGACAAAGGAAAGTCACCTGCCAGACCTAGTACTTAGGTCTTACAAGATCAAGACAGGAATTCTCATAGACCTCTACTTGGCAAACCCATTTTGGTACTAATTGGAGGATGATAATATGGTGTTTCGGGTAGATTTATATTGATTATATGATGACATGAATTAGATTACACTTGTGCCCTTTATAAGTTTAATTTAAAATCGGCAATCTGTATTAAACTTAAATCCTAATATGCTTGTACATGTAATTTATAATTCCGCAATTAATTACTCTATCTTAGTTATGGTTGATATCGTATTGCATGATGTGAGACCTAGACTCGTGAGCACTGCCCCGTAAGGGGTGGTCTTCACAGGATGGTATCAGAGCCCATAGTTTGAGTGAATCAAGTATTACGTGAGTATACTTGATCTCAAACTGAAGCAATACATATGTATCAATCATTTAGGTGGTTTGAACTGAGATAGGATGTACAGACTGTTAGGATGGGAAAAAGGGTACATAGATCTAAGTCTATAAACTGGTAGTTAATTGATCTTAATTTTCAGCTAAGATGTCAGGATCAGGATCAGGTGACATACCAAGCAACATGACCCCACAACAAATGTTTGAAATGATGCAACAACTTTTAGCTCAACACTCAGAACAGCAAAATAAAATAATGCAAGAACAGTTTCTGGCCAGAGATGAGGCCGAAGCTAAAAGACGTGAAGATAAGAAAAATAAGAGAAAAGATAAACAATTCCAGAATGACGAATCTGATTCTGATAACTCAAACCCTGAAACCCAAATCGAGCAGCCTAAAGGCTGTAAGTTCAAGGACTTCAAAGCGAGCGGTGCCCTGAACTTTGAGGGTACAGTAAATCCAATTCAGGCGATGGATTGGATCAGTCATACCGAAGAGATTTTCAGAATCTCTGATTGCTTAGAATCGAAAAAGGTGAGTTATGCGTCTGCGTTATTTGTTGGAGCTGCCCGTGCTTGGTGGAAGACCCAGAGAAGTATCTATGGCGAAGAAGTTATACAGACTTTAGAGTGGAACCAGTACCTAGATATGTTTAACGCAAAGTATTGCCTGATCGATCAACAAGATAAGATGGAAGTCCAACTAATGTAGCTGACCCAAGGAACAAAGACAGTTAATGAATACGAGCACGAATTCTCTCGGCTTTGTGGCTACTCCTCGTATCAAGTAGCTACCGAAGAAAGAAAAATGAATCGATTTTGTGGAGGACTCAATCCGAGATACCGACATCCGATGAGTGCAATAAGGTATAAGAGTTTTTTGGAAATGGTAGAAGCGGCCAAACAGATCGAGAGAGGATATCTAGAGTACGGTGATCAGCTCTACGAACCCAACATGTCCTTCTCCTCCGAAGAAGCAGAGGTTCGGCAGATTCTTCAGGCCAAACAAATCTCAGACCCACCAATCTCAACAATCCCAACCGAAAGCCCAAGCGTATTCACTTACAAACGAACCTCGATTCTGCAAGAGATGCAGAAAGTCACATATGGGACTGTGTAACCCAGATGATGTTACTTGTTTTGCGTGTAACCGAATTGGTTATAGCAGTGAAGAGTGCCCACAGCAAGGACGTGGATGTGCGAAATGCGGGAAAAGAGGACATTTCATGTATCAGTGTCGCAGCGGGCAACGATTTAAGTCGCAATCATCAGCGGGAGGTTCTACTGTAAAGAGTTCTGCTGCAACTCCGACAGCAAGGACACGTGCATTTCAGATAACAGCAGAAGAAGCGAAAGAAACACCTGACGTAGTTACCAGTACGTTTCTGTTAAATACGATACCTGCTCGCGTACTATTTGATTCGGGTGCTAGTCGTTCCTTTATATCGACTTCTTTTGCATCAAGATTATCTAAATCCCCATCAAAGCTTCCTGTTATAATTGATATCGAGACAGCCAGTAACATCTATGTTATGGCTGATTCTGTCTACCGAAACTGCACCCTGCTCGTAAATAATATTGTATTCAACCTCGATCTTATACCGATTCCGCTAAAAGAGTTTGACGTTATCATCGGCATGGACTGGCTAATGAACAACGAAGAAACGATCGTATGCAACCGTCGGATCATCAGAATCAAGTCCTCAGACGGCCGAGTATTGGAGATCAAAGGAGAGAAAAGAAAAGGTGCTCACTGCTTCATTTCTGTAGAGAAAGCTCACAAATGTTTGTCTAAGGGTCACGAATCTTATCTGTGCTACGTCTCTTCTGAATCTAACTCTGAAAAGAAAACCCTAGCTGACATTCCTATCATCTGTGAGTTTCCAGACGTCTTTCCTGATGATATTTCTGGAGTACCACCAGAACGTCAAGTCGAATTCAGCATTGACTTAGTTCCTGGTGCGGCTCCCATTGCAAAAGCTCCTTACAGACTTGCACCTGCAGAAATGCAGGAAATGTCAAAGCAGTTGCAAGAGCTGTTGGAAAAGGGGTTTATTCAACCGAGTTCATCTCCATGGGGTGCACATGTCTTATTTGTCAAAAAGAAAGACGGAACTTTCCGTATGTGCATCGACTACCGCGAGTTGAACAAAATTACTATAAAGAACAAATATCCTCTACCAATGATCGATGATCTGTTTGATCAGCTACAAGGAGCCAGCTATTTCTCGAAAATAGATCTTCGTTCTGGGTATCATCAGTTGAAAGTTAAAGATGAGGATGTTCCCAAGACAGCCTTCCGAACAAGATACGGTCATTACGAATTTCTCGTGATGTCGTTCGGCTTAACAAATGCACCAGCGGTGTTCATGGACCTCATGAATCGCGTGTGCAGACCGATGTTGGATAAGTCAGTTATCGTATTCATAGAAGATATTCTGATTTACTCTAAAACGGAGGCTGATCATGCTATTCATTTGCGGCAATTGCTAGAGATACTGAGAAAAGAAAGACTCTATGCAAAATTTTCTAAATGCGAATTCTGGCTCAGACAGGTATAACTTTACATTGTCTTGAGCTATTCCTTAAAGCATTCTTTGATTGAACAAAACTTGAAACTCTACTTTGTTGCTTTTATAGATTCAATTCCTTGGCCATGTTGTTTCTGGCGAAGGTATTTCCGTTGATCCGTCTAAAGTCGAGGCCGTTCAAAAATGGCAAACGCCTCGCAATGCCTCCGAAATAAGAAGTTTCCTTGGATTGGCCGGTTATTATCGGCGATTCATAAAGGACTTCTCGAAGATTGCTGTGCCACTTACGATGCTAACACGAAAGAATACACCTTTCGTATGGGCGGATAAACAGCAAGAGGCATTTCAAACTCTGAAGCAAAAGCTTATTCAAGCGCCAATCCTAGCCTTACCAGAGGGCAACGATGATTTTGTCATTTACAGCGACGCATCTGGTACTGGCTTAGGATGCGTCCTCATGCAAAGGGGAAAAGTAATTGCCTACGCTTCAAGGCAATTGAAGGATTACAAGAAAAGTGCACCAACTCATGATCTTGAGTTGGCTGCCGTTACCTTTGCACTAAAGATCTGGCGTCATTATCTCTATGGGACTCGGTGTCAGCTTTACACCGATCATAAAAGTCTCAAACATCTTTTTACTCAAAAGGATCTGAATATGAAACAGTGACGGTCCTTGGAGCTTATTAAGGACTATGATTGCGAGATCCTATATCATCCCGGCAAAGCTAATGTTGTCGCGGATGCTTTGAGTAGAAAAATTTATCCAGAAAAGTGCTGCTATGCCCTAACTCCGATTATATTCTCTTCTGATCTTATTGAAGACATCAGAGTTGCTCAAGCTGAAGCACTGAAAGAAGAGAATCTCTGTTCTGAAAATCTTAAAGGGCAGCTACAATTTCTAACTCTGAATCATTTGGGACTTCATTGTCTCAAGGGAAACCGAATCTGGATTCCTAAATATGGTTCTATTCACAACACTCTTCTATCTGAAGCCCATCAGTCCAAATTATCTGTTCATCCTGGCAGCTCAAAGATGTACTTTGATCTGAACGCTGACTACTGGTGGCCAGGAATGAAGAAAGACATCGGTCATTATGTTGAAAGCTGCAGAATATGTCAAATGGTTAAGGCAGAACACCAGAAACCCTTCGGGGATATGCAACCACTGCCAGTTCCTGAGTGGAAGTGGGAGCATATAACAATGGACTTCATCACGAAGTTTCCGAAAACCAAGAGACAACACGACTCCATCTGGGTAGTCGTGGACCGATTAACGAAGTCAGCTCACTTCATACCGATGAAAGAAACATACTCTCTCGATAGATTGGCACAGATATACATCACCGAAATAATTTCTCTTCACGGTGTGCGAAAGTCTATCGTATCTGATCATGATAGTCGTTTCACATCTAGATTCTGGCAAGCTCTACAAGACGGGATGGGTACTCGGATCTCTATGAGTACTGCTTATCATCCTAATGCAGATGGCCAGAGTGAGCGTACTATCTTAACTCTCGAAGATATGCTTCGTGCATGCGTTCTTGATCTGGGTGGTAATTGGGATGACCACTTGCCGTTGGTCGAATTCTCATACAATAACAGTTATCATTCAACGATCAAGATGGCTCCTTTTGAAGCTTTATATGGACGAAAGTGCATAACTCCCACCTGTTGGCGCGAAACAGGTGAATCGCCTACAGCAGGTCCTGCCCTTCTACAGTTGACTCGCGAGAAGATTCAACTTGTTAGAAGAAATATACTGGAAGCTCAAAGCAGGCAGAAGTCATACTACGATAACCGGCACAGATCAATCAGCTTTGCGGTTAACGATTGGGTGATGCTGAAAGTATCTCCAATGAAGAATGTTGTGAGATTCATAAAGAGAAATAAGCTAGCTCCGAGATTCATCGTCCGTTCAAGATTGTGGAAAAGATAGGAAATCAATCTTATCGTCTTGAACTGCCAGTGGACTTATTTGGAATACATCCTATATTCCATGTTAGTCACTTGAGAAAGAGCTTAGCCGATGAAAGAGAAGTTCAAATACCACACGTTAATCTGCAGATTGATGAGAAGCTTCGAGTGGTTGAAGAGCCAGAACGTATTCTGGACTCGAAGACTAAGAAGCTTAGAAATAAAGAAATACAGATGGTGCTCGTCCAGTGGAAACACCACAAAGGTTCGCATCAGTCTTGGGAATCTGAAGATGTCATGAAAACAACATATCCCAGTCTGTTCGAACATAGCTAACTTCGGGGACGAAGTTTGTGCGTGGTGGAGCCCATTCTGTAACAACCTAGTTTTATCTAAACTTAATTATCTGATTTTCGAACCGATAATGTAATATTATTACATTATTTGAATTATAATTTAATTAATTTATGAGATATTTAATTAAATTATATAAATATTTAAAGTTACGATTTAATAATTATTAATATTAATTAAATAAAAGAGATATAATATACAAAAATAAAAGTGGGTTAACTAGCAAATATAACTAGATGAAGTATATAAACGAGATTTATTATTATTAAACATTCATTTTAAGAAATCTGACTCTCTCTCTCTCTACTCTCTCTCTACACTCTCTCTCTACCTTCTCTCTAAATTATCTCCCAAACCGACCGGCCGATTATCAAGTTTTATATATCATCGGAATGATCTCGGAGAATACTACACGAATCTGCTGTCACATATTCGATTTCGTACGAAATTTGAGGTAAAAATCGATTTCTTAAGTTTTTATATTTTTCGGTTTTGAACAATAAATTTGAATTGATCATTTTTATGAAATTTAAAGCTATTTTGATGGAGTTTAACTAGAATTTGTATATTATAATCGAACTTAGGCTTAATATTTAACATATTCTTGATTTTAGATGTGGAAACGTATGTTTTAAAGCTATAAAATATGAACAAATTCGAGATGCCAAGAACAAATTCGAAAAAATGTAGAACAAAGTCGAAATGGAGTTAAATTCGAGAATGGTTCGAATTTAGGCATTAAACTCGAATGTGAGGTACTCGAATTTGTCCTCAGTTTCGAAATGGTATTTCAAATTTAAGCCTCCCTTGACTTTAATGACCATATTCAAAATTTATATTTTCAGTTATAATATATATATTCGAAAGTTGCAGTTGGAATTTAAATGCATATTCAAATGTAGCTATTAATTCGATTTTGACTCCATATTTGAGATTTATATGTTCGAATTTGGTCCAAACTTGAAATAAGATTCGAATCTAATATATAAGATTCGAATTTAATTATGGAATTAGAATATAATCACATAATTGAATTTAAAGCATTCTAATTTATCCTTATGTTCGAAAATAGCATTTCGAATTTTAACCTTTGTTCGAATTTAACTATATAAACTCGAAACTCACTCCCTAAATTCGAATATATTGAATAAAACACTTATAAATTGACAAGATAATTAGCAAAATAATTATATATTAATATATATAATATATTGATCCTTTGAGAATTTAATATAAACGAAAGAAAAATAGATGAATGATCAGTTATCAGAATTAGATAAAATAAAGATTTTAAAGTTAGAAGATGATGATGTTGACATGAGAATGACATGATAATTCTGGACAGGTTCAGTGAAATGCTGAACATAGATACAAAGATTTAAAGATATAAAGCGGGTCAAAGACTTGATTTGACAGAGAACTGATTGAGATTAAATCCTGAGATAACTCAGGTGGCAGATTTTACATCTGTTTGATAAAGACCCAACACTGTGAGTTATAGATATTCAGATTTAACATGCTTGAATTTCCGGTTGAGACATATTGTTGATGCTAGATTGATTTGACATTCATATTATCAGCTGGATTTTGACCAGTGCACACTATGGTTCGGAGTTGCCCAGTGGATCATGATAGCTATTTGACTTATCACTTCATATGATATTGCATTCACAGTTCATTTCTGACATTGCTTTGAGATTATTGCTATCATGACTTGATTACGTATGCTTCATCATTGCATATACTTGACATATTGATTCAGCTTGATTAGCCTTATCGGTCTATCGTTCTAGACCTGGCTATTTCACCAGTTCTATTGAACTTGGTAATGACCTCCGATGTTCCGCCACGTTGATTTACTGGTAGCTAGCCCAGTATGTGGCTGATCCCCACGATTTAAGCGTGAGCGTGGCTTGAACATCATCCGACTCCATGACTTCTATGTCTCAATCATGAGGGCTGAAGCGGCAGCCAAGACATATCACGCTAGACTTATGATGATCCGCTTGACATTGCATGTTAATTTGAAAATCTATTTACTCACTAAGCATTGCTTACAGTTGCTACATAACATTTTTACAGGAAAAGACAAAGGAAAGTCACCTGCCGGACATAGTACTTAGGTCTTACAAGATCAAGACAGGAGTTCTCATAGACCTCTACTCAGCAAACCCATTTTGGTACTAATTGGAGGATGATAATATGGTGTTCTGGGTAGATTTATATTGATTATATGATGAAATGAATTAGATTAGACTTGTGCCCTTTATAAGTTTAATTTAAAATCGGTAATCTGTATTAAACTTAAATCCTAATATGCTTGTACATGTAATTTATAATTCCGCAATTATTTACTCTATCTTAGTTATGGTTGATATCGTATTGCATGATGTGGGACCTAGACTCGTGAGCACTGCCCCGTAAGGGGTGGTCTTCACAAATTTCCATCATTTTTATACTAGATCAATGCACGAAACAGCTAATGCCAACTTAAATATACTCAATTTCCAACGCTTTTAACACTAATATTGACACTTTTGGTCACTTATATACAACCGTCGAACACACACACTCAAAACACATACTAAAGTTCCAAAATCATACTTTGAAGTTGATTCAAGACCTGAAATTCGATACATAGCATCCTAAACACTCGATTTAAACATCTCCACAAGAAAATCATACATGCAACAACATATGAAAACCCGAATCTATGATTCGGTTTTCATCAAAAACCGATTATAAATGCTCATAAATCCGAAAATTAAAGGATTCTTACCTCAAATCTTTGATTGCAGTGTTTGTAGTTTCTTCTTAGCAATCTAAATTCCAATTTTCAGACTTCAATTCCAACTTTTGATGATCCTTAATTGTTTAGAGAGAGAGCCGAGAGAGAGTTTGAATTTTAGAGAGAGAGTGAGATAGTTAAAATGAAAGACTTTTGAGTCTTTTATACTCCACTTTCGGTTATTGGCACAACTAACCCCTGAACTTATCTGATTTCATTAAATACTGATTTTCACCTTAATTTTTCATCACCAACATTTTCAATTCATTAATTTAGATTTATAGATTTATAAATAACCTTAAATACAATAAATTAAATTTCACAACCAACTTATTGGCACAAGTAACAACCAACTTTCACAATTAATCCAAATTCAATCCCACTTAATTACATTAATTTAGATTTATAGACTAATAAACCTTAAATACAATAAATTAAATTTTAGGATGTTACAGCATGAGCTCCATCACGCTCAAACTTCGTCCTCGAAGTTATTTGGATTGAAACAGTTGCGGGTATTTCATCATCATTTCAGACTTAGTCTCCCTCGTATGATTGGCTCCTTTATGATGCTTCCATCGTACAAGCATCATCTCTATCTCTTTACTCCTTAGCTTCTTCACTTTGGTATCTAGAACACATTCCGGCTCCTCCACGTACCGAAGCCATTCGTCAATTTGCAATTCTGTGTGATCTGCCCAATCCTCGTTTCCAGTAGTGAATGATTTTCTGAGATTTCCCACATGGAACACCGGATGTATGCCCGACATCTCTTTAGGCAACTCCAAACGGTACGACTGACTTCCAACTTTCTCTATTATTCTGAATGGTCCGACGAATCTCGGAGTCAACTTGCCTCTCTTTACAAAACGTGTAACACCTCTCATAGGTGATACCTTCAAATAAACCCAATCATTCACATCAAAATTGATCGGTTTATGCCTCCTGTCGTGATAACTATTCTGTCGATCTTGGGCCGCCTTTATGTTCTGTCTAACCAGCTGTATCTTCTCATTCGTTTCCTGAAGCAATGTCGGCCCAGCAATCGGTGTTTCTCCGGTTTATCTCCAACACGTAGGAGTCCTACACCTTCTTCCATATAAAGCCTCAAACGGCACTTTCTTTATTGTCGCGTGATAACTGTTATTATACGAAAACTCTATCAATGGCAAATGGACGTCCCAATTGCCACCGAGATCCAATACACAGAATCACATCATATCCTCCAAGGTAAGGATGGTCCGTTCATTCTGACCATCGGTTTGCGGACGATAAGTCGTGCTCATCTCAATCCTCGTTCCCAATTCTTCTTGCAATGCCGACCAAAAGTTTGAAGTAAATCGGCTATCCCGATCTGATACAATGGACTTCGGTACTCCATGTCTAGAAATGATCTCATCCATGTAAATCTGAGCCAATCTTTCCAACGAATAATTTTCCCTGATGGGAATGAAATGAGCAGACTTGGTCAATCTATCAACAATAACCCAAACTGCATCATGTTGGCGCCTAGTCTTCGGTAACTTCGTGACAAAATCCATTGTTATGTGTTCCCACTTCCATTCCGGAATGGGAAGCAGTTGCAGACTACCATAAGGCTGGTGGTGTTCGACTTTCACCAGCCGACAAGTCCTACATCTTTCAACATACTGGCCTATTTCCTTCTTCAATCCCGGCCACCAAAAGTCTGCCTTTAATTCGTTGTACATCTTTGTGCTCCCGGGATGTACAGAAAATTTCGATTGATGTGCTTCTTCGATGATCACCTTTCTCATACCACCAAACTTCGGCACCCATATCCTTCCATATATACCTTTCAACCCCGATTCACTTGTTTCCATATTCTTAATTTGTACCCTAATATCATTAGCACCAACATTTTCTTCTTTCAATGCATCCTCTTGAGCGGCTTTAACATCACTAATAATCATAGAAGTTAGCATAGTAGACGTCATCATGTAGCAACAGTCCTTAGAATATGCTTTGCGACTCAAGGCATCGGCTACCACATTAGCCTTTCCAGGATGGTACATTATCTCACAATCGTAGTCTTTAATAAGTTCCATAGACCTACGCTATCTCATGTTAAGCTCCTTCTAACTAAAGATGTACTTTAAACTCTTATGTTCTGTATAGAGTTGACACTTAGTTCCATAAAGATAGTGCTCCACAATTTCAATGCAATAGTGACACCTGTCAACTCCAAGTCATGAGTCGAATAATCCTTCTCATGCTGCATTAATTGTCTCGAGGCATACGCAATTACCTTTCCACGCTGCATCAACACAGCACCTAACCCCAGTCTCGATGCATCCGTGTATACTACAAAATCCTCATTACCCTCTCGTAGGGCAAGTATCGGCGCTTCACTTAGCGTCTTTTTCAAGATCTCAAATGCTTCTTTCTGCATGGTTTCCCAAACAAACGATGCATTCTTCTTCGTTAATGCAGTCAAAGAAACAACAATTTTCGAAAAAATCCTTAATAAACCTCCTATAGTAGCCCGCCAACCCAAGAAAACTTCTAACTTCTGTAGCTGAACGAGGCGGCTCCCAATTCTTTATGGCTTTAACTTTAGCTGGATCTACAGAAATCCCAGCTCCCGAAATAACATGTCCTAAAAATTGTATCTGTTGTAGCCAAAAGTCACACTTTAAGAATTTGACATACAACTTTTCCTTCCTTAACAATTCCAATAACTCTGTTAGATGAACAGCATGCTCCGCTTCAGTCTTGGAATACACTAGGATGTCATCAATAAACACTATCACCGATTTATCTAACATCGGTCTACATACCCTGTTCATCAGATCCATGAAAACAGCCGGGGCATTGGTTAACCCAAAAAGCATAACCAAAAATTCATAATGCCCATAACGTGTCCTGAAAGCTGTCTTAGGCACATCTTCATCTCGAACTTTTAGCTGATGGTATCCCGACCTCAAGTCATTCTTAGAAAACACACTTGCCCCATGTAGCTGATCAAACAAATCATCTATCCTCGGCAATGGATACTTGTTCTTAATAGTTAGCTTATTCAGCTCCCGGTAATCAATGCACATCCTCATCGTGCCATCCTTCTTCTTAACAAACAGCACCGGAGCTCCCCACGGATATGAAATCGGTCGAATGAATCCCTTATCCAACAACTCCTGGAGTTGTTTCATCATTTCTTGCATCTCTGTAGGAGCAAGGCGATACGGAGAATGAGCTACCGCTGCAGCTCCAGGGATCAAATCAATTTGAAATTTCACTTGTCTCTCAGGCGGCACGCCAGACAAGTCTTCCGGAAACACATCCGGGAATTGTGATACAATAGGCACATCGGCCACAGTCTTCTTCTCAGCCTTGGCATCAATAGCCTATGCCAAATAGGACTCACAACCCATTGCAACAAGCTTTCGGGCTTTTGCAATGGTCAACAAGCACAGATCCCCGCTTCTCCTATCCCCGTATATACAGATCTAACGCCCCTCTGGAGTAGTTATCTTTATTATACGCTTCTTACACACTATATGGGCTTCATTCTCAATCAACCAGTCCATTCCGACTATTACATCAAACTCACTGAATGCTATCGGAATCAAGTCCAAATTTAAAACTACATCTTCAATCACTAAAGTGCAGTTACGGTATACATGATCTACTTTGACTAGAGTGTTACTAGCAGTTTCAATATCAAGTATGGCAGACAACTTAGACAGAGGCATCGACAGTCGTTGTGCAAAAACAGTTGATACAAAAGAACGGTTGGCACCAGAATCAAACAGCACTCGTGCAGGTAAAGGGTTAACTATAAACGTACCCGTAGCCACATCTGGGTTTTCCCTATCATCCTCCGCGGTTATCTGAAAAGCACGAGTCGGTGCCCTTTGTGGCTGGTTCTGGCGGTTGACTGAACCACCACTAGATCCCCCAGAAGATCGGGTTGAAGATGGAGCAGCAGCTGCTGGAGCGTTCTTTCTGCAGTTTCTACTATAATGCCCCCATACCCCACACTTATGGCATGCATCAGCTTTTCGTCGACACTCACTCTGAAAAGGGCCCACCTCTCCACAGCAAAAGCAAGCGCGTCTATTAGTGCACTTGCCGAAGTGTTCCAGATGACACTTATTACAATATTACGGCTCGGTGTTGATGGAGTAGGCACGAGCACGACCAGAAGACCCAGATGATCGACGATAAGATTGTTGAGGCGAATACTGTGACAAGCGAGAAGATCCCGAGTATCCTCCCACACGCTGGCGCTTCGGCGGTGACGGCTGTGTTGGATTAGTAGCAGCGGCGGCAGACCCAATTGTATAACCCGACATGATCAGAATTTGTTCTACATTTCCGGCAGCCTCTAATAGGCCAGCAAATGTAAGGTAGCAGACGTTACTCATAACCCTTCTGATCTCCATATCTAAACCAGCCTCGAACCTGGTCACTTTCCTTTCTTCAGTATCAACTTGATGAGGCGCAAACAGACTCAGCCTCGTGAATTCCACAGCATACTGGGACACAGTCTTAGTCCCCTGCATCAAAATCATAAACTTCGCTTCTAACCTTCAGCGTTCATCAACCGAACAGTACTGCTGAGTGAATAGGTCAGTGAACTCAGCCCATGTCATTACAGAAACTTTCTCCAAGGTTAAGGAGTTAACCATGGAATTTCACCACATAATCGCATATTTGGTGAACATTGCAGTAGCGAACCGGACCATGTCCTTCTCAGCACAATCGCTGATTCAGAATGTCCGCTCAATTGTTGTTATCCATTCAAGTGCGGCAACAGCATCACCCAGTCCATTAAACTCCACAGCAGCCTTTCCCTTAAAGTCCTTGAATAGACAACCTTTGGGTTTATTAAATGACCCAGTGTTGTCATCTTGTTCATCATTGTTGCCCCCCTCTTTTTCCTTATTCTTTCTCTTGTCTTCCCTTCTCTTAGCTTCAGCCTCATCTCGAGCCCGAAACTGATCTTGAAGCATCTGATTTTGTTCAGCCATCAAGGCTACCATCATTTCTCTTGTTTCTTCGGGTGTCATTCCTCCACCAGACATGTTCTGAAATATACAACATATAAAATGTTTAGTAACATGTAATTTATTTAAAGACACCACCCATTGTCCCGTATGAAAGTCAACTTCTTACGATTACTGGATCATAACCTATCTTAGTTCAGATCATTACTTAAACCACTACATATCATCACTTAATGTTTGAGACCAACTCCTCACGGACACTTGAATCTCAAACTACTGCTCTGATACTATTCGCTGTGACACCCTTGCCACAATAACCACTATTACCATACACCCAGGATTAATCACCAAACATATACTTACATAATGATCTAAAAGCTTAATATAATTGCGGAAGCATTAAAGTACATAAATGAAAATACAAATGTTTTAAAACACCCTACAGTGTTACAAGGTTTCAAGTCTAAGTCTACATACTCAAAAGTTATTACAAAATCATTTCCAAACGTATTACAACAATAACCCCATGATTCAGTTACCAAAGTGAGTAGTAGATATCTTTAAAGACTTCAAAAAATGACCTAGCTAGAAGGTCCAGCAGCGGATTTCCCTTTTCCTGTAAAAAGTAAACAACTAAAGGGTAAGCAAAGCTTAGTGAATACACAGATTTACGCATTCTATAAATCTTTATGAAGCCCCCAAGAGTAACACTGACGACGCACGTCGTGCACTCTCCACGTACACAAAGTACGACACATGAGTCGTCGCTCCTACGAGCCCAAAGCTCGGCATTTAAACGAACGATCTGAGACAGACATAACATCGGGGATGACATACTGCCTACCAGAACCTCAGAGGGATCAGCTCCGGGTCATATAGCGCAGTAACATCGGAATAACAGATGCGACCCGCCGGTCCATCGAAAGATGCACAACAAAGAAACGGACATGCAACAAGCAACAATGTGCCTCTAAATCTACGCAAATTAGTAGAATTCCAAACGAAAGTGAAACAACATGTCTCAGCAGGCAATAGCTAACATAAAGAAGATATAAACATGCGAAATCATATGTACTCACAGTGGTTGCGTTAATTAACTTTAATGAATATTATTTCTCCCCGGGCTTTCAACCGGATCCACAAAGTACCCCACTGTGGGTTAAACAACACCACAAGGAACCTGTTACATTTCCATAATGAAAACATATCATAAACATGTTCATCAACAAATGAGTGTCAATTTGTTTAATTAAAAGTGTTACATCATTCGGAACCGTCATCCGAAACTCACGTTAAAAATCATCATTTCGTGTGTTATTATTCCCAAATAACCCTTCATTATATACCTTAATATAGTACAAAAGATATTCTAAAAGTGTGATTAATTAACCATAAGTTCGGGTCCCATGCCCGAATTCGGACCCCACCCGAATTCAGTCCCCTTCTTAGTTCGGACCACATATAAGTTCGAACCACATCCGAATTCGGTCCCCAATCCGAAATTCAACACTTTGGAATTATTTTCTGTTTTGAATATTTGAAGTTCGGATCTCATCCGAATTCGGACCAGATCTGAGTTCATGTCAGATCCGAATTTGGACCATCTGAGTTCATACTTGTGCAGTTTTGTCATTTTCCAGATTTAATTTCCATCATTTTTGTACTAGATCAATGCATGAAACAACTAATGCCAACTTAAATATACTCAATTTCCAACGCTTTTAACACTAATATTAACACTTTTATGTACCAAGTTGAACACTTTTTGGTCACTTATATACAACCGTCGAACACACACACTCAAAACACACACTAAAGTTCCAAAATCATACTTTGAAGTTGATTCAAGACCTGAAATTCGATACATAGCATCCTAAACACTCAATTTAAACATCTCCACAAGAAAATCATACATGCAACAACATATGAAAACTCGAATCTATGATTCGGTTTTCATCAAAAACTGATTATAAATGCTCATAAATTCGAAAATTAAAGGATTCTTACCTCAAATCTTTGATTGCAGTGTTTGCAGTTTCTTCTTAGCAATCTAAATTCCAATTTTCAGACTTCAATTCCAACTTTTGATGATCCTTAATTGTTTAGAGAGAGAGCCGAGAGAGTTTGAATTTTAGAGAGAGAGTGAGATAGTTAAAATGAAAGACTTTTGAGTCTTTTATACTCCACTTTCGGTTATTGGCACAACTAACCCCTCAACTTATCTGATTTCATTAAATACTGATTTCCCACCTTAATTTTTCATCACCAACATTTTTAATTCATCATGCTTAAATATAATATTAAGATTCACAAATTTCTAAAAGTAACAACCAACTTTCCCAATTAATCCAAATTCAATCCCACTTAATTACATTAATTTAGATTTGTAGACTAACAAACCTTAAATACAATAATTAAATTTTAGGATGTTACACCTCAGCTAAAGTTGCAAAGGCCTTTGCATACAAGGAGGCAAGAAAATATAAAATGCCTTCCTTGGATGTTCAAAGGAAACTGCTAGAGTCTGCAAATGATTTAGTGGTCGAGAAAGGAGAGAAAGAACATGGTGCTCAGGTCTCTGTGACCAAGTCTAAGCTAGCATCCTCCTCTACAATAGCCCAAATTCACTTTGACAACTTGGCAAGGAAGAAATTCTTTGATGTTGCCAACAGAAAGCTTGCCAAGGAAACAATTGTCAAAGCTGTTCCCATTTCAAAGAAATGCAAACAGTGGAAGCTTCAAATAACCAGGCTAGGTGCTGAAGGTCCATAATTGGAAGCATATGAACACACTAATGTTGCTCAAATGAGATTCAGAGAATGGGAGGAATTGGCAGTTGCTCTTATCCAGTCTAAGTCTGAAACTGCTAAGACTATCAGGGCATATGTCAAAACATTAATGGAGAGAGTTAAGAATGTTGGCCTAATTACAGAAGAACAAATCAAGGGTACCTCAGTGGTTGAACCCAAGATCAACGCCAGGAGAAGGAGAAAGGATACTGAGCTGGAAGAACTCTTAATAATTATTGATCAAGGTGATGTAGCTGTTGAGATCAAGGGAGTAGACCACAGCCTGCCCAAAGGAGTGGAACATGAGGAAGATAAGCTGATAGAGGAACCTGAGCTTGGGGTATTTTTTGTAGATCCCCTAACGAAGAAAAAATGTTCCCAGAGAGCATCAGATTTGCATAAGGTTGGTCTTAAGCAACTCATAGCTTTTAGACTTGCCAACTCCTTCAAAAAATTTGTAATATGGAGAGCAACTATCTAGGAACAGCTTAAAGGGTTCAATGGGAGAGGAGAGCTTCAACATCCCAACTTCATGTTCCTAAGAAATGAAATGGAAGCAACTGAAGAAACCAAGGAGCATTTCAAGCAAATGTTCGAAGAAGAAGAACCAAAACAGCTTAGAGGTCCATCTGCTGCTGAGTAGATGAAGAATGGAAGTTGTTCATTAGTTGGACAGGCTTGCCATTATTTGCTCCCACTATCAATAGTCCAAATTGTTGAAACTTTCTTTGTACATATGTTGTACTTTCTTACATCAGTTGTAATTTCCTTATTACATCAGTTGTAATCTACTTTAGTACATTAGTTGTACTATTGTAAGAACATGTGTTGTTTGTAATCAAAATCAATATATATAAACTGATCATTTACTTAACTTCAATGTTGTAATTTCATTTCAGCAAAGTGTACTGTAAAAATATATAGTGATTATTGATAGAATTAGCTTAGGGGGAGATTTTTAATCAAACTTGTTTGATGCACTTGAAGGTATAATTTAAGGACTGTTAATGCCTTATTGAAACCTGATAAGTGATTTGCAATATTAGTCAAAGTTGTTTACCCTGTTGCATTTGTTGCAACTAAGGCAGATTGTCCAATTTGTTCTATCTGTTGAACAGGCTGCAAATAAACTGTGTACGCTGCTCTATCCTATTGAGCAGTTTGGACAAATTCTAAGTGTTCTGTTTTTTGTGAACAGAACCTGTTCTTTGTGAACAGGCTAAACACTTTATGGAATATGTTTCCATGTCCTCATGTATTGTTTTGGACTACTAGATCAGTTTACAAAGACGAAGACAAAGTCGAAAACAGAAGCTGCAAAGACTTCCTACGTTGTTCTGTTACAAGAAGACAAAGTGGATATTTGAAATGGGTGACAGACCATTTCTTATATCAAAATGGCCTTAACAGAAGATGAAAGGTTCAAAGTTGACATTCCTCTTTTGGTTAAAGCTGTCTACAATAGAGACAAAAAGGAAAAGACAAAGATTCTGCCATTTAAAGACAAGTCTGCTTTATCAGAATGTGCAGAAAAGTTGTTTTGTCTTTTTGGAAAGACATCCCACTATCTCTATGTCCAATGAGGAATCTTCAATGAGATTCTAAGTGAGAGTATAAAAGGAAACTTCTAAGGAATGTGAGATAACCAAGAGTGTGAAATTCAGATCGTGCAAAGAAGTGTGTTTTCATGCATGCAAGTCTGCTTGAATAAAACAGTAACGTGTGTCCAAGTTGTTCTTATTCAAGCTGTCCAGCTATCTGTCTTGTAAACAGTGAGTTCATCTTAGTGAGTGTATTCATTGTACTAAGTCTGAAACATCTTTTGTATCTGTCATCTCAGCTTGAACCATTTCGCAGTTCAAGCTTGTTTGTAATTAACACTTGTTAATAATGTACACAAACATTGAGAAAAGTGTGTTGAATTTTAAATAGTTGTATTCACCCCCCCCCCCCCCTCTACAGCTTAGAGCAACATACTAGGGAAACCTTTTGGGACTCACAAAGACTTCAAAGTGTACCAGATGGACAGTCAAGACAGCCTTTCTGAACGGTGAACTCAATGAAGAGGTGCATATTGAACAACCACAAGGATTTGTTGATGCACATAAACCTTACCATGTTTATGTGCTACACAAAGCCCTCTATGGTTTGAAACAAGCATCTCGAGCATGGTATGACAGTCTTTCCAATTTTCTTATCTCTACTGGTTTCAGAAAAGGTGTGGTGGACAGAACATTGTTCACAAAAAGGGAAGGCCAGCACATAATGCTAGTCCAAATATATGTCGACGATATTGTATTTGGATCTACTGACCGTAATTTTTGTAAGGAGTTTTCATCCCTAATGGAGTCTAGGTTCGAGATGAGTATGATGAGGGAAATGAATTTTTTCTCGGATTACAAGTCAATAAACTTGAAAATGGGATTTTTGTGAACCAGTCGAAATATACTCTTGACATTCTCAAAAAGTATAAGGTGGTATTTGTTTTTTAAGAGGTTAAATCTCTGAAGTCTGAAAACCATGTCTAAAATTAAGAGGAGGCCTTAAAGTCTGAAATTAAGAAGCTCTGAATTTAATTCAGACTAGTCTCATTCTCTTAAAATTCAGAGGGAAATTCAGAGGTTGTAACCTCTTAGGTCTGAATTTAAACAAACAATACAAATTATGTTAAGATCTGAAATTTGGACTTCAGACCTAATTCATAGCCTCTTAATTGAAAACAAACACACCCTAAGTTAGAGTCTTGCACGAGTATCGCAACTCCCATGGCTTCAAACTGTAAGTTAGACTCTGATACTGCCGGGAAAAGTGTTGACAATACAACTTACAGAGGATTGTTTGGATCCTTACTCTATCTTACGGCCAGTAGACCAGATATAATGGTTTCAACATGTCTTTGTGCTCGTTTTCAGGCCGACCCAAAAGAATCACACCTAACTGCGGTAAAACGCATTTTTCATTATCTTAAGGGTACACCCGATCTTGGTCTATGGTATCCAAAGGGAACCAACTTTGATCTTACTGCCTTTTCATATGCTGATTTTGCAGGTTGTAGAGTTGATAGGAAGAGCACATCAGGCGGAATATAGTTTTTGGGAGACAGACCGGTGAATTGGTCCTCCAAAAAGCAGAATTGTATTTCAACATCCACAGCAGAAGTTGAGTATGTAGCAGCCGCAAGCTGTTGCTCTAAAGTGCTGTGGATGAGAACACAGTTACGTGATTATGGGTTCTAGCTCACCAATATCCCAATATACTGTGATTCTAGAAGTGCGATTGCTATTTCTTGCAATCCCGTGCAGCACTCATGAACAAAACATATAGACATCAGGTATCATTGTATTAAAGATCATGTAGAAAATGGAACAATTGAATTGTAATTTGTAGGCACAGAATATCAACTTGCTAATATTTTTACGAAAGCTTTAGACGAACCTCGTTTTCAGTTTTTAGTATCACATATCAACATGTTGAATCCCCTTCTAATTAAATTTCAGACATTTTCTAAAATAATTCTATTTCAAACGTAAGTGTTTGAAATTCCTTTATTTAGAAAATATCTGTTATTTAAGTTTAAAGGTTGTGTCACAAAATTAAAATTCAATATTTCCTTATTTATGTACAATTTTAAGAATTAATGATCCTGAAATTTGCTATGTGAATTGCTCATAATTGAGTGGGACGCTATTATATCCAGGTTTGTCTGTGTCTCAAAGGTTTAAAAGGTTCTAGAGTATAGATTGAAACGGATATGTGATTAATTGAGGGGGAGTAGTTTTAAGGATGCTAGTTTATGTAATCTTCATTTTAAAATTTTCTAAAATTTTGAGTCTTAGGTTGTTTAATTTTTTAATTATAATGTAATCTTTCAGAAAATGTCAAAAAGATTTTACTTTTTAATATATCAAAAAGTCAAAAATATTTTTTATTATTTTAGTATTTTTATTTTTGTCATAGCATAATTTTTTTAAGAAAATCACAAAAATATTTTTAATCTATTTTATGTTAAGTTTAGTTATTCAATTTAGTTTAGGTAGTTTATTTACGTCTAAATTTGTTTTCATAAGAAAAATCCAAAAAGATTTTTTTTTGGGCTCTATTTTTTATTTGATGTTTGATTTCGAGCCCTTAGTTAAATTTTTTAAGCCCATGATGTTTTGATTATGTATAAACTGGCTGGCCCATTTTTACTTTAAAAAAGGCGCGGATCTTCGTGCGACCCGACGCGACCCGCCTATTTAAATAGGCGGGATTTAGTGTTTCTCCTTCACTAAGATTTCTTTCTTCTTGCTCCCAAACCGTCGCACCCACCACCGCCATTAACAACATCTTTCAAGCTTCCAGGCTCTTTTCACAGCCGTTTTTCTTTGTTTTTATTGCTTTTTCGTGTTCATCTTTCATTAGGTAACCTTTATTATGCTTTATTTCATATTATAACACCATATTTAGTGTTTTTAATTTTTGAATTTTTAGGGTTTTTATCTCCGGTTTTTATCATTTTTAAGTACTTTAATCTGTTCATTTTCACTTAGTGTACTTACATAAACAGCTCATTACCTGTTTTTGCATTAGGATCTGCATTTTTAGGCATTTTTATGACTTTTTAGAACTGTTCACGTTGCATGTGCATGAACTCTTTAAATGCTGAAATTTGCCTAAGTCCTCAATTCGGACCATCCGAATATCGGATGAGCCACACTTAGAAATTTTTCAGTTTTTAAATGTTCACTTTTATGGACCCATCCGAATTTCGGATCGGTAGAAAACACTTAGAAAATATACAATAATTTTATATGTTTCATCCGAATTTCGGATGGTCCGAAATTCGGATGGCCTCATATAATACCAATTTTATATTTAATCCATCTAAGTCCTTATCTCGGTCCATCCGAATTCAGTTCTTATCCGAATTGTTCATTCATGATAATCTTTTCTAAGTATCTCCCTTATTCTCCATCACCATCATTCGATCCATCCGAATTCGGCCCACATCCGAATTCGGTGCCCATCCCAATTCGGTTCCCATCCGAATTCGGTCCCCGTCCGAATTTCATTTCACCCATCTGTATTTTCATACTTAGTTTTTTATGCATCATTTTTCATCCGAATTTCAGGTGAACCGAATTCGGACCACTATTCATCTGAATTTCGGCTCATCCGAAATTCTACACTTAGGAATATTTTTTTAATTTTTGCATTTTTTTATAAAAGAATAAAAAAACACAAAAATATTCCATGTCCTATGCACCATTGATTAGAGTTAGGATAAGTGTTTGAGTGAAAATGTCTATTCTAACATTGGTCTCTTAACGGTTGACTTTGGACTTTATTCAGTAGAATTTACATTCTACTAATAAAAGACCCGAGCTTTAAACAGGATAGACAGTTTCAAATTCACACCTATTTCAGACTTAGTATCAATGCTTCAATCTTTTAAGTCTAATATACTAACATTGTTGCATGTTTACAGGACTCATGGATCCGGAAATCATTCTAACCCTTCCGCATTCTCCACTTCCAAATAACAACGCCCAACTTCCCAAAGAATCTCTTTTCCCCGAATCCCAGTTTGTTAAGTTTGCCCCTCATAACTGTAAACTTGACATTTCTACCCTTCGCCACAAAGCCGAGGATATCAATTTTGATATTCTCAAAGGCCACCCCATTTTCTACGCCTTAACTACCGCCATTTCCGTACCATCCATCTACCTTCAACAATTTTGGCATCACCTAAAATTCGTATCTGATGTTGAACCCCACTTCACCACTACCATCAACTCCGTTCCCATCAAAATCACACAAGAATCCATTCGCCATATTCTCCGCCTTCCCTCTGAAAACCATTCCGTCACTAAATACGCCTTTGCTCCCGTTCCATCTCCCATCGAAACCCTGCAAGAAATCCAAACTCTAGGATATGATGGTCAACTCACCAAGCCATCCGAATTCCGAACAAAGCACCTACAATCCCACTGGAGAGTCCAGTTCGATATCATAAACAAGTGCTTCACAAGAAAACATTTAGGACACGACTCCGCATCCATCCAAGTACTCGCGATGTTTGCCGCCTTCGCATACGATTGTCATTATGACAATGCGGCATTCATCTTCAAGTAGTTAAAGAGAGCGGTGCTCGAGAAACGAACCAGAAGAGGGCACAAATACATCCCATTCCAAAGGTTCCTATGACTCATAATTCAATTTGCAATGGACCAGGACGACGACATCAATGAACGTCCCGAGGCAGATGTGTACTTCACCGCCTCGCTTCAAAGAATCAAGATCCCAACGGCAACTGCAAATGTTGCGGTAATGGATATTCCATTATCACTGCCACATCAAGACGTTCAAACAGAAAGGGTTAGAGAATACATAAGGGCAATCTATCCGGATGAGGCTTGGTCAGATCCGACTGAGCCTAACCAGTCCGAAGGCGAAGTGAGTTCGAGGGAGTAGAGGTGGCAGTTGAAAATATCTTTGGTACGGGTGAGCGGGAGATGTCGGTTGTGAGGGAGGGAGGTGAAGGAGAGCTGAAAGAGGCGGTCGATTCAGAACGGACCGTCTCTATCCAATTTAGGGATGAAAGTGCAGCATCTGAGGGTGTTCTAAGCCCTATCAACCTGACAACCCACCATAAGACCACCAGTCTAGTGGTCGAAATAACCCCCACCATCTACTTGGTATCCCCTCAACGGGAAACCATTTCATTCCATGGGGAGTCTGCACATACGCCATCACCCTCTCACTCGGAGAGAGGTGATGTTGAAGCTAATCACCTGTCACCCCCGGTGACCACGGTTCGTTTGACCATAGCTCACACCCCAACCCCACACACAATGCACGACGCCTCCGTGGTGTCCACTCCTGAACAAGCCGCCTTTTTGGCGGCCCATCAAACTTTTGGATCTGAGCATCCCGCAGTGGAGCCAAAAATGACGGAAGGAATACCTGGTGTTGACAAACAAATGCCATCAACATCAGGCCATCTCGAGATATCTCTCGACATCCTAACAGCAGCTCTTCGTGCTGCTGGTGTTGTTACCCGGGCTGACCTGGACGCCCATAAGGAAGCTTCCGAGGAGCGACATAACGCCCTGTTATCATTTATCAAAGGTAAGGGTGTTGCCTCTGAGGATCAGCCACCACAGGTACCCGCTCAGTCCATTCACAAATCTCTTAGCTCTCCGAGAAAATGGACACTGTTACTCATCTTATCCTTCAAGTCCATGAGCAGCTGAATAGCAGGATTGACCGCATGGAGTCCACGGTTATTGAGCTTCAATGCCGTCCTCAGGCTGAATACCTAAAAAGAAAGCATGACGATCAGGATGACCCTGATCTCCATGAGGGGAAGAAACGCCAACAGGTTCAGTGTGAGGGCGAGATGCCAATTGTAGGGGGAGTAGTACTGGAAGAAGGGGTAGGTATTCAAGGGTCTGAGGAACAGAGTTCTAGGGCTCAGGAATTGATGGAGTGTGAACAAAGTTTTCAAGGTGCTGCACCGTTAGATCCACTCTCAGCAATGGTGGAATATGATCCAATCTATGAAAAGGTCAAAGTCATATTAGTGTCTAATACAGACTCTGATAATGACCAAGACTATCCTTCGATAATTCCCAAGCCTGAACCTGAGTCCCCACAAAAATCATCATCATCCTTTGAATTCCTAAATTCCCCACCACACGTTCCTCTACAAGAGATCATATCTTCTATCCAAGCCATCTCCCCTACTCCCAAAGAAACCCCACCAGTCCAAATTACCCCAACAATCTAATAAATCCCACCTGTCAAATAAACCCTTCCAACCCAAACAGCCGAGTCTTGTCCAAGAACCGTGGACGACTTTGAAAACAGGCCTGAAGTGACTCCAAGGCACGATGAAAATGATCTAGAAATGGTGTGTTGGTATTCTAAGGGTGGGGTACAATCTCTGTCTGAAGAAATGAAAGAGGAGTTAAGGCAGGACTGGAGGGGTCGTATTTTGAAATTGCTTGGAGCTCCTCCAGCAGAGCTAGAAGAACTTCCGATCGAAGGATTGAAAGATTTTTTTTGAGGAAATTCCCCGCCAAGGAATTCCAAAATCCATTTCTTGAGGACAGATTCAAGATGGTGTTCAGAAAGAAACCCGGGTCATTCAGCCGATGTCTTCTAATGGTTATAACTGATGCATCTAGAGCTGAACAAGCTGAATACAACCAAATGATGCTTAAAGACAAAAGGCCAAAGGAAGAAAACTGGTCAACTTCAAAGATTGTGAAGATAAACTGAATCTATATTTACAAAAGAGCTCAAGTGTTCACTCCTGCTTTTGAAGTACTTCGAGAAGATGGAACAATACAATTCTTGCATGAGAATGACCTGGATTTCGTAAACATTGACGACATTGAGTTTGTGCACAACAAGCTGAAAAACAGAATTAAGAAACGATTAACTCATGTCACTGTTGTTGCCGCCTTGACTAAAAGCATGAATCACCGCTGCATCATTATGTGTTTAAAATATTTTCAAATGGCGATAGAGAGCTTCATGGTGAAAGTTGGTTTAAAAGCCCGAGAGCAAGATATATTTCTCCTAGACCACTTTCCAGCTTTAAAAGATTTGATGAGGGGATAGCAGGGAATCATATTTCTGAGCAAGAAGGGACAGAAAAGGTTCATGCGCATAGAGGACTTGCCTTTCTATTCTGATGGTACGATCAGGTTAGTTAGAGCAGAGCTTAACAAAATAATGCAAGAAGACGATGCTCAGACAATCCCTGAACTTAAAAGAAAACCAAAAGAAATTCAAGACATGCTCTACGCTATAGAACTTCTGAATGATAGGCTACATCTTAGGCAAGTGACTCGACGGTTTAAAGTCATCCTTGGCCTCCGGGAACATGTTGAAGAAGCCTGTCATCGTCCACAATAATCGAAAAGGGGGAGATTGTGACATATTAAATTTCAATCTTGTGACTTTATTTTGTAATAAGTTATTTTGGTTTACTTCCTTGTAATTTATTTCTTGTCTTTCTATTTATTTGTATTTCTAATTTAGAAGTAGAGGGACTAGATTGTAATTCCATGAAAGTTAAATTAAATGATTTAAAGGGAAACCCCACCTAGGATTTCTCACACACACACATTCACGGAAATATTAAGCAGCCGCCGCTTTTCATATTCTCTCTGACATTGTTATTCTTATTTATTCTTGCAATCATTGAGTAATCATTCTGTTTGCATATAATATTGTTGAAATCATTCATGTGTGCTAATTAATACTGGGAAATCGACTAACAACAAACATATCTACTTGAATATACAACATGCAATAACATCAATAACCCAAATCTTTGATTCAGTTTTCATAAAAAAATCGAACACTAAACCCTTAAATTCGTAAAGTCTAAGTAAATTTTATCTTAAATCGTTGGTTGTAACGATTATAGTTCCTTCCTAGACATCTTGATTCCACTTTCCAACCTTTAATTTCAAGAATTCTGTGTTCTTGATTTGTTGAAGATAAGAATCGTATATTTAGAGAGAGAGAGAGAGAGAGAGAGAGAGAGAGATGGCAAAATGAATGGTCATCTCTTCCTTTAACTTTTATTTTGCCTTAATTATACAATACACCCCTCAACTTTGTATTTTCTTATTTTAACCTCTTTTTTTTTTGCATCCGTATCAGTTTCTTATTGTTATGTTCGCTCAAAAGACGACGATGATGACTTCTCATCATCATCATCATTATTTTTAAGACATGAAATGAAATTTATATAATTACCATAACAATCCATCAAAACACTTTCAAATCTTAACTACTCATTACATGAATTTCAAAATTTAAACTAATTATCCTCAAGTACAGCAATTTAATTCCGAGGATGTTACAAATTTAAAGGAAACCATCCTAGGGTTTCCCACAACTTTGTATCATTATCATTTGCAATTCACGGCCATCGATTTTCTTTCCTTTTTCCCTCGATATTATTCAACTATAATTGAGGGTTCATTCTTATTGGTTGATTATTGTGAAATCTAGTTTCTTAACAATCAAACAACAATATCAACAATATATCAAGAACAGAAAGAATCAAAACTGACCGAATGATTCAATAGATGAACAGATGATTACAAAATGAAGAAATAAGAATCTTCGTGTACAGCTCTAGCTCTGAATTCAATCCGTGCCAAAAAATTAACTGTCAGATGTATTTTCTATTTTGAAAGTCAACTATCTATTTATATACAATTTTTACAACTTTTCACTAATCACAAAATAGACCCTATACTTTGTATTCCATCAAAAAAATACATTCCAACAATCTCCCCCTTTGATGGAATATGAAAAGTCTTCAGGTAGATAATCCAAGCTTCTGCTCAAATCTTCCGATGCTCTTTCGGTCTGATAATCTCCATTCAATCTTTGATATGAACTCCACCATCAGTCTTCTATCATTAACAGATAAAGCTCCTCTCTTAGTTTTTCTCTTTTGATCCGAAGCCAGCTTTACCTTCAAACCATTCAACACTTTATGTAATGTACCATCAGAAAACTTGTTGAGTTCAACACTCCTCATCGCTCTTAACTTTTTGTTTCTGTCTTTGTACATTACTACAGGATGCTTCACCATAATGACTTGAAACTCTTTTAATTCTCATGCAAAATTGATATCTCGATTTGGAGCTGTGATATTAATTTTTCTCATCCCTTGTTCGACATCAATCTGTAGATCTTACACAGACATCAATACCAGTTTGGTATGCATGAAGTGGAAAATTGTCTTTAATGCAAATCTGCAGTGCTCATTTCTCTTGTTTCAGCACAACTCATCAAATAAATCTTCAATATCGACCAGGTGCATATTAAACATGTCAGCTTCAGTAAACGTATAGGTATTGCCATCAGTCCTCCTGACAGTGAATCTAGGATAGAAGATCTGAACGAATCGGTCTATTTCAATTTTGATTAAATCAACTATCCTGAACTCACTCTTCACTTTATCAACTACTTGCGTCTTGTTCCTCAGAAAACTTGCATAATTGACAAGACTTGGCATGTTTGGCTCCAGTACCCTAAACAGCTTAAGAAACGAACAAGGAGCTTCTTTCTTACAAAAAATTCTTTTCTCCAAAATATCTTCAAGATAAGGCAATTTGTTCCTTTTCTTAATGAAATCAGCTGACCTTTTTGCAGATAGCTCAAACTTTTTAACTTTCTTCTTGCTTATTTAATCCTTATTCAACAATGTGAGCATATCTCTAATTTCCCTCTGCACCACCTGTTGAGCTTCGAATTTGAGTCTGTGTTGTTTCTGTGACTCATCCGCAAGAATATACTCGTAAAAGAACCTTTCCATTACTTCAACTTCATTCAGCTCTACTCTTTCTTGTATTATCACATTTTCAGTCTGAAACTCTTCCACCTCCTCCTTAACTTGAATAACAACCTCAGGCTATTCAACCGTCGGTGTCAGTATAAACTCTTTCAAAATCTCTTGAACTAACTCCTCTTCTTCCTCTATCCTTTCAGCTTGAAAACCAATATCAGTCAAAGTAATAACATCATCTTCCTCTGATAACTCAACATACTCCTCTCCCTCTCCTTCAGTTTCTACTCCTTGAATCATCAACATCTTATCCTGAACTGCTTGATTGCCATCATCAGAATCATTATACTCCTCAAAGTTATACATATCTGACTGAATGTTCAATGGAACTGGAACATCTTCATGAAGAATCAATCCCAGCTCACTTTGTACATCAGCAGGTTCTTTTGAGCTTTCTGCTTCCTTTTCTCTCACCTCTGCTTCACTCTCTGGGTATATAATCATTAGAATTCCAGGTGTAGGCTCAGCAAGCTTCCTCCTCTTCTCCCCCTCATGAGGAGCATCATCAGAGTTTTCATCATGCTCATCATGTTTACGTTTTGATGATGAAGCTTGCGCCTTACACGTCTCCTCTACTGCCGCTACCCTCTCAGACAAGTTGCCTAGCGCAGTAATCACTGTGCTCTCTAAACTGATCATTCTTTCTCTTATTTCATCAAATTGTTCAAATACAAAATCTTTCAGTTCTTCCCTCAATTCATCTATAGCTTGATGTGGATCAGATTGCTTGACGGATTCTTCAGCCACTGACTTACCCTTCAAGAATTTATGAATATTGGAAATTTGTGCCATCACTTCAGATAACTGAGCAGAGACATGACTATTCATTCCCGCAACAGCTGCATTCAAGGCTTGGCTTAGTGACGATTCAGTAACAAACAGGGATAGATTCACCACTGGGTCATTCAGACTTCCAGTTGTCACAACAGTTGAACTTGTGAAAAGAACATCTGTGTGGCCAGTACTTAGAGTTGGCAGTGTTGTCGCTCTAACTGGACTTCCACCCTCTTCAAGCGACGGAGCAACGAATGCTTCCGTAACTAAGGATGTTCTGGCGGGAACACTAAGTTCAGCCGCACTTACTTCAACAGATGAAGTCGACTCAAGTGTCCTAAACTGTATTGGTTCTAGACTCTGTGTTTGAATAGAAGTTGTACACTCAGGCATATGTGTACTTATTTCAATATCCATCAAGTCCAAATGACTATCGGATAGAAGTTGTGTTTCATCCCGGTGCTGAATTGAAACAGTCTCCTGTTGAGAATAGACTGGGTGGATGGTGGGGTGTGCACTTGTCAGTGGGATACTGACTTCTTCAATGCTAACTCCCAATGGGGAGCTAACAGCAGATGTGGTTAATTCCCGGCTTTCGAGGTGAAGGACATCCCTCACACTCTCTTGAGCAATTTGAATAATATCCATCAATGCGGCTCCACCCTCATCATGATCATCATCACCATCATCACCACCACCATCATCATCATCATTATCATTACCTTCCTCTGCTCCCTCTGGTATATTTGATAACGTACGTTCCGAATCTGTACTATAAGCTTCTTCCTCACCACCCCTCACTGCTTCTACTCCCTCACTCACTTGTTGGGCTCCCTGAACTTCAGCCCCTTGCTGAAGTTCCTCTCTCCCTATCACTCCTTGGGTAAGAGAACCCGGTTCTTGGGTCTCTATAGGAGCATGGTCTATCCTATAAATCCTCACATTCTCACTTTCCGGATCTGCATATTTTAACAGAGATTCGGGAATAGGCATTATGTTTGCATTAGGGGAATCAGGCACCTCATGTAAACTCATCATCACGTAGTCTGGACATCTTTGTGAGTTTGCTGTCTTCGGAATATTCTCATTTGCTCGGAGGATCCCTCGGATAAGAATTTAAATAAACCTCTGAAGTGGAACAAACTTCCTTGATCTGTTCGTTGTCTTTGCAAGTACGATTTCCTTCAGGTCTTTCGAGATACATTATGCATAGTCATAATGTTTATTAAAAGCAATACCATGAAAGATTCTTAGACAATGAATGTTGCACCTGTGTATTCCAGTATGTTTTGACGTCATGCACCTATTGATGATACCGAATAAAGTGTACCATTCTCCATTTAAACCATTGCGATGAAACTTGGAGCTCTTAGGAAGTGGCTTGAATAACCCAAGCATATGAGGTCATGCACTAACTCCTCATCTGACACAAAGTCTTCAAATCTGCTAACTCTGGGAAGTTAACTGTGCCAATTCATCTTGGTAGATACAAGTTGTGACGAAGTCTGGCTAGAGTAATTTTGGATTTATATTGATCAATGGTAACTTTGAAATGGTGGTTACCATCAGCTGGAACAAATTTGACAGTATGCCAAAATTGTTGAAGGTAGACTTGTGGGATAGATGGTTTGTATTGGAAAAGATATCGCAAATGATGGCCTTTGAGAATATCTACTATGATGTGGTGATTGACTTTAATGACTTTGGTATCCAAACGATGGTTATTATCTTTGAAAGGCAGGCAATGTTTGGGTTTTACCAGCTGATTGTCTGGTATGATGGTTGAAGGTGAAGGTCTTGTAACTGAAGCAGTTCTGACTGGTTTAGATACGAGTGCATGGTTTGAAGATGAATGGGAACCAGAAGAATTAGAATTATGGGAATGACTTGGAGATGTCATTTGTAACCTGTACACAAATAATAATCATGTTAGACAATGCAGGTAAACAAATGAAATCATTCAAAGTAGAAAAATATAACATTTTGTTAGAAATTATAAAAATTTGTGATTTGTTTAAGGCATCGGGATTCCAGACAATAATGAAATATTATTGACAGGATTCCAGAGTCAATCATTCAGAGACCAATGTTAGAAAAACACAAATTTAAAACAATTTCTTGAAAAAATGTCACATTCTTCTTAAAACAGTTAAAACCCAACACTTAGTAAAAAATTTAAAAGAAACTCGAATGAGTCTGTTTGTATCTCGAATGACTCTTGAAACAACTCGAATGATTCATGAAACAACTCGAATTAGCCTTGACATCAACTCGAATGAAACATAAAAGTTCTCGGTTAAGTCATGATGTTTCTCGAATGATTAATCGGTCCAACTCGAATGAAGTGTACCAAGACTCGAATGAAGTAAGTGTGAATCTCGAATGAAACATAAGAGTTTATGGACCAACTCGATTAAAGCCTAACACAAACTCGATCAAGTCTAAGGGACCAATCGATCATTTTTTTCAGGCAGTAAACAACTCGCATGAAACAGAAATATTCTCGATTACAACATGTAGCCAAGTCGAATGGAATAAAAGGTTTCTCGGGCTACATTTCAATCGAGACATGTACTGAAATTCTTCTAAGTATGAACAACTCGATCAGTGAAAACTTGCAACTCGAACAACTCATATGTTTAACTCGAATGACACAGTTGGTCAACTCGAATTAAACATCAATAACTCTCAATTTATTAATCAATCAGCTCGATTGATACTTATCATTTTCTCGATTAAACCTTCAATCGAGAAAGCACTGATGAATTTATTTACAAGTCCTTTATACACTGAATTTTCCAAAATTGATTCCAAGAACTTTTTCAATGATTTAAAATTTGTTTCACATTCGAAAAACAATTTTAAACAACTTTCTTTACTGAACTTTGATTAAAAACAACATTAAAGCTGTTAAAAATCCAAATTTCAGAAAAACATGAACTCGAACTTATTTGAAACTAAAATCCAAATATCTGTTTGTGTGATTGAAATTGAATCATGAAATTTCAGAGACATGTTCAGATATACAAACTGAAACCCATCACACATTTAATTTCATTTTAGTGAACAAAAAATATGAATCACCATGAATACTCAAAATACGAAAATACGAACACATTCACATATAGATTCTGATACTGAAATAAACGATGCAAAAACACAATAAACAAAAGAATTTACTCACAATATGATGAAAAGATATCTTGATTCAGTCGATGATAATTGGGTTTTGAGTTTGCTTAATGGGGAAGAAAGCCTTTGTAAGAAGATGATGAATAGTCGGTTTGCTGAAAAAGGAAATTTCAAATTTGAATTTCAAATTTACAGAAGAAGTTACCCGGCCCATATTGATTATCAATTTAACATATAACCGGCCCATTTTCATCAACTTTAAACCCATTTAATAACACAACCCAATATCTTTTGAAAAAAAAATTTAAAAAAACAAAACAAAAAGAACAAAAAAAATTTTAAAAACAGACTTAAACAAAAAAATTGAAAATTCACAAACTAAAAACAACAATAAATATTAAACACACACACACACACAAAAATTTAAAAATATTAAAATGCTCCCCCCTTTAATTTCAGACTGCTGCTCCCCCTCAAATGTATATCATATTTCTCAACTCAGCTCCCCCTACAAAATATCTGATAAATTTTATCAGATTTTCTAAAAATCTGATAAATTCATTTTCTGCTCCCCCAGCACATGACAATCTAGATCTTGTTAAATTCCAAAAAAAAAAATTGAGCTTTGAAAATTCAAGAATTTAACATCAGATTAGAATCAATAAAAAATGTAAATTTAAAATTATAAATTGAAACTACTGAATTACTAAATCTAACAATTCAACATACCCAATTTGTATACCAAAAAATTAAACATTTTTTCATCTAACGCTTTGTTAAACAAATCAGCTAGTTGATATTCAGTAGGAACAAAGTATAATTCTATATTCCCATTTTCTACATGATCCTTTATAAATTGGTAACGAATTTCGATGTGTTTTGTTTTTGAATGTTGCACCGGATTTGATGCAATAGCAATTGCGCTCTGAGAATCACAGTATATAGGTATCTTCTGTGGTGTAAACCCGTAATCTCTCAGTTGGCTCTTCATCCACAACACCTAAAACAGCATGATGAAACAGCTACGTATTCTGCTTCAGCTGTAGACAATGAAACACAGTGTTGTTTCTTGGATGACCAGCATACGGGTTTGTCACCTAAGAACTTACTGCACCAGACGTACTTTTTCTGTCCATCTTATCACCTGCATGATCAGCGTCAGAAAAAGCAGTTAAATTGAATGAAGATTCTCTGGGATACCACAAACCAAGGTTTGGAGTTCCCTTGAGATATCTTAAAATTCTTTTTGCAGCTGTTAAATGTGATTCTTTTGGATTCGCATGATATCTAGCACACACACATGTAGCAAACATAATATCCGGTCTACTGGCTGTTAAATACATTAATGACTCAATTATACCTCGATAATGAGTCACATCTACAGGTTTCCCCAAAATGTCCTCATCGAGTTTAGACTTTGAATCCGGAGCCATGGGAGTTTTCATAGGAATACTGTTAACCATGTTAAATTTCTTTAACATGTCTTGTATATATTTTGACTGATTAATAAAAATACCATCAGCCAATTGTTTAACTTGTAATCCTAAGAAAAAATTTATTTCTCCCATCATGCTTATTTCGACTTTTTGGGACATTAAGAATGCGAATTTCTTACAAAATTCAGGATTTGTAGACCTAAATATTATGTCATCTACATAGATTTGTATTACTATAATATCCGGCCCCTGACGTTTTATAAACAGGGTTGTGTCAACTGCACCTTTGTTGAATCCACATTTCAACAGATATGTTGAAAGTGCATCATACCAAGCAGCGGAAGCGTGGTGGGCCCATAACCCACAGGTCCCATGATCGAAACCTGGCTCTGATACCAATTGTGAAATATAGTTTCTTAAAATCAAACAACAATATCAACAATATATCAAGAACAGAAAGAATCAAAACTGACTGAATGATTCAATAGATGAACAGATGATTACAAAATGAAGAAATGATAATCTTTGTGTACAGCTCTAGCTCTGAATTCAATCCGTGCCAAAAAATTAACTGTCAGATCTATTTTCTATGTTGAAAGTCAACTATCTATTTATATACAATTTTTACAACTTTTCACTAATTACAAAATAGACCCTATACTTTGTATTCCATCAACAAAAATACATTCCAACAATTATTATTGTGATTGTTATTGATTGTGAGTGCTACGATTATCAACTAGGATGAATTAACACGTATTTTTCGATATTTAAAACGCACGCATGATCTAGGTCTCTGGTATCCGAAAGGAACCAGTTTTGAACAAATTACTTACTCAGAAGCAGATCATGCAGGTTGTAAACATGACAGAAAAAGTACGTCATGTCATAACTAGTTCCTCGGAGACAAATTAGTAAGTTGGGCATCAAAGAAATAGTACAGTGTTTCTTTGTCCACTGCAGAAGCCGAATATGTTGCCGTCGCAAGCTGCTGCTAGTAACTCTTTCGATGTGCACTTTGATAACTTTCATTTCCAATATATGTTGCACTCAAATACTAAAAACCAAATGAATTTCTATTATGAATATGAAGACTACAAAGGGAGAATTCGGACATTCAATCTCTAGGAACTTTCACACTCTAAAACACACACACACATAGGATGGTGGCTTTTCCAAAACCCTATTAGAAAAATACTATTTATACCTACGCTTAAATTGGGGGTTTGTCCAAAAACTCCCCTTAAAGTCTAGGTAATTAAGATTCCCCACATTGTAAACTATTCCTATTTACAAATCGAATACACTATTTTAGGGCTAACAATCTCCCCTTTAATGTATAATTAAATATTTACAATTAAGTTCAATTACACAAGCTTGAATTACAAGAAATAAAATTTCTAACAAACCTAAAAGTCTACAATGCTTTGTATGAATTACAAGTGTCAAAAACATAAATCTATTACAAACTTTATATAGACAAAGAAGTTGACTTGGATTCAAACTCAAAACCATTTGACCCATGGGTTGACCTTTTAGGTCATTGACCCATTACATATAAGTTTGATTCCTTACACTATAGCCACAAAATATAGTTTTACAAATTACAATTCTGACACTGAAACTATCACAATTCTAAGATCTAACATTCTCCCCCTTTGTGATCAGCTTTCAGATTGTGGCTTTAAGTTTCTCACCAACTTTTGTTGATAAAAATATTTATCGAGACGTTGGATTGTCATTCTGTATTCCAGCTTGTCTCGAACTTCTTGTTAAAAGTCTCTGACTAACTTTAACACAGTCTTTAGCTCCCATTGTCTCTTCTCTTACCATGTACTAGGTCCCATCTAAGTACCTATCTAGCTCATCTCTGCGAATAAAAGATTTTTTCTGTTGAGAATTCAAGTAGACCACTCCAAACGTCGGTGCATTGGTAATTTTAGAAACCGGTAATCGTTCAAGTCCAAGAGTGTCTTGATTTGGTGCTAGCAGATTTACTTTTCTTTGTCATGGCTCAAACGCCATTTGAAAATTGAATATTAAGGACATTGTGATATTTTGGCGCAGAATCTTGACAATAGATCGTTGAGCATTCAGTGTGATGACATTCATATTCTTGTTGTGCAGAAGACGCAAATATAAGAATTCCAAGTCTTGTATGATCAAATTCACAAAATCAACTTCTGTTAACGCTGAGAATGTCTTGTCTTCACGTTCGAGTAGAAAGGTTGTATAAATTACGCTCAGAAATTTATGAACTTTGATCTCAATCACTTTCACTAGCAGTGACATGATTCGAACCTCATCACTACTCTTTCTCAGTGCATGAACCATAGCCACATAAAATGATCTATCCCTTTGCTCCATACCTTCTAATGACCAGAAGAGATCAGCTCTCATGGTTTTTATCTCCTTTACAAACATTTGCTTGTACTTCTCTTCCATATAAGGACTCCATACCCTCTACTTTACCCAATCGAGAGCTTGAACAGTCAGCCTTTCAGTGTGACATTCCTTTCCCTTATGAGAGGAACTAGCACCTCCAGACATATGTGCTTGCAGCCTCATGATTTCTTTTGATACATTTGTGCAGCAGAGGAAGGAGTCGGGATGTCTGATATTTCTTGGAAGATAGGGACTTTGCATGAAGACCCGACATGTTCAAAATACTGATAAGGAATTATCGGGATTGCCATTGGACTTGTGGATGTTGGTTGGACTGTATGGGGTGATGCTAAGCTTGTAGATGGTGGAGTAGGTGTTAGATCATCGGAAGGAGTCTCAAATTCAAACTCTTGTGGAGCAACACCTTCTTCACCGGCATACTCGATCTTGAGAATCCTGTCAGGATGTTGTTTGACTTGTAATCCAAGGCAAAAGTTCATATCCCCCATCATACTCATCTTGAACCTCGATTCCATTAGTTTTGAATATTCTTCACAAAGTGAAGGTTTTGTAGAACCAAATATGATGTCATCTACGTATATTGGTACGAGAAGAATATCATTACCTTTATGCGTAATGAACAGCGTTGTACCGACCGTACCTTTGGAGAAACCAGAATCAAGAAGAAATTCAGTCAGACTGTCATACTAGACCCGAGGTGCTTGTTTTAAACCGTATAGGGCTTTATCAAGAGCATAGACATATAAAGGTCTAAACTCATCTACAAAACCCACAGGTTGGTCCACATACACCTCCTATTATAGGATTCCGTTGAGAAACGCAGTCTTCACGTCTATTTAGTAGACGACGAAATCCTTATGAGCTATGTATTCCAAAAAGATGTGGATGCCTACGAGTCTGGCTACAGGGCGAATGTCTCATCGTAGTTGATTTCTTCTTGTTGGCGATACCCCTTAGCAACCAATCTTTCTTTGTTGCGAATAACAGTTCCATTCTCGTATCATTTATACTTGAAGATCCATTTGGTGCCGATAATGGATCTTCCTTTAGTCGTGAGACTAACCTCCATACTCTTAGTCGCTCGAATTGTTGTAGCTCATCATGCATGGCGTTCACCCTGTCTGGATCTTATAAAGACTCAGTTTTATGTTGGTTTGATCTTGCTTAGGAATGCAACGGACATGCATTCAACGTTAGTGGAACAAGTTCGTCTATGGAAATTGGTGACTCGATAGGGGACCTCGTCTGATGATGAACCTTCATCAGGTGTAGTAGGTGTTAATTCCATATTTGCTTCTGGAGTCGTGTCTGGGACAGTAATAGCGGATCGAGTCTTGGGAGAAGTAGGTGTCTTCTTGGTCCGTCTTGGTGGTATTTGCTAATGTAGATCGTGTCTGAATTTGTTCAGAAGAACGAGTAGGAACCGATTTTGAACTGAATGGTTTAGGAGCGTCGTTGGAATCAGCAAAGTCATTGAGTGTGATGTTCAAACTCTCATTAACGGTCCATGTTCATTTGTTTTATAGTCGATATGAAGCGGAGTTCTTGGAATATCCGATGAAGACAGCTTCGTCGCCTTTAGCGTCAAACTTACCGAGATTATCTTTGTCGTTCAAAATGAAACATCTTCAACCAAAGACACGAAAGTATTTGACATTAGGTGCACGTTTATTAATTATCTCATACGGCGCTATACCAAACCGTTTGTTAATGAAGGACCGATTCTGAGTGTAGCACGCAATTCCCACAGCTTTAGCCAAGAAGTGAAGAGGCAGCCTAGAGTATGTTAGAATTGATAAGGCTACTTCAACAAGGGTGCGATTTCGACGTTCCATGACACCATTCTATTATGGATTTCTGGCAGCGGAAAACTGGCAGGTGATACTGACTGAGTCAAGGAATGTGGATAGCACCTTATTTTTTAACTCTGTACCATTATCCGTGCGGTTAGATTGATCTTGGAGTTGAAGGTTGACTTGAGTCATTTTGAGAAATGACACGATCAAGTCTTGCGTCTCATCCTTTGTGCGAAGGAATTTCACCAAGGTATATCTCGAATAGTCGTCTACCATCACCAACGCGTATTTCTTGGCATTTATACTATAAATGTGCATCGGTCTACACAAGTCCATGTGGATTAGCTCTAGGGGCTGTGTAGTATTTGGCACAAACTTCGGTTTGTGGGATGCCTTCTTGACTTTACTTCTTTCACAGGCAGCATATAGTTGATCTTTGTCGAACTTCAGATCTGGTAGGCCCCGAATAAGTCGATTTGATGCAACCTTGGTTATGTTGTCAAAATTCAGATGAGAGAATCTCTTGTCCCATAACTAAGATTGTTGTGATTTAGCTTTATCAAGTAGGCAAATTGTCTAGTTGACGTTGACTTTAAACAAGTCAATGGTGTACAGATTGGAGCGTCGAGTTCTAGCAAGGATTTCTTTACCTGATGAAGACCGAATGCTTTATCTCGTGGCTTTGAAAGAAACCTCAAGTCCTTTATCACACAGTTAGTCAATACTGAATAAGTAGTGACCAAGACCATGGACGTAAGAGAGTTGAGTTATTTTGAGATTGTCCATTATCCTCCAATTTGAGCAAACCTGTTGTTATCAAACCTTTACAGATCCATCATTAGAGGTTGTGATGTTTGATAGATGATCCTTCCTACCGGTCATGTGTCGTGAGCATCCAGAGTCTAGCATCCACACGCTCTTTGCCTTAAAGCAGAAGTCCAATAACTGTTTGTTGAATTTGAAGTTTGGGTCCTGAACTGGTTGTTCAGAAGCCATTTTGGTGAAGTACGGGTTCTAATCCTTGGTGATTAGAAACCATTCATGCAAGAGAGTTAAGTGACCTTTGGTACCTAAGTTTTATGACATTTGGGTGCTGATTTATTAGAATTGACGATAAGGTTTCTTAAGAAATGAATTGATGTTGGTTTCATATAAAGTACACTTAGTGTCTTTGTTTACAGGAAGACAGGTCTCCGGAATCCATACAGACTTATATGTTATAGGTCTGTTATATTCCTTCTTAAACTTTTGTTTAGGGTTTCAGTGGCATTTTTTATGTTTGAGTACAGGTTCAGAGTTCAACAATGTAGACATAGGCAAAGCAAGTGGTGATTTAGACAAATCAAACAACTGCTTAAAAGAATACCTATCATTCAAAACATCACATTTAGTTAAAGTAGTACTAGATTTTATATCAACTACAATTTTGTCTTTGATTACATTGGAAAAAAAATTTTGAAATAACATTATTTGCTCCAGCATTCTTAAATTGTGATGTCTTCTTTGGTGTCATGCCATTAGGTCTTACTCTATAGTCTGAAATGGAATGCACACGTTTGTTAGCTTTAGTAGATTGAAGCTTAATGATCTTTTTGTTCCATTTTTGTTTCCGATGATTCTTCTTGACCTTTTTACAGCAACAAGTAGAATTTGTGGGAAATTTTTTGGAAGAATTTCCATCACGTTAAGTAACAGGATCGATCATCGGTGCTTTGCCTTTCTTTATTTCCAAAAGATGTTGCTTTTGTTGTTCAGTTTATAAGTCTTTGGCTTCAGATCGACTGTTGTGGTTAACCGTGGAATTGTTGATGACAAAAACTTGTGGATTCATAAACTTAGTTTAGGAACAATTTGACATTCCAGCTCTTTAATGGTAGCTAGAAGCTGATCCCGTTCGTTATCAAATGATTTAACATGAAGTTTAAATTTCAGTTCATGAATAGAAAACAGTGTTCTTGCCTCATAACATCATTTTCATTTATTAAGAAAGTGTTTCCATCTGCAGTAAACAAATCTATGGTTTCTTTTAAAGCTATCTCAAGGACATGAATTTTACCGTTAAGATCAGTCTGTTGTGAAGTGTCAACTAGAGAAGAGTTAAGTCGAGCAATTTCGGCTTCAAGATCTGATATTTTCTTCATTAAAAACTATCTGTTCTTGCTCAAAAGATCGTGATGTAGTTCCCAATATTTGTTCTACATCAGAAGCCCGTTGTTCTAAAACAGAATATGGTATGTATTCACGAGGTTTGTCAAGGTCGGGTCAGGTGTAACTTCCTTTCGGTTCAACGAATTCCTCTTCTCTGAAGGATTTCTCTAATTTTCCTTGGAGAGAATCGTGATTTAACTAATTATACACAAATTTAAGAGTAAATTACGGAAATGGTCCCTGTGGTTTGTTCAAAATTATGAAAACGGTCCCTTAAACCACCTTTTACTTGCAAAATTGGTCCTTCTACTTCTAAATTTTTTTAAAATGACGATTTTGCCCTTCTTTCAATTACAAGTTTGTTAATTTCATTTTTAGTCCCTTTCCATAATTTTTCATTTTTGGTTTTAAATTTTAAATATTAATTTAATAAATTACGATTTCATTCATTATTAATTATATTATTATTGTTATTCTCATTATTAATATTACTATTATTAATTATACCTATTTATTTTGTAAAATAAATCTATATTTCCTTACTAAAAATTGTTTTTATTATATATTTGATAAGTTAAGTTACGCATATTTTTTTGTATTCAATTTATTCATTTATATTTTATTGGTTAAACTATTTGTATATTTTTATTATTTATACTTTTCCATCAAACTATTTCATTACTTTTAATAAATTTTAAATTTATGTAAATTTTTATTTATGCCAGTACATTTTGATTTCAATTTATTATATTATTTGTTTTGATTTAAAATTTATATACGTTAATAATTATGTGAAAATTAAAATATTAAGTGAAAACAAATAAAACATATTAGTGTATAAACTTGTAAATCAAAAAAATTAAAATACTATATTACAATATTAAAATTAAAAAAGTAATACTAAATTTAAATCAAAACGTATTAACGTAACAAAATACATTATTTTAAATAAAATAAACTAAAAGATCAATATAATTCATTATTTCTATTATCTATAAAGATTAATAAATATAAAATATAAATACAATATATTATTTCTTACATATTTAAATATTAATAAATAGATAAGATTTAAATCTAATTTATATGTACTTTATCTATAAATCTAATTAAAAAAATTATATTATTTGTTCACTTATAAAATGATTTGTAAAATTGTTTATTTTTAATATATATTAGTAATTTAATAACTTTTAATGTATTTTTTTAAAACCAAACAAATAAAATAAATTTAAATCCAAACGTACGGACATAACAAAATATTTAAATCCAAACAAATAAAATAATAATTTTAAATAAAAACATATTAGGGTAACAAAATATTTGTAAACTTAAATCAAAATGTAATGAATTAGTAAATTTAAATCAAAATTTACATAAATTTAAAATTTATTAACGTAATGAAATAGTTTGATGGAAAAGTAAAAATAATAGAATTATACAAATAGTTTAACCAATAAAATATATATAAGTAAAACTCTAATAAATAAGTTGAATACATAAAAAGATGAATAACTTGACTAAGTAAGTATATAAATAAAAATAATTTTTGGTAAAAATTTATAGATTTATTTTACAAAATAAATGATGATGATGATGATGATGATGATGATGATAATGATACTAATAATAATAATAATAATGAGAATAATAATAATAACATAATTATTAATGAATCAAATCATAATTTATTAAATTAATATTTTAAATTTAAAACCAAAAATTAAAAATTAAAAAATGGGACCAATATTGAATTACCAAACTTGTAATTGTAAGAAGGGAAAAATCGTCATTTTTAAAAAATTTATAAAAAGAAGAACCAATTCTGCAAGTAAAAAGTGGTTTGAGGGACCGCCACTGCAACTTTGAAAGTTGATGGACCGTTTCCATAAATTTGAACAAACCACAGGGACCATTTCTGTAATTTACTCCAAATTAAATTATACAAAAACAAAATTGATTACCAACATTTATTATGGTTAGTACTCAACTTTTATAGTATACTAGTCATGACGGCCCGTGCGATGCACCGGGCTATTGATTTTGTTATTTAATTCCTATGTAATTATTAGAAACGTGTCTTTATAATGACTACTACTATATAAACTCTAGATTGAGTAATTTACAAAGGATAAAATGTTGTGAGATATAGACTTAATTGATTTCAAAATTTTATAGCAGCAATCTAGCAATACCAAGTTATAAAAAAAACAAATACTTTAATTTAAAAAAAAACAACCGTTTATAAAAATTTGTTTACGTTTTTATGACTATTTGTTTGAGGGGATATAAAAAATGTTTAAGTTTGAAATAAAAGGGAATAAATTACTACGTGATTGTGAGATTTTTTAAAATTTGAATATCAATATATCATGAACCTAGCCAATTAATATATTTAAGAATCATTATGTTAGTACACTTACATATTCAACAAAAGTTAGGTAAATGATTAATGCTATTGTTTATTAAATAAATTATATTAACTAAAGTAACTAATACTTTTATTTATCGCATATAACTCAACTTTTATGTCAACAAATTTAAAAATACAATACATACACATGTTTATACCAATATTATGTTACAATAAGATTTTGTATTTCGTGGTATTTTTTATATTTTAGATTTAATTTTGCTTTGATATTTTAGACATTTATTACGTGTAATTTATATTTATTTTGGAGACTTTGTATATAAAAAATAAAGAGTTAAGAATTCATATATACATAACACAAATAATGATCGCGTTATAATTCATTCTTTTTACAAAATATGCAATGAAAATTACGTGCAATTTATAAGAACTATTTATTTTTATATCTTTTATTGTTATTTATTCATTAGTGATACAAAATACAAAAGTTGATGTTATTAATGATAAAGAAATTAATAATGTTTCCATAAATGATAAAAATGTAAAAAAAAAAAAATTATTGTTATTGTTAGCAATTGACATTTGGTATTTACTTAAATTAATATCTAGAATGTTATTCAAAATTGTCATAAATTAAACTTTATCTTTATTTAATTATTTGATGATTGAAATATTAGTTAAATGAAGTTATACCATCTAAAATTTTAATTATTAATTGATTAAATATTAAAAATCAAACAGATAACTATCTTAAATAATTATATATTAATTAAATATAAGATCATTGTAATTTATTTTTAAGTATTTAAGTAATCTTAAATAAATTATTATTAGTAATTTATTTCATATTTATGTCTTTTGGTTAATTATGCTACGAACGTATGATAATATTGTTAACTACTTAGTATGATGATTTATTTTAATTAAATATGATAATTTTATAGAGACTCGATTTTATTAAAATAAAAATGAAGAATTAAATGAACACCATAAATTATAATGCTCAACTCTTTTAGGTATAGGCTCCTATATTTGTGTGCTCCAATGACAACAAATTTAAATTACATATATATCATGCATTTTATAATTAGAAACAAATAATCTTTTATAACGTAAGTTAATATTTGAATTTATTAACTTAGTTATGATACATGTGTAAATACTATTTTAAGAAGTATTATCTAATTAGTGGTCATACCTTAATCATTAGAAATATGTGCATATTAAATTTATTTTTTGGCTAATTAATAGATATTATTGTATGTTTTTAGTTGTAACTAACACAATCAAGATCATATGCCAAAAAAATTAATGATGGGCTAAATGGTTTAGATACGAAAATGTGACGTTAATATTATAATTACTGAAAAAAAATTATTAAAAATCACGATATTCTTTCATGCACATTTGCAACTCGTTAAAGAATGTAATATAGAAGGAAATATGTAAAATAATAAGTTCTAGAAAAAAAAAAGCTAGGGTACTACTTATAATTAAGTAATTAATTCATTGTGAAAATGAGATGTAATTATAGAGATAAAATGTTATGAATGAAATTTAATATAAAACAGTTGAAGAGACATATAAACTTATTGATTGATCTTATTAAATTAACATATATGATGATAATGATGATAATTTCATTTTAACATTTATTTTATCATAATAATAAAATATAATATAGTTGACAACAGTAATCATAATAATAATATTATTAAAAGCATTAAAATTTTAAATATATATAACTATTATATTTACAAAAATAGAATAAATAATTTATTAATAAAATGATTGATGATATTCGAATGAAATAACAAAAGAGTTGTTATGATAATTAATTATTTATGTGTCTATGACTTGTACATCGAGTTGTATTAGTTGAACTTTTTTTAAATATCTTAATTATTGATTTATTTTAACTTATCATTATTTATACTTATTAACTTATTTTAGTTTACAATTTTTAAAAAATAATAATAACTATTAATGTTATGACACAAACTTTTATTATTTTGTAACATATATACAATTAAGTTAATAATAAGTATCAAATCTCAATATACTCTAAAATTTTTAAATTACTAAGATAGTAGTAAAATAGATACTTTTTATTTTATGTACATAGTAAATTAGAAATATTTTAGTAAAATAAGAAAACATTTTATCTTTGATTTTGTATACAAAACATTTTAAATGAATATTTTCAAACAATTAGAATTTTTGAGATATAATTTGTTAATAATGAACCATTAATCATGTATATCATGTGATTTTGATTAATGTATAGTGAATTAGTGACAACCATGTCTAACAAAACTATGTAAAAGACATAGAAATAAATAGGGTTAATATTGAAAAAACCCTACGAACTTTCATCAGTTTATCGATTAAGTCACTAGACTTTTTTTACATATGTTTAAATCCCTAAACAATTTTTGTCTTATTCAAAACTATATAATTTTTACCCGTTACCGGATGATCCGGTAAAAAAATTCTGAGGTGGCATAATATGCATATATGAGGTGACAGAAGCCTTTTTGACCTCTCCAGCTCCCTTCCCGTCAGCCTCTCCGACTCCCCTCCCGTTGACCTCTACGACTCCTCTCCTGCCTAACCCGCTCCTCCCCTCTCGTCGTCTAACCCGCTCCACCCCTCTCATCCACCTCACCGGCTTCACCATTACAGTCCTCTACTGCTTTCTTTCTCCGGCATCTCCTCTAACCAGTGACCGCTCCTTCCACCTGATTTGTTTAGGTTTTCGACCGCTCCGTTTTTCCTCTTCCCACTGCTAGCCCAAATCCACTCCAAAACTCGTCCAGATCTCCGACGTGGAAGCAGTGTATGATTTTAGATCTTGTCCAGATTTGGTGCTCAAAACCCTCATCGTCTGAATCAGGGGTTTGATGTTGGTGGGTGGGCTTGAATGATTCCTTAAACGATTGTAGTGATTGAAACACATATTGATTTGTTCAAGATCTGGTCAGGTATGTGTTTTTAGTTTTGGCCACGTTCCCAGATTTGATTTTTGATTTTGTTAATGATTGAATCTGTTCAGAGGTATTTGTTTTCCAGAATTCGATTTGGTTTATTAAATATGCTTCAAGTTCGTTGAATCTTCTTCATGTATGTTATTGTTTTTGTTGTTCATTGTTTTCATATTCATGTTTATGTTTTGGTCCACGATGGATGTAATCGAAGGTAATGGTGGTCGTGTTAGTGGTTGCTCGAGTGGGTGGTGGAGAGTGGTCGGAGGGAGGGACGAGGACTTCTCTGATGAAGGCTTCAAACTATAACAATAAATTTAATAATGATAATAGAAATAATAACTACCACATATGAGCCACGTCTACACCACATGTACGTATGGATGCCACGTTGGATAAATTACTGGTAAACAACCTTCCAAACCAGTCAAATATACATTCTTGAATAAAACAAAAATTGTTCAGTGACTTAAACACTCAAAAAAAAAGTCCAGTGACTTAATCGATAAATTGATAAAAGTTGGTAGGGTTTTTTTAATATTAACCCAAATAAATATGATATTTTTACGATTGTCATAAACATTATTTTTAAAACTATTAAAATACAAACAAATGCATATGTGGAAGTGCATAATTGATTTAAAAGAAACATTTACGAAAATAAAAATTATAAATAGTAAATACATTAGAAGTGAATTTTTAACTACCGACATGTTCATTGTGTTCCTTTCTTCATCATCCTGAAAATATAAAAATTATGTCATAAAAATATTCTTCTAAAAAACAACACATACATATATAAAAGTGTGTGATTGATGAAAAACATGTGAAGTTGAAACATATACTTACCCCCTGAGCAAGAAAATGTTGGACGAATTCTCTTGTGCGAATACGTAGGACAATATCAAACACCGTCATGGTGATGTTTGTTCTACTCTCGTATTTCTTTATCATTCATTTATGCTAAGAGCTACTACAAATGTAAGAATTTAAGCATAATATGTTTTAGGAATGATGTACTATGTTATTTATAATAACATATTAAATTGATTGTGTAAATAAGAAACAATTCAAGAGACACATAAGTTATGAATAAAATTAAATTGAAGCATTTGAAGAGTCATTATGTTATTGATTGACCCTCTTAAATTAATCTAAATAATTATAGAATAGTGATAAATTAAATTAGTTAATAATAATAATATTGTTAATATATATATATATATATATATATATATATATATATATATATATATATATATATATATATAAGCATTTTATTTATATAATTGAATGAATAAATTTTTTTATAACCTTATAATTAGCTAACTACTTTATGAAATGGATAAAATGGCTAATAAAATAATTATTATAATGATATTTATACGTTGTTATGACTTGTACATCGAGCTTTGTTACTTGAACTTTTTCAAATTCAAGAATTTAGCATTAATATGTTGTATCCTATTATAAGTTGTAATGATATACATCATTTGTATTGTATAGATTTGATAAATGTTGTAGATATTTAATTAAAATTAGATGGACTAACTATTTTTAGACATTTAATGAAAATTAACAAAATACTTACTACAGTTATTTAATAAAAAAATTTATTAAAATGAAATCAAATAAATAATACTCATATTTATTGCATGAACTCAACTTATATATAATAGACTCAACATTTATAAAAACAACTAACTAAATAATTACATTTTATGTTAAAATTTTAAAATTACACTAATGCATTGATTTTCTTATTTATTATATGAGATTTGTCATTACATTTATTACATGGAGGACTCAACTTTTATATATATATATATATAGATATAGATAGATATAGATATAGATAGATGTTAAAATTTTAAAATTACACTAATGCATTGATTTTCTTGATTATTTTTTCAACAATAAAAATTTTACAATATTTATTTTTAATGATTTATTTTTTATTTCAATTCATCTTTGAAGAATTCTCAATAAATATTGATCTAGAAACGTTATTGAATAACATACGGTTTAATAAAAATTATAATGTATTTTTTAATATAATCATCGTTACACAATTTGATATTGTGATTACTAATATTAAATTTAATTTAATGAGAAAATGAAATTTTTATGGATTCTTTATGACATTTATAGAATCAAAACACTTATTAATTATGAATTAGTCTATATTTACATTATAAAAAACTCGAAATATATTTCGTATCATTAGCATTATTTTACAATAGCTTTCTCTTTCAATCACTTCTAATGACTCAATTTATTTTTTAATTCATTAAGCCTTCAATTGACATTTATTATTGAATGAATCATCGGAAAATAAAGAGTTCTGTCTTATATTTTGAAGATGTATATTACCTTATTTAATTAATCTTAATCGATATACTTATCCTATTATATTTATTTTTATTTTGGTTTCTTTCACAAGTACCCATCTTTTTTAAAAATAATTATTTTGATTTGAAATTTTTGCATAGATGTCCATGTATTTTCATTTGTGTTGCATTATAATTCTCATTCTTTTCATACATGTATATTTGGATTATTTATACCAGATATTTGTTATTTATCTAAAATTTCATAGTCTTTATTTTTAATAAAACGTTATATTTCTAATAAAGAATATAAGATGTTCTTGGATAATGACTCTATGAAGTAATCTCTGTTTTTCAACTTTTCAAAATATAGATGTCAATCTTAAGTTCTTAAATATTTAAGATAAGTAATACTTTTCATATATTGTAACTCTCTAAGATATAATAAATATATGTATTAAAGTTATTGAATACCATTTAAGTGGTTAGTTTATTAAAAAAACACCCGTCATTTAAATTTAATTGAGTTTCATCGATCTTATATTTAACTTAGAAATATAACTAAATCTCATAGTAGAATCAAAATAAGATTAAGTTTTGTTAAATATCTAAAAATAGTTAGTACATCTTATTTTAATAAAATATCTACAACATTTATCATATCTATAATTCTATACCATATGTATTTATATATTTACTTTTAAATTTCATTTTTAATTTATCTTCTTTTATATTTAAAAATTATGTCTCATTTAAATTTAAATTTTTTTTGTTTAATGCCATTACCGTTTCATAACCCTTGGTTATCTATAATTAACTAGTCATGATGGCCCGTGCAATGCACCAGGCTAAATGATTTTTTAATTAAAATATTATGTAAAGATTAGGACATGTGATTGTTATGGTGTTACTAAATTAAATATATAAATGATTTTTGTAGCTACTTATTTTACCAAATAAATTAAATGTATGATTCAATATTAGACATAATTTAAATGTTATAAAAGATTGCTACCTACTCGGTAACTCATGTTAGTTTTATATTATCAACTAAAATAAACTAACTAATAAAATAATTTATTTGGATCTAAGTAATTATCATTATAAACCATTACAATGAATTTATTGTGTAAGGTCTAAGACTGCAAGATCTATCTAGACGCGGATCCGTGAACGAGTGCGGAATCCTCGTTGACGGTTAGACGAACAACTCTCAACCAACGGAACACGGAGACTATTAGACGCTGAACGAACGACACACGAACGATCCTACGTACTAATTCTCTCCGAAACGGCACTCACCTAGCTGATAAACTCGAGATCGCCCTTTGCTTAATCCCTCACGAATTCTGCAAAAAAGTCTCTTAATTATTCGAGTCTATCCCTAATTATAGACCCTGATTCGAGTCTGTTGTGGGCCAAGCTCGAATCTGGCCCAAGGCCCATTCGAGTCTGTCCATATTGACAGTCTCGAATCTAGCCTTCTTTCGAATCTATGGTCTCATTCGAATCTATCTCAGATTCGAATGTATTCCCTTAAGTAATTCGAATCTAGCCAAAATACTTAAACTCTTAAGTGATAAAACTTATGATATTACCTTATGATTGATTTTATCTTTGAACTTTATGTTTGAACTTCTTGTAATACGTTACATCAAGTTCAAACATACAAACACTAATAAGCATCAATCATATATAATATATTTATAGCAAACACATGCTAAATCACAATGTAAGACCACTTAGACTGCTATCGTCACACGGGATGTACCAACAGACTCCCCCTTGACGATAGCTTCTAATAATTCACACATTTGATTTAAGGACTTGGTTTATTTATTGATTCAAAACACTACCAGCATACAGACCTTTCTCGACGCATAACTTGACCACATTTTCATACTTACTAGCCTCAGTATCCATATGTGCGTCACTGGAAATCTTACAATTATACAAAATCTGCAGATCTTCTTTAGATAGGTTTACCAGGTGAAGCGGGTCATAGACTCTAAGAATAATATTTTCTTCTAAGTCTTCCATAACCGCTTCCCCAGTTTCCATGTCAGCATACCACCACTTCAGATTCTTCAGAATATTTTGTGGCATTGGCTTGAGAGGAACCTTCCTATGACATCTAGCCGGCTTATAGTGAATCCTCATCCAAGGTCGTCCAGTTAGAGGATCAATACGTGACGGATCCTATACTCTTCTCCCGACCCTTGGATTCAAACGTTCGAACTTCCTTGATCTCCCTTCCTTTCTTATGATTCTTTCGATTACGCTCGCGTAGGGATCATTGCCAATGTTTATAAGATCTTTCCAAGCTAGCGCAGTGATTTCGATTTTTGGCAGGGAGTTGAACGCTTTTAAAGTTCGCCTCATGTACTGAAGCCCGTCTTTTCTCTTTATTATAAATAGCTGCAGATCTCTGTCAAAGAACCAGCTTAAAATTCGCTCAGACAGCTTCCCAGTACCTGGCACTCTCATTGTCTTTTTAATTGCTGCTTCCTTCTCTTCAGCCCTGAACCATAGCTTTCGTTTTTCTTCATTAGTTAGCTCTCTTGCAGGTGCCTCTGTCGATGGCTGAGGATTCAATGCAACATTAACTATATCTATATCGACAATTTTATTTCCATCAATCATGTAAGTATCAGTGATAGGATTCTGCTGCACAACTATCTCGTCAGCTTCATCATCCTCATCAGCAAGTACTTCATCATCCGACCGCCAGTCTACTATCTCCCCTGGCACAAATTCCCCTTCCTCCAGCTCTTCATCTTCATTATCAAAACCTACATCCAGTGGATCATCATCGAGATCCATGAGCGCTTCAATCATCTCGCTGATCTCAAAGTCTGTAGGCTGTTTAGATGAACTGGCCTCACCCCTTTCTCCTTCGCCTTGACTAGGCTCCCCCTGAACTTGTGTAATTTGAGCTGCAGGAAAATCTACAGACTCAATCTCTTTATTCGCACCGGGATCATCGCCTTCATGATCATCTCTTCTCTGCACCTCCTGATCTCGGCACGATGTCTCCCCCTGAGCCTGTAAATTTTTCATTAACTGCTCAATTAGGGAGCGCATCGACCTTATCTCAGCTGCCTGATCGCAAACAAAAGTTTTCATTTCTACGTTCTCTTCCTGGACTTGCTCCACAATCTTCTTCAAATCGGTATTTTCTTTATCAAGATTTGCATTATGAGTCTGAATTTCTCCGATCGCCTTTGTTAGGCTTAAGATTTGGACATTCTGGAAGTCAACGCGAGCTTTAAGCTGCAGAAACCTTTGGTTGTCAGAGTATGTGGTCGAGATAGATGGAATGGACTGTATAGGAGTAGGAATGAACGGTGATGGTATATACGGTTCATCTTAAGGTGGTGGTGGTGGTGGTGGACTGGTGGTTTGAGGTTCTTGATGTTGTGGAATTTCTGGTTGATCTTCAGGAGCTGAAGATGATCCTTGCATGAACCTGTAACGTTTGGCCCGTTGCCTTGTCACTAGTTGAGGAACTTCCTCTTCTTCAAAATCAGACTCCTCCAATTCCCTGTTTACACGCCTCCTCGAACCACCCTCATTTATAATCAATCTCGAACCATAAGTTCCAATTTGAATATCAGGAACTGCAGCTGTCGGAACTTCTGCGGATTCTGAGTCGGATTCCGAAGATGTTAATCCGTCATCTGCCCCTTCTGGCTCGTATTCCTCCACATCTCTAAAAATATCATCTTCATCTGCTGGTGGACTAAGCAGCTCACCAACCAATGCTGCTGCAACGTCTTCATTGGCATGAGGCCCTGCCTCCCAAATTTCATTAAGCGTCTGGCTTAGCTGTTCAGCTTCTCTCGCAACATTTGAGGGCCCAGCTTCTTGAATATTTGAGGGCCCGGCTTCTGTAACTTCTGGTTGCTGGCTTGTCGAAGGCCTGGTTGCCGGAATTTGACTCGCTGCTGGTCTTTGTCGGCGTCTTGGATCACGTGGCCGAGCACGAGGCTGTTGTTGCTGTTGACGTTGTTGCTGTTGTTGTTGTTGTGGAAACTCAACGACCCCTGCCCAGTTGGCATCTTCCGGGGCTTGAAAATCCCTATCCACAATAGCTCCGAACAATGGACGAGCAACAGGAACAGCCAATCTTCCTCGGTGTGAGGAACAATCAGCGAAAATCCGTTTGTCCATAATGTTAACACTCAGAGAATCATTTGACGGCGGTAAGTCTGGCAAGAAATGCCTTATCAGCATCATAATGAACCTTGGGTACAACAAGAATCGTTCCCTTTCTGGAGCCGTAATTTGATGAACGAACTCCGAGAAGAACATCTGCGAAAAGCTGAACTTCCGATTATATACCAATGCAATAACTCCAGATTGGATCTTTGACACTATGTAATCAAAGCCAGCTTTCTTCGGCGCAAAACAGACCATGAATACGTGCACCAAGAATCTCCATTGCCCAATCAGGCCACTCTTCATGTATGACGACTTTGTCACATCTAAACTGTAGCCCATTCTCAGAAAAGCAGTCTGCCTAATACTTAATGGAAAGTCAATAGGCCCATCTTCTTGTTCTTGAGAACCCAACTGTAGCACTTGGCGCAACATATCTGCTGAGAAGACTAGAGGCTGGCCAGCGATTCTGGTTCTGATAACTGTCGGGGTGACAGTACAGTCCACCTGTAAATGATCATAAAACTGGCGTACATACGAAATTACAATTGGAATGTTATGATACAAAGCATAGCTAATCCTAGACTCAGCTAGGAAGTCCAAAACTTCGCGAAAACCCTGCGCCTCAGGGATATTATTATCTGGATTAAGGACCATATTATGCTTCGGGACAAAAGCGCGAACTGCCATATCTGCACAATAAATAAAACTGTTAGACTCATTAAAAATCAATAAACTTGTTTAAATTCAAAATTTGTTTTATTTTGTACTTGATTAAATACAAAATCCTAACACAATTAAATTTCCACAAGTTTAATAAAATTTAAATTAAACAAAGTAAATAAAGTACAGATCGAAAGTAACAGATTCGAAGTGTCCATATTCGAGTGTAATGGACAGATTCGAAGAGTCCCTTTTCGAGTCTAATGAACAGATTCGAATATCATGGTCATCTCGAATCTAATGACAGATTCGAGAAACCCATGAACAGATTCGAAGGTCCTGGAACAGACTCGAAGCCCCGACGGTTGATTTTTCAACAAAAACCCAAGATTTTAACCATTTTGAACTTGGTAAATCACATACATTCGTTCAACTAGGTTCCAATCATTGATTTATGCTTTTAATTTGATCTTTTATATGTCCAATCTTGGTAATTTAGCAAAAACCCTATTTCGACCTATAAAACTTCAAAATTTGACGATTTGGTCTAAAATTGTGCATAAAACTACATAAATCTTGTACAATCCGGTTGATTATACCTAGATGTATCTGTAGAGTCGAAACACCAAGTAAGAGGGTCGACAAAATGTCGTTTAGGAGAATTACGATAGACTCGAAGGAACAGATTCGAAATCGCCTTGATAGATTCGATAGTATAGATTCGAAAACAGATAGAATTAATGACCTACTGTTAACCTATTTATACCACCAACCCTCGAGTCTAAGCATAGATACGAATCTACTGACAGATTCGAATTACTCCTTATTCGAGTCTGTCTTAGATTCGAAACCTCCAACACTTAGAAAAATTTCGAAAATTTTGAAATAATTTCAACTTTTCCAACTTTTTCTACGGTATCGTGTAACCAGATAAACTATGCCAACTTTTTTTACCCTAAGCAACAGATATTTCACGCAATGTTTATTTTATTCAACTTTGAATGCACCTTCAGTAACTTTTGACCTTTTACCTAAGTAAAAATTAAACTAAACTAAAATAAAATAAAATAAACTAAGGTAAAAATAAAATAAAATAAAATAAAGTAAAATAAAATTTTGACCAAGAAAAATTAATCTGGACTTAAGAAAAATTTACAATCTAAGCTAAATACTTAACAACATATTTTTGATGAGTATAGTCTAAGAAAGGTTCAATCAGATAGCGATGTCAGATACTAACTTTCAGTACTTAAACTTTCACACCTAGGAATTTTTGATTCCTTTGATTGTTTGTTGTGACATACCTATTTAGCCAATTGTTGGTATTTTACCCTGTTAAACATTCTACATTTCGGAATATCCCTTGGCCTTTTTATTTATCAGGAAATTATCTTACGTGACTCAGACATAGACATACTTTTATGATCAAGGCACACAGACAAAGATTCTAACTTGTTGGTATTTGCAAACTTTCTTTAAAAGACAAACATCGGACACAGGTCTGTATTTTCATACAACAAAGTGTCTTAGTTCGACTTAAGGTTTATTTTTTAAAGTTAGCAGACAGCGGTGACAGGTCTGTACTGACGTACAAACAAAGCGAAAACATGTCTGCATTAACCGGAATGTTTTCGACTCTCAGTTTTACATGATATTTCTATTCTTTCCATTTTCAGATGTATTTGATGTTGCCATACATCCCCAGAAAGTTTGCATACCTCATTTAGACTCAATGTTTGTATGTCTTGTACATAAAAATTAAGACCGATTGGTCGTACATCTAAGTTAGTGACACGCTTGACTTTTTCTAGATTATTTTATTAGCCTTGAGATTCCCTAGATGTATTATGCCTACCAACACATCAAACTAAAATAAAGTATAACACTTAGAATTAGTTGCATTATGTGTGAAAGCCTAAACACTTAGAGTCTGTAACGACGGTGCTAATTTTCGTCACTTTGAACCTATGTATCTAAGACTTAACTCCTTTTCTGATATTCTCTTTTTTTTTTGTATTTTTGTAATTTTCTCTCTTTTTTCTTTTGTTTTTCATAAGAAAAAGCAGCAAAATAAGCTAACCTACTAACTTACTAAAAATAGAAACTTACTAAAATTAGAAACTTACTAAAATTAGAAACTTTCCTAAATTAGCAGACTACTGTAAAGAAAGAAATACTACGACTCTAAAAGAAAATAAACTTACTACTACTAAGGTCAAATTACTCTGGGTTGCGCATTCCATTCAGTTGAATTAAATACTCAAACCGTGACTTATCAAACGCTTTGGTAAATAAATCTGCATTATTATCTTCTGTTGCCACCTTTACCAGTTTGATTAAGTTCTTTTCAGCACAATCACGAATAAAATGATGCCTTATGTCTATGTGCTTTGTTTTACTGTGTTTAACTGGATTATTAGTTATAGCAATTGTAGATTGATTGTCTATCCTAATAGGAGTTTGAGTGTAAGCCAAACCGTAATCCTGCAATTGTTGTTGTATCCACAGAACCTGTGAGCAGCAACTACCAGCAGCAACATACTCGGCCTCGCACGTTGAAATGGCTACCGATGTTTGTTTCTTGTATTGCCAGGATACCAATCTCCCTCCTAGGAACTGACAACCTCCAGTTGTAGATTTGCGCGTCAAGCTGCATCCTCCGTAGTCAGAATCCGTGAATGCGTCCAACTCTAGATCTCCCTCCGCGTGATACCAAAGTCCCAGCTTCGGTTTCGACTTGAGGTATCGTAGAATCCGCTTCACAGCTTTCATATGCATCTCCTTCGGATTCGCTTGAAACCTAGCACAAATACAAACAGCAAACATAATATCAGGTCTTGAAGCAGTTAAATACATAAGTGACCCAATCATGGCCCGATATAAAGTCGGATCCACATTGGTATCACTTTCAGTACCCGGCCCGAGATTGTGATTCACTTGAATCGGCGTGCTGAAGTGGGCAGTCAACTTAGTTCTCTCCATCCCAAACCGTGCTAATATGTCATAGACATACTTAGTTTGATGGATAAGCATCCCTTCCTTCTTTTGGTCAACTTGTAACCCTAAAAAGAAATTCAACTCCCCCATAGCACTCATCTCGAACTTAGACTTCATCACCTTTTCGAAATCTTTGCACATCTGTTCGTCTGATGATCCAAAAATGATATCATCGACGTACACTTGTACCAAGATAAAGTGTTCACCCTTCCTCTTCACAAATAGAGTACTATCTATCCTACCCCTTTCAAAACCGTTTTCTAAAAGATGGTTGGATAAAGTCTCATACCACGCCCTAGGGGCCTGATGTAATCCATAAAGAGCCTTATCTAAGCGATATACTCTATCAGGATATTTTGGATCTGTAAATCCGGGCGGTTGTTCTACATACACCAACTCCTTCACTTTCCCATACAGGAAAGCACTCTTAACGTCTAGTTTATATACCTTAAAGCCTTTGAAGGAGGCAAACGCTAGAAACAACCTAATGGCTTCCAGCCTTGCTACTGGTGCAAAAACTTCGTTGTAATCGATTCCCTCCTCTTGGTTGAAACCCTTTACAACTAATCTCGCCTTGTTGCGCGTGACTATACCCCGATCGTCTCTCTTGCACTTAAAAACCCATTTGGTTCCTATTGCAATCTCCCCTCGAGGTAACGGAACTAACTCCCACACTTCTAGTTTCCTAAATTGTGAAAGTTCTTCCTGCATCGCTTCAACCCAGGAGTTGTCCTTAAGTGCCATTTGCACATTTTTGGGCTCTACTTGCGATATGAAACATGAATAAAGACATGTGTGATATGCCTCGGAGTCGTTTATCATCGACAACAACACGGTGTTGTTATTTACACTACTCCGAGTCTTCACACCCTCGTTAGGATTTCCTATGATGCTTTCTATTGGATGGTTCTTGTTAATCCTAGAGGTCTCTATTTCATCAACCCTTAGATTATCTCCTAAGTTGGATCCTATTTCACCTAAAGGGGGAACAGGCTCAGCTTCTACATTTTCTTCCTCACGGACGTTTTCCTCAGAGTTAGAACTTGAAGCTTGAGTCTGATTCTCAGTGGTAGGTGCCTCTTGATCAGCAACTTCTGGAGATCCATCTACAGTCGCAGTAGGCTCGGATGTAGATTCGAACGTGGTCCTTGGAAAGATTTGGCCATCGTCGTTCAGATGCAACGTCGCCATGTCCTTCTCGATTGTACCTGCATTATCATCCAGAGGAATGTTAAATGACTCAAATAACTTATCATAGTCAAATATCCATTCCGGACCAGTTTGGGGTTCATGTGTATAACTTGTGACTTCAATGTTATACACAATCTCCACAGTACCAGTTGTTTTGTTAAACACCCGTTTGTTTGGTGAGTTTGGCACATAACCTAGGAAGTATCCTTCGTCAGCCTTTTCACCAAACTTCGGTTGATGTTTTGTTCTTAAAAGTGTGCATGGTACTCCAAACGGTTCGAATCCAGTTAAGTTAGGTGGCCGTTTATTCAAAATTTCATAGCATGTTTTGTTCAATGATTTGACTGTAAGGACTCGGTTTAAAATGTGGCACGCGGTATTCACTGCCTCCCCCCAAAACATGGTAGGAAGCTTTGAATCCGAAAGCATAGTCCTTGCAGCCTCAATCAAAGTTCTATTTTTACGTTCGGCCACCCCATTCTGTTGAGGTTCATATGGTGCACTGAATTGATGCACTATGCCCTTTGATAGGCAATATACACCAATTACAGTGTTTTTGAATTCAGTTCCATTATCACTACGAATATATTTAACCCTAGTTCCGTATGAGTTCTCCACTTGGTCCAAGAACCCGATGAGCCTTGCAGCCGTCTCGTCCTTCGTACCTAAAAAGAAAACCCAAGAAAAACGTGAGTAATCGTCGGTGATAACTAAGCAGTACCAACTACCTCCAATACTCCTTTTGTTGATTGGGCCGAAAAGGTCCATGTGCAACAGATCGAATGTTGAGGCTATGGAATTCTGCTTCTTGGACTTGTGTGTCTTCTTGTGTTGTTTGCCCTTCATGCAAGGTAGACACTTATCCTCGAACTGAAAACTTTTCATGGGCACACCCTGCACCAGTCCATGCTTCGTAATGTAATTCATCTTTCTCAGGTGCAGGTGAGCCATGCGTCTGTGCCACAGTACGGACTCCGTCTCTGAAGCTTTTGATAGTAAGCAGATCGGACCCATCGAAGTATCTGGCTTGTTCATATCGAGCATGTACAAGTCATTCTTCCTTGGCGCCCGCATCAATATCCAATCTTCAGGTATCTTGAATCCAGGCTTTAGCACTAACGCTTCAGTGTCAGTAAATAACACCGAGTTCTTCTTATCACAGATTTGAGAGACACTAATGAGATTATGAACCAGTTTATCAACGTGATAAACTTGATCCAAAGTAATCGTCCCATTAGTGACTTCCCCAGTTCCAGTGATATTTCCACCCTTGTTACCCGCGAATGATACGAATCCCCTATTACCCCCCTTGAAGTCTGTGAGAAGACTTCTTTCCCCCGTCATGTGCCTGGAGCAACCACTGTCGACGAACCACTTGTTGTATGGACCGGTAGTTATCTCCTGCACATGAAAGAAAAGAGGTTAGTTATCACGGGGAACCCAAGCCATGACTGACTTGGTAATACCATTCTCGTCCACATACGTGAACTCTTTCAAGTACCCATCTCGCCGTTCAGGTGACTTGGGCCTTTGAACTGAATTTTGTTGTGGTGCCGAGTGATTTAAGTTCACTCTTTGCCGTGGTGTAGGCATTTGTTGTGGAGCTCTAGAATAATTTCTATTATATGCCATTTCTGACTGTGGTCCTTGAGCTCTTACCGGTGCATACTCTCTAACTGGAGTATGAGACCTAACTGGAGTATGTGACCTGCTAGGTGTGGTGCTCCTATAGACTTGTTGTGGTGCTGACCTAAATTGATTAATGACACGATTCGGTGAAGTTGTCCTAATCACTTCCTTTGGTCCAACCTTAACCGGTGTGTTTTTCACAACTTGTTTGGGTGCGGCCTGCACATTTTTCTCGGTAGGTTGAGAACTACTGCTGCTTGCCACACAGGGTGAGGGCTTAACAGGTGTTGGGTTCACTGTCTTAGGGGTAACATCTGCTTTCCTAAGTGGACAGTGAGAAGCAACATGCCCTTTCTCGTGACATCTAAAGCAAGACATCTTATCCATGGACTTTTTGGTTGTTCCCTTAGATCTAGGTGTCTCACTAGTGTCTACTGCCTTTGGTACATCTACAGTGTCTGTCTCTTCGACCTGGTCAGCCCATGAAATTTTCTGTTTTCCTGCAGGTGTTTCACTGGAGGAAGACACAAATTTCACTTTCTTGACCTTGACGGTTGAGTCAACCACCTTAGGTGTATTATCAACTGTAGGCTCAGGTGTCGGTTCAGGTAGGTCCTCTAAGTCTACTGACTTGTCAGTTTTCTCCTGAGGCTGAGGCACATAGTTCGCATTGAATGGTGGAGGAATTTCGTGAAAACCTAGACCTACAGGCTTCTTAGACTGTCTTTGGGCATCTAAGACTTTTCCTAGGTTTAGGCTCGAATTCCTAAACTTTTCCAGCTTGCTATTTGCCTCTGCTACCTTAACCTTGGTCTCGGCTAGCTCTATATCCTTGTCCTTAAGACTTTTAGTTAAGGCCTCTACGTGCTCATACATTAGTTCTATCCTAACACACTGCTCGCTGAGTTTGTCTTTTAGAACTACCACGTCTTGAGCATCAGCCTTAAGCTTTTCTTTTAAATCTTGCTTTATATCATTTAGGCTAGCATTTTCTATTTTAAAGTTATCATTTTGAGCAGATATGGTTTTATGTGATTCTAAGACTAGATTTAACCTATCATTAGAAGTAGCACACAAAGCACATAATTCTGAAAATAGAGAATAAGAAAGACTAACCTTAGAGTTATCAGATTCCACGTTGGCCATCTGAGCAGCAAACTCCAGCACGGTCTGATCATTCGCCTTCTCTACCCACATCGGACTGTTGTCCCGTGTGGTCTGCTCGTCTTCGTCACAACCATTCTCAGTAACTTCAGCCATGAAAGCTCTAGCATTGGACTCAGGATGTGAACTCCAGTCATAGGTACCATCTAGCTGTCTGTCAGAAGTGACATTGGATAGTAGACCCGCTAGATTGGCTTGACCAGATGAGGAACTCGGAAGGTATCTTTGTTGGGACTGATTTTGGTACTGTCCTTGATGCTGACTCTGTCCTTGGTATGTCTCTACCTTCGGTCTTTGACACTCCCTGGCGAAGTGTCCCAATCCCTGACAGTTGTAGCATTTGACCTTAGACTTATCAAATCCTATCCCTTTGTTGTTCATTTGCAGATTCCTCCCAGTTCGCTTGATGAATCTTTTTACCCTCTGGGTCACCATGGCCAGTTGCCACTTAAGATCCATTTCCTCTAAGTCATCAGGGTCGACCTGATCGTAATCTTCATCCCATAGAGCTGGGTCATTGATTTTCCCTTGAACACAATTTCCATAAGCTGCCACAAAGGAAGCAAGCAGATTCAAATGTTCTTCTGCGGACTTTGCGCTCATCGGCATCTTCGAATAGCTCTGACTTGTCGGTGCCTGATGGACTTGAGGTTGCGGTTCTTCCGATCTTCCTAACCCTAAGAACGCGCGATTCAGTGAGTCTTCGGACTCTGGTGGCGATGACGTTTCTCCGGTGAAAAACGCTGTAGCACTCTTCGGTTCAGCTGTCACTGATGATTTAGATGTCTTTCCAAAATACATAGCCGGATTCTGGACTTGCTCGTAATCAGTCTCAGCCTTAATCATCTCGAAGTGATATGCCCTCAACGTTCCCACAATGTCATCAAGTGATTGAGCATAATATTTGTCCTCATTCAGCTTAATCATTGCCACGTACATAGCCCATTTGGCTGGTAGGGCATCAAGAAGCTTGTTGTTCTTGTCAGTGTCCGAATACTCAATTCCATGACTTTCAAGTTCCGTTATCAGATGATAGAACCTTGTGATAATATCATCCAACTGTTCATCCTTAATTGCCTTGAAAATCGCAAACTGTTGGGTCAACAGCTCTGTACGCTTTCTACGCACCCGAGGATTACCTTCACACCTTTTCTGGAGAGACTCCCAAAGTTCCTTCGACGTCCTTTGAGTCCGAAATGTGTGTAAAATATCTTGAGGTAAAGCCATACGGATTATGGAGAAAGCTTTGTTTTCAGCTTCAAATAGTTTCTTGTCATCCTCTTTCATCATCTGATATGACAAGACCTTTTGACGGCCTTCAACTTCAGATACTGGCGGAATGTACCCTTCATCTATGCACACCCACATGCGCATATCATTGAATCGTACAAAATCTGTAAATCTGTCCTTCCACCAGTAATAGTCCTCAACTTTCATCAGCTTAGGCGGTGCATTTGCCTTCCCAACTTCGTGATCCATCTCAAGGAATTTCTGAAGATTTGACATCTTTTCTGAAACAAATTGAATTTGAACTTAATTAATTTAATTCGAAACTGATTTAGACTAACTTATTCGAATCTAGATAGATTCGAAACTAATTAATATTAAATCTTTTGAGATTAAATTCGAATAAGTCTTAAAAGTCAATTAGATTCGAAATAATGTCAGATTCGAACAACTCCTTAGATTCGATGGTCCTTAGAATCGAAGGCTCAGCAGATTCGAATGTCAGCAGAATCGAAGCACAGAATCGAAACAGTACCAGACTCGAAATAAACTCGAAACACAATAGACTCGAGATCCAATTCGAATGAAAATAACAGATTCGAAACAAATTAGACTCGAAACTCTCTGAAATTGACTCGAAAGGAGCGTATTTAGGTTAGACTCGAGAATAAAGTGAAACCCTAATTACCCCTATAGATTCGAGCGCCGCAAACTCGAAAAACGGCTAACACGTTGATTTTTTGACGTTTTACAGATTAAACCACTATTTTTCAAACGAAAAATAATGATTTCGATCAAAAACGTGAAAAACAACAAAGTGTTTCCCGAATATGAATTTGCTAAGCTCAAAAACACGTTTTTGAGAGCAAAACCGTCCAACTAGCGTCAAGAAACCTAGAATGTATCTGATGAACACGAAGAACACCAAGAACACTCCGTAGGCTCTGATACCACTTGTAAGGTCTACGACTGCAAGATCTATCTAGACGCGGATCCGTGAACGAGTGCGGAATCCTCGTTGACGGTTAGACGGACAACTCTCAACCAACGGAACACGGAGACTATTAGACGCTGAACGAACGACACACGAACGATCCTACGTACTAATTCTCTCCGAAACGGCACTCACCTAGCTGATAAACTCGAGATCGCCTCTTGCTTAATTCCTCACGAATTCTACAAAAAGTCTCCTAATTATTCGAGTCTATCCCTAATTATAGACCCTGATTCGAGTCTGTTGTGGGCCAAGCTCGAATCTGGCCCAAGGCCCATTCGAGTCTGTCCATATTGACAGTCTCGAATCTAGCCTATTCGAATCTATGGACTCATTCGAATCTATCTCAGATTCGAATGTATTCCCTTAAGAGATTCGAATCTAGCCAAAATACTTAAACTCTTAAGTGATAAAACTTATGATATTACCTTATGATTGATTTTATCTTTGAACTTTATGTTTGAACTTCTTGTAATACGTTACATCAAGTTCAAACATACAAACACTAATAAGCATCAATCATATATAATATATTTATAGCAAACACATGCTAAATCACAATGTAAGACCACTTAGACTGCTATCGTCACACGGGATGTACCAACAAAAATTCCTGAAAATCTTGTTTTATTAAGAACACCAAGAAAGGACAATGTTTACTGTCTGGACACAGATCTCTTATCTAAATCAAATACTTTAAGCTGTTTGATATCCAAAGCATCATCAAATGAGTCTGCTCTTTGGCATAGAAGGATGTGTCACATGAACTTCAAGTCCATGAATGTTTTAGTCAAACAGAATCTGGTAAGAGGATTACCACAAAAGGAGTTCATATGTGATGATCATTGTGTAGCATGTCTTAAAGGCAAGCAACACAAATCTTCTCATAAGGCCAAAGAAGTAAATTCAATCTCATCTGCTCTTCAGCTGCTTCATATGGATCTATTTGGTCCAACATCTGTTTTGAGTTTGAATAAAAGGGCTTACTATTTAGTTATTGTTGATGATTTCACCAGGTTTACTTGGGTTTACTTTCTTAGGACCAAAGATGAAACTGCTGAGCTAGTTAAGTCTTTTATCCTTAAGATAGAAAACCAATCCAACTCAAAAGTTAAGGTGATAAGATCAGACAATGGAACTGAATTTAAAAATCACATTCTAAATAGTTTCTGTGAGTCCAAAGGTATTGCTAGACAATATAGTGCACCAAGAACACCACAGCAAAATGGTGTAGCTGAAAGAAAGAATAGAACATTAATTGAGGCTGCTAGAACAATGTTAGCTGATTCTAAACTGCCAATGACTTTCTGGGCAGAAGCTGTCAATACAGCCTGTTATGTTCTGAATAGGGTTCAAGTTGTTCAATCTCAAGGAAAAACTCCCTATGAGTTATTCCACAATAGAAGTCCCCTAATAGCTTTCTTCAAGTGTTTTGGATGTCCATGTACTATTCTTCATACTAAGACTCACTTATGTATGTTTGAATGTAAAGCTGAAGAAGGATTCTTTGTAGGATACTCAATTCAAAGCAAAGCCTATAGAGTCTATAACAGTGTGTCTAAAACCATTGAAGAAAGTGCCAATGTTGAATTTAATGAAAATACTGCTAATATCAAAGGCACTGGTCCTGATTGGTTGTTTGATTTAGATTCACTAACAAATTCTCTGAGCTTTGTTGAGTATACTGCAGAAGCTGATGCAAACAGGTTTGAAGCTGTCAACACAAACTCTCATGCTGCCAATACAAATTCTCAAGGTGTTGGCCCAAAGCTTCAAACTGTTGCAGATTCAACAAATTGGGATGATTACACCACTATTCCACTTTTGTCTTGTGATCCTCCAGGGGTTCTAGATGCTCAACATGATACAAATCAAGACACAGAAGTGCCACTCCCAAGTCCTGAAAGAACAGCTTCCCCCCTAAAGGGAACCAGTCCCAGATTCAAGTCAAGCTGTTACTGAAACTGAACCATTCAGTGCTTCTGATAGAGATGATACAAATCTTGGATCCTCTTTTCAGACAGAAAGAGAGCCCACCCTCAGAGTTCACAAGTATCATCCTCTCAATCAAATACTGGGTGATCCAAGTTCCCCTGTACAAACAAGGAAAATGGTTCACAATGAGACTGCTGCTGCTGAACAAGAAGTTCCTGAATTCAGTCTAGCTGCCTTTGAGAATGCTTGTTTCATGTCTCAACTAGAACCTAAAAAGGCATCAGAAGCATTAAAATATTCATCATTGATTGAGGCAATGCAAGAAGAGCTTCTACAATTCAAGATTCAGAATGTATGGACTCTGGTAGATCTTCCTAAAGGTAAGAGAGCAATTGGTACAAGATGGGTGTTCAGAAACAAGAAAGATGAGAGAGGGATAGTCATCAAGAATAAAGCAAGGTTGGTAGCACAAGGGTATACTCAAGAAGAAGGCATAGATTATGATGATGTATTTGCTCCAGTGGCAAGAATTGAAGCCATCAGACTATTCTTGGCCTATGCAAGCTTCAAAGGTTTTAAAGTGTATCAAATGGATGTGAAGTCTGCCTTTCTATATGGAACCATTGAAGAAGAGGTCTATGTGTGCCAACCTCCCGGTTTTGAAGACTACAAGTATCCAGACAGGGTTTACAAGCTAGACAAGGCTCTCTATGGTCTCCATCAAGCCCCCAGAGCATGGTATGACACTCTGTCATCATACCTTCTACAGAATGGATTCAAGAGAGGCACTCTGGACAAAACACTTTTCACTAAGTCTATCACAGCTGAGATTCTGCTTGTCCAAATCTATGTTGATGACATCATCTTTGGCTCAACAAATGACTGTCTATGCAAAGAGTTTGAAGCTTTAATGCACAAAAAGTTTCAAATGAGCTCAATGGGAGAACTCACTTTCTTTCTGGGATTGCAAGTCAAGCAAAAGCCCACTGGCCTTTTCATAAGTCAGTCAAAGTATGTGAAAGACATACTAGAAAAGTTTGGGTATCAAGACACAAAAGTTGCAAGCACTCCAATGGATCCTCACAAGCAACTTCATACAGATAAAGATGGCATAGATGTGGATATTCATTTATACAGATCTCTTATAGGATCACTTATGTATCTCACATCTTCCAGACCTGATATTATGTTTGCTGTCTGTGTGTGTGCTAGGTTTCAATGCTCTCCAAAGGATTCTCACTTGATTGCTGTTAAAAGAATCTTTAGATACCTTAAAGGCCAACCACACTTAGGCCTATGGTATCCTAAAGACTCTCCCCTTGTACTAACTGCTTATTCTGACAGTGACTATGGTGGATGCAACATTGATAGAAAATCCACAACTGGTGGATGTCAATACTTAGGAGCAAGACTGGTCTCTTGGCAATGCAAAAAGCAGACAACTGTGTCCACATCATCCACTGAAGCAGAATATGTAGCAGCTGCAAGCTGCTGCTCCCAGGTAATGTGGATTCAAAATCAGCTAAGAGACTATGGTATGAATTTCTTATCCACTCCTATTTATATTGACAACTCAAGTGCAATCAGCATTGTGCAAAACCTAGTGAAATTCCCAAAAACCAAGCATATAGAAATCAGATTTCACTTTATAAGAGATTATAATGAAAAGAAGTTAATCCAAGTTACCAAAATACATACTGATGATCAGTTAGCTGATCTATTTACAAAACCTTTTGATGTAGGAAGGTTCACTTTCCTAGTATCAAATATTGGTATGGTAAATATGGATTAATTTGTTTTCATTATTATCTACTTAGTATGCTTATTTAAGGGGGAGTCACTGTTTCATTCAAAAGATGCACAATTTTCAACTAACAACTTGAGTATTTTCTCAAGCTGCTAGTTCATTTTCTCGGACTGCTAGTTATTCACTTGATCTGTCAAAGTGTGCAGGGTGTTTCGGTAATTTTCAAATGTGTGTGCGCGGGACCCAACCTTTTCAAAACCTTTAAAGGTCCCAGTTTCGTTCAGTTGTAACTACCAGTTACAAAATTTCATTCCACGACCTTTCTTTTCCCTCTGAACGATTCACACACACTTCTTTGCAAACCCTAAACCTTTCGTTTGATCTTCAATGGAGTTTGTTAAAGAACACAACTGCCTCCCCTACTTTCTAAAGCACTCAGACCTTCAACCATTTCATGCCATGATGGACTTTCGTCGTCACTCCCATATCCATCATGCACTCACTATAAACCCCACCATATACATATCGCATATCGAACAGTTCTGGAACAATGCCACTGTTACATTCATCGATGGCATTCCTTCTATGCTATCCAAAATTGATGGCACTCCCATCACCATTACTGAGGAATCCATTCGGCGCCATTTGCATCTTCAAGATGCCACAGGTATAACAGACGTAACCCTTGATGTTTTAAATACTGGTCTTTATGATATAGGTTATAGGGGTCCTGCTGATTCTTTTACTTTCTTGAAAGCCCATTTTTCTCCTAAATGGAAATATCTTGTACATATTGTTCAGCAGTGCATGAGCCCCAAAAGAACTGGTTGGTCAGAATTTTCTTCTAACATTGCCACTGCCTTAGTGTGCTTTTCAACAGGCCAACGGTTCAATTTTTCAAACATGATTTTTCAGGGGATGTTAAGGCATCATTCCCTCACGAGTGGGAAATTTTGATGTATCCCAGATTTTTGGCAGAAATCATTGCTCACACTTGCACTACTTCTCATGTACATAAAAGGATACATGTTTCCCACAGGCACTCACTATCTTCTATCAAAAGACTTTTGAAACAAAGAGCCAATTTTTTGAGCGTTGATGTTCCATTGCCTTCTGCAATGATGAACATCATTCCAAGAAACAGAGGAGAGGGTCCTGAGCAGGCTCAGCCTATCATCACTGCTTCACCCCCAGGACCCCAACCCACTCCTCGTGATACACATCCCTCTTCTGATCCTTTTGAAAAGCCACCACCCCCACTAAATATTCTATATAAAAGGAAAAAGGGACCAGGAGCTCCTTCCTCCTCAGCCCTAAGACAAGAGCCATATATCCCTGTGCAGGAGGACACTTCTGCACAGAATATCCAAAGGGAACCATTTGAGGACACTCCCATCCTCACTCAGAAGGTGAACATCTCTTCAGAGACTGTTCATATGGGTTCTGTGGCTGGCACTACTGCTGTCTCTGCACAAGAGGCACATGACAGGGCCAACATAAGTAAGACCACGCCCATGGCAACAGCAAGTGTGCAAACACAAGCTGGAAGTCCCCAATACCAAGAACAGAGGGGCCCAGAGGCTTCTACTTCTGGTATTAATGTCAGTGATAGATCACAAGCACCACATGTGTTTTCTGATCTTGAGACTAGTCTGCAACTCATGCTTTTGTCGGATCCCAAGCTGAAACCTGTTGTAGCTATGTTGGAATACCAAATGTCAATCATTGCTGCACAGGGTGCACAAATAATGGCCCTAAAGCAATCTGAAATGGCTCAAAATCAGAGGATGGATTATCTTCATAAGGGGTTTACCCTTTGTGGAAATAAACTCATTCAATTAGAGCGTTTGATTCAAACCCAAGGGGCAAAGGTTGTAGGTCCTCCTGACCAAACCAATGCTTCCAAAAAGGGGGAGAATCAGGAGGTTCCTGAATCAGTCCAAGCAGCTCCAACAACATCAGTCCAAGCTGCCTCCACAGTTCCACCCTCTAGGCTAGCAGTCCCAACAGCTTCTCAAGCTGTTAGCCTAGAAACTCAAGCTGCTGCCTCAAAAGCAACTGGAGTTGTCATAAGGGAAAGGGTTCAAGCTCCATCAAGTACAGTCCAAGCTACATCTTCTGCTGCAAAAGACAAAGGCAAGGGCATTCTTATTGAGTCTCCAAAGCACAAATTTTCTTCTAAAGAAGCTCAGATTGCCTTTGATGCTGAAGTTGCCAAGAGGATAGCAGAAGAGCAAGATAAAGAATTAGATCAGCAAACTCAGCCCCCAATGGATGATGATGCAACTTTAGGTGATTACCTAAAAGGGTTTGTGGGTAAACAGGGAGAGAAGAAGAGAAAGATGCCAACTGGGCACTCCAAAGCTGAGCACAGAAGATTTTTAATCAATTTTGCCTTTGCAGCTGGTATTCCTAAGAAAATGGCTCAGTCCATGACTACTGAAAGGCTGCAAGAGATTCATGACAAGGTGATGGACAAAAGAAAGAAAGCAAAATTTTCCCATGAAGTCCAATCATCACAAGAACCAGCTCAACCTGCTACAAGTCATATTCAAGCTGCTGCCAGTGCACCTGCTCCTGTTGCTTCTATTCCTACATCTGAACCACCTTCACAAACAAAGCTGCATCAAGTTAAAAGGGTGTTATTTGAGCAACAACTGCAAAAAGCAATGGAGATAGAGAAGTTGATTGATCAGCATGATCTTACTAAGCCACTGATCAACTACTGGTATGCCAAGTCACTGGATGACCGTGATTTAAGAGTTCAGTTTATAGTGAGAAGAGAGTCTGGACCAGAAGAAGAATATGATACATTTTGGCAGATGGTTCAGAAGCTGACCAGAGATGAGCTTATCAAAATGCATAATATTGGGTCTGTGACACAAGTTAGATCTGCTTTGCCACAAGTGAAGCAAGTCATTAAACATCTAAAATCAATTGTTGACCCAGAATCTGCAAAGAAAGAAATAGAGGATGCTGTGAAGAAGGAAAAGAAGGTCAAGCAAGTTGATCTGTTTGTCAAGTCAAGGACATACAGAATAAAATTCTCAGATGGATCAGGTATATTCTTCAATCTCGAATTTTATGATTTACCAAAAGATATGCTACTTCAGATAAAATCTGTTAGGGTATCTTGTGATAGAGATGAAATGAAGAGAGAATTTTTGAAGGCTGTAGATCAGAAACTTGCTCAGTTATAAGTTTTTGAAAGCCTTGGTTTGTAAATAACAGTTTACTTATTCATTTCCATTTTTGTATAGAACTTAAAGTCTTGTGTAAAGAATTTAAGTTAGGGGGAGATTGTTGGGAAATAGTTTAAGTAGGTTCAAGCTGTTAGTTAGACTTCTCAAACTGTTAGTAGAGTTTATATGTAAATCCAAAGTTCATGCTGCTAGTTGAAGAAACTCGAGCTGCCAGTGTAAAAGTTCAAGCTGCCAGAGCAAATCAACTCGAGCTGCTCTGTTCATGCTGTCAAGTGATTCAAGCTGCTCAACAGTTTCATAAACAGAAAGTGCTGATTTTCAGGAGAAGATATCTACACAAAGATTCCAGCATATCTACTATCAAAGAAGTCGTAGTCCTTCAAGGAAACATATCAAGAAGCAATATAAATACATAGAATAGGTCTTTCTATTGTATAAGAGTTTCTGCATATTCGAGTCTGTAATTGCTTCTTGTTTTAGTTTTCATAAGCCTCTAAGGTTGTAAAACCCTAAGAACAGTTTGTGTTCTTCGTCTAATCAAACAGATTAGAGGTGATTGTAATCATTGAGATCAGCAATACAAGCAGTCTTGATTATTTATTGTGTTTATATGCTATTTATTCTGAAAGCTTTTGTTAAAATAATTGAGTGTTATTCCGCAAACTTCTTAATTAAACTTTGATTCAAAGCAAGATTATTGATTTATACTCTGATAAATTCAAATCAGTTAGTCTTGGTTAATTAGATTTAGATCCTGACATAAATCAGGAGCAAAAAATTGTAAATAAAACTCCCTCTTTGTCAATACAGCTTCAGAGTTGAATTTAGGGCAGACATTCCAGAAAGATTCATCTTTTAGAATCGGTATCTAATCTGAAGTGATTAGAAGCCTTTGTTGTGGAAGCTCGGGTTTCAGTCTGAAGTAACTGAAAGCCATAAACCATTTCCAAAGAAGTCTGGGTTCTAGTCTGAATGAACTAGAAACCATTTGAGTTAAGATCAGATTCTGCACTGATGTATACGATAACCATTTCCAATGAAGACCGGGTTCTAGTCTGAATTGACTAAAAACCAATAACCTGCACAATTAAGATGTCTTTGGTATCCAAACAGATTTGGATCCAGGCTTGGTAGCGCTCTTGGGTACCCATCTCAATACGGGTTTAGGTAACCATTTCATTACAAGTTTAGGTACCCATCACAAAATATATTTGTTTTCTTCTCTCTCAAACTCGAGACACAAATTTCTTTTAGTATGATAAAATTGAATATCTGATTTATGAAAGAAACTTGAACCTGAACAAACAAAATTATGCAAACTCTTCTTTCTAAAAACCTGTTCAGTGCTAGCCTGTTTCTGATAATACTTGGTATTTTTTTTGTAAAGATTTCTACTGAGAAAAATAACCAGTATTTGCAGAAACTTTTAAAAACTTTGATTTAGAAGATCGACCAGGGTAAATCTTGACTGGAAGTTTTTCAACTACTTTATCTTTGCCTTTGTTTATATTTAAAAGATATTTACGTTGAAGATCTGAAGATAAATCAAACTTAGGAGATTTAGCTAGATTTTTTTTACTTTCTAAAGATAAATCAGAATGATCAACTTTATGTTCTAAACAAACATTAGAATCCTTAACCTCTGATTCATTTGAAGAAAGGGAAACACTAAATTGTTTAGAAAGATGAAGTATTTGATCTTCTAACTCTTTGATTTTGACCAAATATGAATTTCTATCATTATCAAATGATTGGAAATCAGTTTTGAATGATTGTTCTTTAATTAAGAACAACTTTCTCCCGTCTTCAAACAATTTAGATTTTGCTTTGAAATCTTGTTCTTTAAGGAAGAACTCATTTCTTTCCATTTCAAATAATTCATTAGTTGAAGAAAACTCCTTTTCAAGAGCAAAAAATTCTTCAGATTTATTTTGAAACATAACTCTGATCAAGTTGATTTATCTTTGTAAGTGTTTCTTCAAGATCTTTAACTTTCTTGTACAAAATAGATCGTTCAGGCAAAAGATATTTTAGTTGATTTGCATTATGAAAATTATATCGTTTAGAATCTTCAAGTTCCTTTGATAATTTAGATATTGCACAATGAAGCTCTTCTTTTTTAAGAATTTAAAACTTTTATTTCACATTCATCAAACTTTAATTTTTCCAAAAGTTCACATTTTCTTTAGTTAACACTTTAACTTGATTTTCAGCACAAGATAAATCTTCTTTAAGTTTAAGAACCGGTGCCTGATCAGGCTTGTATCTCTCTTGATAAACATCAATTGTAGCTTTAAGTTCTAGAATTTGTATATCTTTGGCTGTCCAGTTATCTTGAAACATCCTGATGATATAAATGAACGAAAATCAAACCAAGTCAACTATGGTCAACAGAAGTCAACAATGTCAAATATAATCCAATGAAAGATCAGAAAATATCATCAAGTTGAAGGTTGTTCGATGATAGAAATCCAATGTTGAAGCTCTGAAAGATGTATTTGTGGATGATGACTTGGTGAAAATCAGCTCTGAATTGACTTTTGGACGTTGAACTTTCAGCTTTTCTATAGAAAAATGCTTGTAACTTTAGTCTGGAGCCTAATGAGGCCTCAAAAAGCTTTACCGGTTATAAAAATCGTAGATATCGGTTCAAGCTGCGATTTGACGTAAGGTAGGCATTGTAACGATGTTCCAGTGAAAAGATATGTCCAATTTAAGCAGCAAAGGTCATACAGTCAAAAGTTAGATATTCAGAATTGAAGATTTTGAACTTCCAAGATCTTTTATGGAATATTGAGTGAATTCTGATTAAACTCTAAGAACACAGAATGAAACTCGAAGGGAATATGAACAAACTCCTTTAAAGATTGAACAACCTCGATTAAAAGAGTACCAAACTCGAATGATGAATGAACAAACTCGAATGGATAAGGATCAAACTCAATTGAAGCCTTATGAAACTCGAATGAAACTATGTCAAACTCGGTTGACACTATGAGTAAACTCGAATGAAATATAAGTTATCTCGAATGAAACTTGGTTCACACACAAAGTAGATTTGCGAAACTCGGATGAAGAACAATAAGTCTCGGATGACTTCTTAACAAACTCTGATTACCTACTGAACAAACTCGAACAGTGAATCATCAAACTCTAATGAAAAGTGATAAAACTCGAAAATCAATTGATCAAACTCGGTCAAAGCTGAGTTCAAACTCGATGAATTCTTTATAAAACTCGGTCAACTCTTTGATCTTAATGTTGCCCGAGTTTTAACAGTTTTCATTAAAATCAAGTTCAAATTCAATCTTTTCAACAAAAAATACATTAATTGATCTCAAATTAACAACGAATGTGCGGTTTTCACCCAAAAACACTTTTTGAAAAGAAACTTTGTCTAATTTAGATTGAACACCCAAATTTTGACAAAAACATTAAGAACTCGACTTTTTCCAAAAAATCTTAAAATTCCGAATTAAAATCTGTGTTTTTGGAATTAAAATCTGAGACTTATCTCATTTGATTCGTCTTTGAAAACTCTACCTTCGATCCACTTTTCAGATTATTTCATCCACTAAATCAAAAACCAAAGATGAGTTTCTGATTTTCAAAAAAAGTGCGATGAAACAATGTTCGAAAAATTCTACTCAGATTCAGAAATTTCTCAAAATTTTTGCCATATCAGGCTCTGATACCAATTGCTAATTCAAAATCAACACACAATTCATATCTAAACAATAAGAACACAATCAGATTCAAGTGTGACAAAATAATTATATTGAGAATAGAATGATATTACATCAGATGGCGGTTTTTCTCTCCTCACTATTTTGACTTTCTTTGCATGGAACTCAATGCAATACTTTCTGATCCGTACCTTCATTTACAGCCGCCTACTATATATATATGTATATATATATATATATATATATATATATATATATATATATATATATATATATATATATGTATGTATGTATGTATGTATGTATGTATGTATGTATGTATGTATGTATGTATGTATGTATGTATGTTCCTAACAGACTTCTGCTCTGGTTCTGCTCAACTTCTGCTTTAGTTTTGATTTTCTATCGACTTCTTTTTACTTCATTGTAAACAACTTCTGCTATGGTTTTGATTGACATTAAATTAGTTTCAGTTTGAGTCTTATATGCTTTGTCTAATTGTTTTCATACAATTTTCAAGTTGTGCTTCTTCTTGGAAACTCGTGACTTGTCATTGCTTGTATTCATTATTAAAAGTGTGCAAATATTTTCCCTACAAATATCTGCAACTGTGAAATGTAGTTTCTACCAATCAATCAACAATATGCAATTAATAAGAACAATAAACGTAATCAACACTGACCGAATGCTTAGATTGATGAACTTGATGATTACAAAATGAATATTCAGATCTTCATGTACAGTGCTCCTATCTCTAATTCGAATGATTACAAAATGATAATCTGTCAGATCTACTAAAATGGAAAGTCAAAGATGCTATTTATACATTTTTACAAACTATTAAGGAAATACAAAAACAGTCCCTAGACTTTGTTTTTCATCAATTAAAACATATCCTAACATTCTCCCCCTTTGATGAAAATAGCAAAGTCGTTAAACCGATAAGCCCAGCTTTTGTTCAAACCTTCTGATACTTTTACGATCCGAAAGCCTCCGTTCAATCTTTGAAATAAGTTCAACCATGCGTCTTCGGTCGTTAACAGATAAGGCTCCTTTCTTTGTCTTTCTTTTCTGGTCTGCTGCAAGCTTACCTTTCAAACCACTTAAAACTTTAATCAAAGTACCATCAGAAAACTTATTCAGCTCCACACTCCTCATTGCTCTCAACTTCTTATTTCGATCTTTATACATGACTGCTGGATGCTTCACCATAATCACTTGAAATTCTTTCAGCTCACCAGCAAATTTGATATCTCTGTGAGGCGCTGTCATGTTGATCTTCCTCATGCCTCTTTCAACCCCTATCTGTAGATCTTGCACTGACATCAATACCAACTTGGTATGCATGAAGTGAAACAGTGTCTTAAGCGCAAATCTACAGTGTTCATTTCTTTTGTTTCTGCACAATTCATCAAAAAGATCTTCAATATCTACCAAGTGCATGTTAAACATATCAGCTTCTGTGAACACATAAGTATTTCCATCTGATCTAGTGACTGTGAATTTTGGATAAAAAATCTTGACAAATCTTTCTTTTTCAATCTTCACCAGGTCAACTATTCTGAATTCACTCTTAACCTTCTCAACCTCCTGTGTTTTGTTTCTCAGAAAACTGGCATAGTTAACCAGATTAGGCATGTTCGGCTCTAGTACTCTAAACAACTTGTGGAATGAACATGGAGCTTGTTTCTTGCAAAAGATCCGTTTCTCCAGAATATCTTCAATATAAGGCATCTTGTTCCTTTTTCTAATAAATTCCGCAGATCTATTCTCTGGAAGCTCAAGCTTTTTCACCTTCTTCTTGCTGATCTCATCCTTATTTAACAAAGTCAGCATATCTTGTATCTCCCTCTGAACCACTTGTTGTGCTTCAAATCTAAGTCTATGTTGTTTCTTAGATTCATCGGCAAGCACATACTCGTTGAAAAACCTATCCATCACTTCAACTTCATTCAAAACAACTTTTTCTTGAGCCACACTACTCTCAACTTGAAACTCTTCAAACTCCTCTTTAACTTGTACAACTACCTCAGGCTTTTCAACCGTTGGTGTTGATTCAACATCCTTCAAAATTTCTTCAATATCACTTCCTCCTCCTCAATCCTTTCAGCTCTAAACTCTACATCAGTCAAAGCGATTATATCATCATCTTCAGATACTTCAATATACTCCTCTCTCTCTTCACCTGTCCCTTGAACACTTAGCTCATGAATCTTCTCTTGAACATCTTCCTCTGAATCAATATACTCAATAAAATGATAAATATCGGACTGAGTGTTCAAAGGAACTGGAACATCTTCATAAAGAATCAATCCCAGCTCTCTCTGTTCACTAGCCGATTCTTTAGATCCCCCAGCTTCTTTTTCCTGAACTTCCGGCTTCTTTTCTGGATATGTTATCATTAATATCCCAGGCGTTGGTTCATCAAGCTTTCTCCTCTTCTCCCCCTCATGAGGAGCATCATCGGAGTCTTCGTCATGCTCATCATGTTTCCTCTTTGATGAGGAAGCTTGAGCCTTGCAGGTTTCTTCTACTGCAGCCACCCTTTCCGAAAGATTACCTAACGCGGTTACCACTGTATTTTCCAGGCTGGTCATACGTTCTCGCATCTCATCAAACTGTTCAAAAACAAAGTCCTTCAACTCTTCCTTTAATTCTTCTATAGCTTGTTTTGACTCAGATTGCTTAACAGACTCCTCCGCAACATCCTTTCCCTTTAAAAACTTCTGAATGTTTGTCATCTGGGCTATTACCTCAGGTAATTGATTAGAAACATGCATATTTACTCCAGACACAGCTTCATTCAATGCTTTTGTCAAAGTGGATTCAGTAACAAATGGGGATAAAGTCACCACTGGGTCACGTAGACTTCCAGTTGTCACAACAGTTGAACTTGTATAAAGAACTTCTGTGTGGCCAGTGCTCAGAGTTGGTATTGTCGTTTCTCTGACTGGACTTCCACCCTCTTCAAGTGACGGAGCAACAAATGCTTCTGTTACTGAGGGTGTTCCAGTGGGAACACTAAGTTCAACCACACTCACTTCAACAAATGAAGGTGACTCAAGTGTCCTAGACTATATAGGAACTAGACTCGGTGATTGAGAAGAAGTCGTACACACGGGCAGTTGTTCACTTGTTTCAATATCCATTAAGTCCAAGTGACTTTCGGATAGATTTTGTGGTTCATCCCTGTGCTCAATTGAAACAGTCTCCTGTTGAAAGGAGACTGAGTGGATAGTTGGGTGTGCAATTGTCAGTGGGATACTGACTTGTTCATTGCTAACCCTCATAGGAGAGCTAACAGTAGACGTGGTTAATTCCCGGCTTTCTAGGGTCATGGTATCCCTCACACTCTCTGTAGCAATTCATACAATATCTATCATCATTCCTCCTCCCTCATGATGATCACCTCCATCATCACCATCATCATCATCATCATCTCCTTCTCCTTCTTCTTCTTGTATATCTGATAACGTCCTCTCAGATGCTGACTTTTCAGCTTCTTCCTCACCACCCCTCACACTAACATCTCCCTCACTCTATGAATAGGCAACCTGAACTTCAGCCCCTTGCTGAGGTTCCTCTATCCTTAAAGCTCCTGGGCTAAGAGATCCCGGTTCCTGGGTCTCTATCGGAGCATGATCTATTCTATATAATCTCACATTCTCACTCTCTTGATCCGCATATTTAAGCAAGGTCTCTGGAATTGGCATAATGTTTGCATTTGGGGAGTCCGGTACTTCGTGTAGGCTCATCATAACATAATCCGGACATCTCTGAGAGTTGGCTCGCTTTGGAATATTTTCATTAGCACGGAGAATCCCTCGGATAAGAATCTGTATGAATCTCTGAAGTGGCACAAATTTTCTTACTCTATTTGTTGTTTTTGCAAGCACAATCTCTTTCAAATCTTCCCATATGCACTGAGCATAATCGTAATGCTTGTTGAATGCTATGCCATGAAATATTCTCAAACAGTGAATACTGCATCTATCAATGCCTGTGTGTTTTGAAGTCATACACCTATTTATAATTCCAAATAGTGTATACCATTCTCCATTTAAACCATTCCTATGAAACTTTGAGCTCTTCGGTAGTGGCTTTGAGTAGCCCAAGCAGATTAAATCATGTACTAGCTCCTCATCTGAGACAAAGTCTTCAAAGTCTGCCAACTCTGGGAAGTTTACAGTGTCTATACGTCTCGGAAGAAATAGATTATGACGCAGTCTTGCGAGAGTGATTTTAGTCTTGAACTGGTCTATTGTCACTTTAAAGTAATGATTTCCGTCAGCAGGAACAAATTTGACAGTGTGCCAAAATTGTTGTAGATACACTTGTGGAATAGACGGTTTGTATTGAAGCAGATAACCGAGTGGATGGCCTTTCAGAATGTCCACAATGATAGGATGGCTTACTTTAATAACCTTAGTATCTAGACGATGGTTATTATCTCGGAAAGGAAGGCAATGTTTAGGTTTTACTAGCTGGTTATCTGGGATAATGTTTGTTTGTGATGAACGGGCAACTGAGGTAGACCTAACTGGGGTAGATAGAAGGGTATGATTTGATGATGAATGGGAATCAGAGGAATTTGAGTTCTGAGATTGTACTGGGGATGCCATTTGAACACCTGTAAAAACCAAGAACATCATGTTAGTCAGATCATGTACACAAATGACATCCTTCAAAAATGTAGAAAAATTGTAACATTTTATCAGAAATTGTCAAAACTTGTGATTTTCTTTTTAAAGCATCGGGTTTCCAGACAATAATAGTTAATTATTGAATGGACTCCAGAGTCAATCGTTTAGAGACCAATGTTAGAAAAAACACAAATTTATAACAATTTCTTAAAAAATGTGACATTTTTCTTAAATCATAAAAAATTCCACACTTAGAAAAATTTTCTGTTGAAACTCGATTACAACTATAAGTTTCTCGAATGATTCTTGATCAATGTCGAGTGACACATGAAACAACTCGAATAAGCCTCTAAACAACTCGAATGATGTACACATGAAACTCGAATAAGTCTCTACAAAACTCGAATGTCATATACATGAAACTCGAATAAGCCTATACACAACTCGAATAATCCTCTAAAAAACTCGAATGACATATACATGAAACTCGAATAGACTATGTACTAAACTCGAATGGAACATGGGATCCAACACTCAACTCGAATGACTAAGTCACCATTGTCCCAACTCGAATAAGCTTGAAGCACTTATGTTCTGAAAATTTTCTAAGTGTTACACACACACTTGTCAACTCGCATGAAACCTAAATATTTCTCGAATGAGTCATGATGCAACTCAAATATCTTATTATGCAACTCGAATGACTCTTAAGGCAACTCGAATGACTCTTTAATGCAACTCGAATGACTCTTAAGGCAACTCGAATGACTCTTAAGGCAACTCGAATGACTCTTTAATGCAACTCGAATGATGTTTTATTCGAGAAATGTATTTTTATTTTACTACAAGTCTGAAACACACTGACTTTATGAATTTAAGTTCAGATATCTTTTTCAGTGTTTTAAAACTTGTACCTCCTTCGAAAATGTATTTTAAACACATTTGTTTTACTGAACTTTGAACAAAAACAACTTTAAAGCTGTTAAAAATTCAAATTTCAGATTATTCAAGAACTCGAAACTGTTTCATTAGAAAATCAATGATTCTGTTTGTGTGATGTAAAAATGACTTATGAAACTTCAGATTCATGGTCATTATACCCACACGAACAACATCACACAATTAATTTCAGTTTCATGGACCAACATTAGAAATTTCCATTATCGGTCAAGAACACACAAACAAAAATAAGAACAGATGCTCACACTGAACATATACTCAAAAAAAAAAAATAAACAATCAAACTGAAATAATAGAAAGAATACGAACTTTTACTCACAAGTTTGATGAAAAAATGTCGGTTGTGGGTTTGAGGTTTCTTTGAAGTGAAGAAATCTTGTGGAAGAAGATGAATTTGTGTATTTTCCGGAAAAACAAATTTGAATTTGAAAATTCAAATTTATAGTGAAAATTTACCCGGCCCATTTTGAAGTTTTCAAATTTGAAATATCCGGCCCATCATCTACACCTCCTTAGCCCACAAACTAACTTTTTCATTCAAAAAATTGTGACTAAAAATAAAATTTGAATTTCAAAAAAAATTTTAACAGCACACAAAACAAAACAAAAAAAATTTTAAAATGCACTTAAAAAAAAATTCACACTGAAAAAAAATTTTGTACATAAAACAACACACAAAATAAAAAAAAATTGAAAACACAAAAAATATAAAAATATTAAAAAATATTAACAATACGCATTTGCTCCCCCTTGAATTTCTGAAAGTTGCTCCCCCTCAACTGGATATTCATTTTCTCAGCTCTGCTCCCCCTACAAAATAACAGATAATTTTTATTAGATTTATTCAAAATCAGATAACTTTCTTTTCTGCTCCCCCTGCACATGACAATCCAGATCTTTTTAAATTCTAAAGAATATAAACTTTTTATGATTCATGAATTTAACATCAGATAAAAATCACTTAAAAAAATTGAAAATTTTAAAATTATAATTTTGAAACTACTGAATTATTAAATCTTAGCGATTCAACATATCTAATTTGAATACCAAAAAATTAAACCGCTTTTCATCTAACGCTTTGGTAAACAAATAAGCTAGTTGATATTCAGTAGGTACAAAATATAATTCTATATTTCCATTTTCTACATGATCTTTTATAAAATGATACCGAATGTCAATGTGTTTTGTTTTTGAATGTTGCACCAGATTTGATGCAATAGCTATTGCGCTCTGAGAATCACAATATATTGGAATTTTCTTTGGTGTAAACCCGTAATCGCGTAGTTGGCTCTTCATCCACAACACCTGAGAACAGCAAGATGATACAGCAACGTACTCTGCTTCAGCTGTAGACAATGAAACACAATGTTGTTTCTTGGATGACCAACATACGAGTTTGTCACCTAAGAATTGTACTGCTCCAGACGTACTCTTTCTGTCCATCTTATCACCTGCGTGATCAGCGTCAGAAAAAGCAGTCAGATTAAATGAAGATTCTCTAGGATACCACAAACCAAGGTTTGGAGTTCCTTTGAGATATCTTAAAATTCGTTTCGCAGCTGTTAAGTGTGATTCTTTAGGATTTGCCTGATATCTAGCACAGACACATGTAGCAAACATAATATCTGGTCTACTAGCTGTTAAGTACATTAATGACCCAATTATACCTCGATAACGAGTCACATCTATAGGTTTCCCTGAGATGTCCGCATCGAGTTTTGACTTTGAATCCGGAGCCATGGGTGTTTTCATAGGAGTACTATTGACCATGTTAAATTTCTTTAACATGTCTTGTATATATTTTGACTGATTGATAAAAATACCATCAGTCAATTGTTTTACTTGTAATCCTAAGAAAAAATTTATTTCCCCCATCATGCTCATTTCGAATTTTTAGGACATTAAAAATGCGAATTTCTTACAAAATTCTGGATTTGTAGACCCAAATATTATATCATCTACATATATCTGTATAACTATGATATCTGACCCCTGACGTTTTATAAACACGGTTGTGTCAACTGCACCTTTTGTAAATCCACATCTCAACAGATATGTTGAGAGTGCATCATACCAAGCACGAGGTGCTTGTTTAAGGCCATATAGTGACTTATCTAAAATATATACATGATCAGGTTTCGAAGGATCAGTAAACCCTTCCGGCTGATATGTATATACTTCATCTGTTAGCTCCCCGTTTAAAAACGCAGTTTTAACATCCATTTGATATACTGTAAAATTTTTATGAGCGGCAAAAGCTAAAAACATCCTAATAGCTTCAATTCGTGCAACTGGTGCGAATGTTTCATCATAATCAATCCCTTCTTCTTGGTTGTATCCTTTGGCCACGAGACGAGCTTTATTCCGAATAATGACACCATGTTCGTCTTTCTTGTTCTTAAAGATCCATTTCGTGCCTATAATGGATTTGTCTTTTCGGCGCTCAACAAGTCTCCAGACCTTTAACCGTTCGAACTGGTTGAGTTCTTCTTGCATCGCCACAATCCAATCAGCATCCAGAAGAGCTTCTTTTACATTTTTGGGCTAAATCTTACTCAAAAAATTTGAAAATAAGCATTCATTTATAGTTGCCCTTCTGGTTTGGACTGACGCGGATGGATCACCAATGATGTTTTCTATTGGGTGATTTCTTGTCCACTTAACTGTATGTGGAAATGGTTCTATTGGGTCTTGGTTGGGATTGAGATCTAGATATGGTTCGGGAGTTACTTCAGATGTTGTAGGTGGGACATCTGAGGTAGGAGCTTCTGAGTGTTCAGAAGTAATGAGGGTTTTAGAAGAATGTGGAGGTTCAATTGGTTGTACAATCTTAGTTTGCACATTTGCTGTTGATGCTTCTCCAGTTTCTTCTGAACCTTGTTGTTGAGAAAGATCAGAGACTATGACTGGATCTTCAGTAATCCTGTCAGGCACCAAATTTTGAACATTAGTTTTGGGATTTTCAAAATAGTCTTCATAAAAATTCTCAAACAACTTATGTAATTCTGAATGTTCAGCATTTTGTTCAGTTGACTCCAATGAAGTCTGCATATTAGGTTCGGGTCCTGAACTGGTGTGTTCAGAAGCCATTACCACTCCTTCGTCGAATTTGACATTCACGCTCTCGTTGACTGTCTTGGTTCTATTGTTGTACACTCGGAAGGCAACCAACTCCTTTGAATACCCGATGAAAATTCCTTCATCTGCCTTTTGATTAAACTTTCCAAGATTGTCTTTATCGTTCAATATAAAGCATCTGCAACCAAAGACATGGAAAAATTTAATATTAGGTATTCGTTTATTAATCAGTTCATAAGGAGTCTTTCCGAATCTCTTATTTATTATTGAACGATTTTGTGTGAAACAAGCTGTTGCAACTACTTCTGCCCACAAAAATAACGGTAAATTGGAATATGCCAGCATCGTCCTAGCTGATTCCACTAATGTCTAGTTTCTTCTTTCAACGACACCGTTTTGTTGTGGGGTTCGAGCAGCTGAAAACTGATGTGTAATTCCTATTGAATTCAAGAATGAGTCAAGTGATTTGTTCTTGAACTCTGTTCCGTTGTCTGAGCGGATTGTTTGAATTGTGAGTTGCAACTTTACTTGTATTTTCCGGATGAAGTCTATGATCGTTTCGGTTGCATCTGATTTGGATCTCAGGAAGAAAACCCACGTGTATCGTGAATAGTCATCAACTATCACCAATACACATCGTTTCTTATTTATGCTTTGTACTCTCATTGGTCCACACAAATCCATATGCAATAATTCCAGTGCTCTCGTGGATGAGTGTTCTGTTTTGGATTTGTGTGTGGCTCTTGTCATCTTTCCTTTTTCACATGCCGCATATAACTGCTCTTTTTGAAATTTGAGCGTTGGCAGCCCTTTAACTAACCCTCCTTTCGCTAGGTTGGTTAACTCATTGAAGTTCAGATGTGAAAGACGAGGATGCCACAGCCATGCTGTTTTAGATGTAGCTTTAGACAATAAGCAGACATCTTTCTTCAGATTGATTGAGGCTAAATCAATGGAGTACAAATTTGTTTTCCTGTTTCCTGCCAAAATTTCTTTTCCTTCTCCGGATCTGATGCTGCACCGATTGGCTTTGAAATTGATTTCTAACCCTTTGTCACACAATTGTCCAATACTAAAGAGATTGTGTCCAAGACCATCAACATAGAAGACGTTTTGGTGGTGATTTTGTCGTACTTGAGACTTCCGTAGCCTTTGATCGGACAAAACTGATCATTTCCAAATCTGACCGTCCCACAGAACTTTTCTACAAAGTCCGTGAGTGTGTCTCGTTGTCCGGTCATATGTTTGGAGCAGCCGGAGTCAAGGTACCAGACATGGTTTACTTATAAGACGAAGTAGCACATGAGGTACCCACTGGTAGTTGGGTACTTTTGTTTTAGGTAAATCATGCACAATATTGTTTGTTTTTCTAACAGATATGGCTTTTTGCTTATCATTTGAAGTTATTTTAGGTACCCACTTTTGAACTGTTCTTTTAGGTATCCATTTTTGTACAATTCGCGGTGGAATTGTTTTTGAAATAATTTTCTTTGGAACCTTTTTCTGTTCATAAAATGGGTCCTTCTTCTTCGGTTGCCATACGAGCTTATTAGATTTAACAATTGCAGGCTTACAAGCATAAGAATTCAAAGCAATTAAGTCCTTTCTTGAAAACTTTATACAAGAGTTTTTAACAAGATTATTATTATTACAGACAGACTGTTCAATTTTGCTATTTCTATCTGTAACATTTTTGTCTTTCACGCGCCACTCTTATTTTATACTCTTGTTTTTCTGATCTCTTTTCTTCTTTCGCCAAACTTGTTTTCTCGAACCGTTCACAACGATATCTGACATAAAAGAAGTATGAGAATTAGAAGATTTAGATGCTCGTTTTTTCTGTAAGTTTTTCATACCTGTTGAAGATTGAACTTTACGTGCAATTGAGTCCGTTGATGAAGATGATTCACCCTTTTCAAAGCTAGGAGACTGAACAATAATTTTTGTTTTCTCCTTCTTTTGTTGTAATGATGGTGAATTTTCAGATGGTTTTAAAGAATCTGTAGACATTCTTTGCAGAATTTTAATAGGTTCTTTATTACCATTTGATTGTTTGTTAGTCAAAGGTTTGATAAATTCACCAAATTTACCAAACATTTGATCTAATGAATTAACATCAGAGTGCATGTACAGATCAAACTCATTTTCTGTATTTATAGAATCTAGAGAAGTAGATGATTGTGGATCAGACATATTTATGTTTTTAGGCTGATTTTGCAACATTTGTTCCATTTTTCTTAATTCAGCCTTGAGTGTTCCATTCTCTGTCTCAAAATTTTTAATTTTCAATTCTAAATCAGAATTTATCTGTTCTAAAATTGAATTTGGCAAATATAATTTTTGAGACTGAGTAGGTAATTCAGACAAATCCTTTTCAGAATAAGTTTGAATGTACTCTTCTTTAGTATCAAAAATGTTGTTGGTTTCATTTATTCTGGTATAATCACCAGAATTTTGCATTTTGTCTAATCGTAATATTTTTATTTCTTCGCTAGATTCTACTTCTTCAGATGCTTTCATAAATGTCATTTTTAATCCTAAATTCATGTATCTGACATCATATAGTGTTGGTGAATTTGATATTGCTTTTGTCAGATACTTAGGATTTTCCCAACCAATTCCAGATTTAGAGTTATAAAATTCTGTGTCTTTTGGTTGATTTAAATAAATCGTTTGATCTGTTTGCCCTCTTTTAATAAATTCATCCTCCATCTTTTTTATTTTCTCATAAAGTTTAGTTCTTTCTTCAAATATGGCATGATATTTTACAGAAAAGTTTGAGGCTTCTAACTCAGCTATTCGCAGTCTTTCTTGTAAATCAGATATTTTGTGATTCAGATTGAGTATATTGCTTTGAAGTTCTCTTTCCTTATCTTGTAAGTCTGAGACTGCTCGTAAAGCTAATGCTTTATCTTTGGAAAAGTCTAGAACTAAGTTGTGTTCATTTCGAAGTTTGTTTTCCAAAGAATGAACATTTTTCTTTTCTGCCTTTAAAGATTTTTCAAACTTTTTAAGCATAAAAGCCATATTAGTTAGTTTTTCTTCTAATATGCATGATTCATCAATATCAGAGTCTGAATTAGAATTTACCTCCGGTCTTTCTGAACCATCTGAGTTTTCAGACTCTGAATCTTCTTCATTTTCAGCTTCATTTTGGCCAGTTGCCATTAATGCAACTTCTTCTATTGCTTCCTCTCCAAGATGTCTTCATCTTCTGATAACTGCAACCAGTGGTCATCCTCCGCCATTAGAGCTTTGCTTGACTCTTTCTCTTTGGCTATGAGAGCCTTTCTTGTATAGTAGTCTGAGTTTTTGACTACTGCAGATCTGCATTCCCGGGCATAGTGACCTGGTTTTCCACAGTTGTAGCATTTCTGTTCTGACTCTTTCTTGGCTAACTTATCTGTCTTTTCATATTTGTCCGTCTTTCGTGCACTACTTTCTCCAGATTTCTCATATTTATCCTTTTTCTCAATTTTCCTTGATCCTGTTTTGTAGCGCATCTTGTTGTTGGTTGGCTTTCTGTAAAATTTCTTTTGAAATGCTTTCGTAAGCAGTGCCATCTGCTTTTTCATCTCTTCTATTTCTGAATCAGCAGATGAATCTGAGGATTCTGATTCGGAAGATGTACTGCTGATTACTGCTCTTTTCTCTTTTTTCAGCTTGTATTTAAACTTTTTCTCTGCCAGTAGAGCCAGTGGATCAGCAGTTTCTTTTTCTGCTTTCTTCTTTCCTGAAATTTTTCTCAACACAACCTCTTGAAAGTTGTTGAGGTTTTCAAATAGCATATGAAAATCCATTTCCTCAATATCTTTTGTTTGTTGGATAATCATAGCATATTTTTCCCATTCAGGATTTAGAACATTTAGAAATTTGACATTTATGTCCAGGTTGGACTTTGTCACTCCGTTTCTCTTCACTTCACTTACCAAATTCACAAACCTGAGGTAAGTGTTTTCCAAAAGTTCACCTTCACGAGCTCTGAAATTCTCAAACGTCATTAGGCTGTTTCTAGCCCTGTTTGTAGCAGCTCTGTCAGATCCCCTCATGATTTTGCATACTTCATCCCAAATTGACTTAGCAGTCTTTGTATTTGTCAGGCAAGTGTAAATATCATTGGGGATTGATATCAACAATAACTTTCTGGCAGTCTTGTCCCTTAATTTTCTCTTCTTTTGGGCCTCTGTTAGGTTGGTGACCTCAACAGTCCTCGGTGGAATTGGGGGATTACCAGTTAGTACTCCTGTGATCATTTCCATGAAAGTGGCTGGTCCTTCAGTTAAGGATTTCAGCATTTCTTCGGACTGATCATGAAAACTGATAAATTCAAGAAACCTTTCCCGCCATTGAACATATTCACCCCTGTATAAAATTGGGGGTTTGGTTTCTGATCCCATTGCCAGTGCGTCTTTAGACATATTGATTGATCTTTGGGAAACTTGTCCAAGATCTGATGAACTCCGATTGAGATTGATTATTTTGATCACACTTTGAAACACAGATTAGTACTGAAATCTACAACACAGTGACTTGTTAGTAGCAATAAGCAACTTAACTCAGACAGTGAATAGACTTGATGTATTGTATCAATCTCGATTAATGTGTGTGTCAAACTCGAATGATTCTTGTGTTTTGAGTGAAACTCGAATGGATATAGTGCGAAACTCGATTGAGTTTATGGAAAACTCGAATAATTCTTGTGTAAAACTCGATTGAATCTTGGTAAAACTCGATTGAGTCTTTTACCAAACTCGATTGAGTCTTTTTGGGAAACTCGATTGAGTCTTTTTGAAAAACTCGATTTAGTCTTTGAGAAATTCGATTGAGTTTTTGATCAAACTCGAATGATTCTTTGATCTGAAATTCGATTGTTTGATCTGAAATTCGATTGTTTGATCTGAAACTCGATTGGTTTAGTTCTGAAACTCGTTTGAGTTTGTTGTGAAACTCGATTGAGGTTGTTCTGAAATTCGAGTTTGTTAAAAAGGTTGTCAACTCGAATATCACAAGTTGTCAACTCGAATAACAAGGTTGACAACTCGAATATCAGTTATATTCAACACGAATATCTAAGGTATTCAACTCGAGTATCTAAGGTATTCAACTCGAATATCTAAGGTATTCAACTCGAATATCTAAGGTATTCAACTCGAATAACACACAGAATGTGTATATTTCGAGTTTCTTAAAATTTTCAGCTTTTTCAAGTCTAAAATTCAGATTAAATCCAAATATTGACCATTTTCACTCAAATTGTAATCGAAGGTGAGGTTTTTGAATACAAACACTTTTTGTTAAAAACTTTTGTGCAAAAATAGATCTAGGTTTGACTTTTGTAATGAAACAGTAACCGTTTTTGAACTTTTCAAAATTTAACAAAATTACCTAGATCTTTTTCTGTGTTTTACAAATCAATGCAAGTTTATATTCAATTGATTCGTATGTGAATCCTTTACCTTCGATCCAATTATCTCTTACAGAGATCAACAGAATCAAAACCCTTAGTGATTTTAGGGTTTTTCCGAAAAAAAAATGCTCAAGAACAGTAGCAGTTTCGAAAAATTCAATCTCAAATCAGAAAAAATTCACCCCTAGGGCTTTGATACCAACTGTGAAATGTAGTTTCTACCAATCAATCAACAATATGCAATTAATAAGAACAATAAACGTAATCAACACTGACCGAATGCTTAGATTGATGAACTTGATGATTACAAAATGAATATTGAGATCTTCGTGTACAGTGCTGTTATCTCTAATTCGAATGATTACAAAATGATAATCTATCAGATCTACTAAAATGGAAAGTCAAATATGCTATTTATACATTTTTACAAACTATTAAGGAAATACAAAAATAGTCCCTAGACTTTGTTTTTCATCAATTAAAACATATCCTAACAGCAACTACCCACTTTCATTACGAATCTTAGCCCTTAGAGTTTTCATAACTGCTGATTTTGATAAGCCCTCTGTTCATCATTACTTGTATTCATTCATCCCCACTTTCATTATGAATCTTAGCCCTTAGAGTTTTCAAAGTATATTAGGAACCAACGAAACACATGTGATGCTTCATTACATACATTGTGACAAAAGGAAGAAACCTTTGCAAGTAACCATTACAATATGTATAGAATTGAATGCAAAGAAATATTGAAAGGATCTGACAGGAGTTAATATGATGCTAATTAACCCATGATTTGAGAAAAAGGGTATAAGATTGCATACTACATAATGGGAAAATAATAAGATTCCAATGAATAGCTAGAGGATTCTATGAAGTATGTTTATTTAAATCATGAAATGAAAATGAATTCATTAAATAAACTATAAAACTTCAGAACCTAGAATTTCATCAGTTTAGGAAATCAAACAAATCAATTAAAAGTGTAGTGGAAGTATCTTAACTATAGAACACCTTATGACCTTATTTAATATATATTATTTTTCCAAGCATTCTCTATATATCATAGGATCAAGCAAACTGGAAATTGTTAGTGGTAATCTGGAAACAAAGATAAAAAACTTATAAGGGTTGGTGCTTTGCTGGTTATACTTCTTTCTGTTTTTAATTCAATTAGCACACACACAACTCCTTAACATGTTTTTGCTGCTACTAATAATTCAAAATACACCCTCATACTTATATGGGTTGCTGCTATCTATATGTAGCGCGCGCGCACACTCACACACACACACACATACACACACCTGCACATTTAGTTTAAATCTCCACTTAAATTGCTGCTGATCTTTCTAAGACACACACAAACACACTTTCCAGAGTATCACAGCACGTAATTTGCCATTTCGTGCCAAGTATAATCAAATATTTGTGTTGATTTTTAGGGCTAAGTGTGTGTAGGACTCATGCGAGATAGATGTCATAATCTTGTTATTAAAAGGCTAAGTAGGTGGATTGACTAATAATTTTTAGTATTAGGTGTCTCTTGGTACAGAATATGACAAATTTATTATTATTGTTAGTTACTACAATAAGTATTACTTGTTCAGAGGTGGAGCCAACTTAAACACACTAACACTAACACTTAAACTTTAAACTTATTAAATATATAGAAGTTGAGGGGCTGCTACGTTTGTGAGTTATGGGACTGAGTAACTCAGCATATAGCTGAGTTACGGAGTCTAATAGCATGCACACATCAAGTAATCTATTTTTATGATTTTTGTTTGACTTAATTGTGTTTGTAGTTATTAATTATGGCGTCGACTAGTGATAGAGGATGGATGTATATGATGACAGACAATGACAAATATTTTTATCGTAATTATGTTGAAAATGTAGAGAGGTTTTTCGACTTTGCATACTCTAATGATGATTGTATTGAGAAGAAGTTGACCGTGTCAGGTGAAATAGTGCTTCAAATATTATGTCCTTGTGCTAAATGCACTAATTCTCATTATAGAAAAAGAAAAATTGTATCTGGTCACCTACTTAGAAAAAGGTTCATACCTGGCTATTATACATGGACCGAACACGGTGAAACTTCAATCCAAGAAGTGGGACAAACTTCTACTCCAATGGATGCAGATGGCGATGAGGGTTACAGACGCATGGTGTTGGACAACATGTATCCCACAGGTCAAAATCCGATCTTTTAATCAAATTTGGATTCTACTGCTTGGGAAGAACATATACCAAATCCAAACGCCAAAGGATTCCTTGACATGTTGCAAGCTGCAGATGAGCCTCTATGGGAAGGATGTCAAGATTGGACGAAATTACAAGCTTCTACGTCTCGCATGACTTGGAAGACACATTTTCATGTACCTAAATGCTACTTTTAATTACATACTTCGCATGTTTAAAAGTATGCTATCAAAAGAGAATAGTTTACCTAGTAACTTTTATGAAACTAAGAAGAGTTTGGATACACTTAGTCTCCCAAAAGAGAAGATTCATGCTTGCAAAAATCATTGCATCCTATTCTACAAGGAAGATGTATCTTTAACACATGGTCGTGTATGCGGTGAATATCATTACAAGAGTGAGCGAAAGGTCCCTAATTTGGTGTTGACATATATGCCGAATTCAAAAGTTATATATGAATTCAAAGACGGCCAAGGAGATGACATGGCATTATGATCACAAAACAAAAGAGGGTAGCATGGTACATCTGAGTGATGGCAAGGCTTGGAAGCATTTTGACTTGGCTATCCATATTTCGCGGAGGAGATAAGAAATGTTCGACTTGGGTTATGCACCGACGATTTTGGTCCAAATAACTCCAATTCAAATCCATATTCATGTTGGCCCGTCTTTCTTACAGTATATAACTTACCTCCATGGATGAGTTTGCAAGACTCTTATGTTAGGCTATGGATGGTTATTCCGGGAAGAAAGAGCCCTGGTCAAAACTTGGATGTCTTTTTGAGGCCGTTAATAGATGAGTTGAAAAACTTGTATGATGATTGGATTGATACTTATGATGCATATCGCAAATAGAATTTCACATTGAGAGCAATACTATTATGGACGGTTAGTGATTTTCCGGCATATGCAATGTTGTCAGGGTGGAGCACGCACGGTGTCTTAGCTTGCCCATGTTGCATGGGAGACACAAAATCCTTTCAGTTAATCGCTGGACGTAAACCATGTTGGTTTGACTGCCACAGAATATTTTTCCCTCTACAATACCCATTTCGAAGCGATAAACGAGGATTTAAAGCAGGTTGTTCTATATCATCAAGACTCGGACCACCATCGGAGTTGACAGGTTTTGAAGTTCTTCAACAGGTCTCTAACATTCCAACTATTTATAAAGGCGTTCCATTCAACGCAAAGAATCCAAGACCCCCTGGCTATGGAAAAAGTCATAATTAGGTAAACAGAAGCATATTTTGGGAGCTGCCGTATTGGCCCAAATTGCTATCCGACACAATCTTGATGTCTATTGAGAAAAATGTTTTTGAGAAATTGTTTAACACCATAATGGATACTCCTAAAACTAAAGATAATCTCAAGGCAAGGTTGGATTTAGAGAAAATTTGCAATCGACCAGCTTTACATGTATTTATGGGAAATAATAATAAATCGATGAAACCGGAAGCATCATACGTTTTAACTAAACCGAACATAAAGAAAGTATGCGAATGGTTGAAGGGGGTTAAATTTCCTGATGGTTACGCCTCGACATTGGGGGATATGTAAACATTAAAGATTTCAGCTTTTATAACTTTAAAAGTCATGGTTGTCATGTATTTATTCAACGATTGCTCCTTATTTCTTTAAAAGGAATGATACCAAATGCAATATGGGATGCGGTTACAGTGTTGTGTACATTTTTTCGTGTACTATGCTCGAAAGTGTTGCAATTAGAAGACTTAGAAAAATTGCAAAAAATATTATTATAACTATTTGCAAGCTCGAAAAAGTGTTCCCACCCGGCTTCTTTGACTCAATGGAACATCTTGTAGTTCATTTGGCTCGTGAAGTTGTTCTCGGCGGCCCGGTCCAATATAGATGGATGTATCTTTATGAGAGGTAATTGCTTTATATTTAACAATTTATTCACTTTAGATAAACATCAAATGTAATTGTTAACATTTGTATTCTTGCATCAATTTTAGGAAGGCATTTTAAAGAGAACAATTCAAAACAAAGCAAGGGTTGAGGGCTCCATTGTTAACTCTTATCTTGATGATGAACTTGCAAGTTTTTGCAATTTATATCATCAATCAACAATACAAACACATTTGAATCGTGAACCTCGAAATTTTTCTCCTGAAATTCCTTGTATGAAAACAACCGACCATCGATTAAGCATCTTCAAAGATTCATCTCGAAGACTGTATGGTGGAAAATGTAGAGCCTTAACCGGTGATGGGTTGTCAAAGATACAAACTTACATCTTTCTTAATTGTCAAGAGGTTCACGATTCCATATGGTTGTTTGACAATTGGATAAGAGAAAAAGAACATTATATTGAAGATGAGGAGCATGATAAAAGAAGAGAATCAGGCTTTGCTAAGTGGTTCGAAGGATAAGTAAGTATAATAACCATTTAAAGTGCTTAGCAGCGGGACCACTCACATATGCTCAGAGTTACAACGGGCTATTTGATCAGTGGTTACAAGTTCCTCATGTAAACAACTTATGATGGCCGGGTCACACAAAATAGTGGTATATGTGTGGAAGGGGCTACCTATGATCAAAATGAAATTGACTACTATGGAGTGTTGGATGAAATATTAGAAGTTGAATATCATGATCCTTTAGGATCATCTTGCTTGGCCGTGGTGAACAAATGTACTTGGTTTGATCCTGCTCAAGGGGTAAAGGTCAACCTAAAGAATAATTTGGTTGATATCAAACACAAGAAGAAGGGATATGTTGACGACCCTTATATCCTGGCATCACAAGCACACCAGGTGTATTATACACCATATCCTTCAACTAAAGATTGGTGGGCCGTTGTCAAAATGATTCCTAGGGGCATTTATGAACTAGCAGAAGATGAGTCTATAGATGATGATGAGGAGGAGGAACATTTTTTTCAAGAGGATGAAAGATAAATTTGTACAACAAGTACAAATGATGATTTCCCATATTTTATTCTTGTACAAGGAGATGTTGAAGAAGTTGCCAATAACGATGAAAATAATGATGATGGTACTGAGGAAGTTGAGTTTGAAGACATCGATGTATACGAGAATGATGATATGAAACTTAATTACGACGACGATGAGTCTGAATAATTAGTATGTAGTAAACATGTAGTTATTAATCTATATTTCCTAATTAGCATACAATTATGTGTATATATTCATGGCTTTTATATATTTAAATTAATATTAATTAACTAATTATAATGTATCTGACCATAATTCTCTTTTTTTTTTTTTTTTTGGATTTTAGGTTACCAGATCTATCATTGTTAGTTATCATGTCTTCTAGTGGACGCAGTGGTCATGGTAGAGGTAGTGTTCGTGCAAGAGGTAGTGGAGGTCGTGGTCCAAGGACTCTAGTTGGTGGTAGGCTTGGTAGTGCAGGGCGGGGTTCAAATAGCTTTCAACTGGTACCCTGAGACACTAGTGCCGTTGGTTTAGATGATGTTGATATTGCTATTGATGAAGCTTATTTAGATGATGATGTTGGTGGCGATGATACATCAGATGATGAGAATGCAGAGCAAGTATCACGTACAGGACGAGGATCAAATATCCCTTGATCATTACCCGCATGTGGAAGTCATGAACAATTTGGATAGAAGAAGAACAATATATTTCGTTATTCTGTACATTAAAGTTGTGTTTATATTTATAAATTAAAGGTAATACTAATATTAATTGTGTTGCTTTTCATTGTGGAGATTTCATAATCAAACTGAAGCTAGTCGTGCCATTACTGGCATAGTTAGGGGGCAGTTTCGTGGTGCTTGGGAAACATGGAGTAAAGTTCCTCAAAATCAACGTGACCTGATGTGGGGACGATTTAAGGTTTGTATGATGGTTAATTGTCAAGAGGTTCACGATTCCATATGCTTATTTATAAACACGTGTTTCATGTGTAGGGACTATATACATGGGATGATGAAGATGAGGAGTGGATTAAAAAACGTATGGAGAGGCAAATCTCCCATCGTTAGTGATATGCTCAGTAAATTTAGGGATAGAGCAATTCGAAAATATGAGAAGCAATCAGAGCTTCCTTTTGACAACAGTTACTCTAATCTCCTTCCTTATAATCCAACATGGTTGAGACAGGATGTTTGGACAAAACTATGTAAACATTGGAATTCGTCTGAATGGAAAACTACGTCATCAATAAACAAATAAAATTGATCAAAGTCTGTAGGTGGCTGATAAGACCATAATATTATGTGTTTTCGGTATCATTTAAGGTTTATTTTTGCACTTGTACTTGATAACTACCATATTTTTACTCCAAAATTGTGTTTCATGGTCAAGAAGTCAAACGGAAGCAACTCGAGAAAATTCACTGCGAAACGAGCCGGTGGAGGCGCAGACTTGTGCCACCCTACGCCCTCAAAATAGAACTATTTGGAGTTAGAGAGCACTTCCAGCGTAGCCCTGGCTGTACCCCCAGCGCAGGGCCAGGCGCATGCCTACGCCCGTGCGGCGTGAAAACCCTACAGCTGCTTTTTGACCCCCAAAACCCTAAAAACCACGTCCTCTATAAATAGGGAGCGACTGTGTTCGTTTTTGGAGGTCCCGAAATATTTAAAACATTGGTGAAGCCCTGCCGGAGTTGGTTCACAGATCGAGTACGAAGAAGGTGGAGTGCAACCGTTCATCTCGTAGAAGCCTATGATGATTTCCCTAATCATTTTCGGTGAAGAACACACGATGAGAGGCTAAACACTCCACAGCCATTTGCGGAGGATCTATGGCTAAGTTTTACTTACTTGAATCTATTTCTATGTATTGATGTATTTTGTGATACTGGAATATTTGGTGTAATGCAAATGATATACATTTGCTTGTTTTTATGAGTAAATGGTTTGATTGGTAAAAGCAAGATAGTTCATAGTGATATTATTATGTGTGTCGAGTCCATTAGTTTAGGGATTAAGACAAGTAATGAATGTTGCATGCGCTATGCCGAGAGTTATTGGTTAAAATATTTATGATTAATATGACTAAGTAATTAGTTATGTCTATGTGACCGTTGCATGATATTCAAGTGGGTAATAACTTAAGTCGTAGTGATTTTGTAAATGCTTATCTTTAATTCGATCTTTTAATCAATTGTTATTTGCTTGCTATTGTTTTAGTAGTAATTTAGTCACAATCACCGTTCCAAACAATCACTCAATTTGCAAATTAATCGCTTTTATAAACCTAAAGAAACTAGCAATTTTACCCTAATTCACTTACACACTCCCTGCGGATTCGACCATTACTTCCCTACGCTAGTAGGTAGTTTTAATGTTATTTCTATGGGCCACAACGACGGCTCGTCAGATTTTGGCGCCGTTGTCGGGGAGTGGTAACGTAGTTATGGCTAGAAAGTTAGTTTGGACTTTGTTTAATTTTAAGTACTTTAGTTTAATCATTTTTCGTCTTTATTTCCTATTATTAAAAATCACATTAAAAATCGAAAAACCCAAAAAGGTAATTGTAGTCCTCTACTTTACCAACAAAAATATAATTAGTTTAATTAATTCATTTAATTAAGTGTTTTTAGTAGTTTATGCTCACACGTCGATCGACCAGAGGATTGCCGCTACAATTCGAACCCGAAATCGTAAAACTAGCTAAATCTCACCGAAAGACCGTTAGGGTGCAAAAACAACAAAGATTAATCACGGAGAGTTCAAGCGATCAACGAAGGCACACGGAGGACGATAACAATCACGAGGAGGTAATTCCTATTTTAGAAGGTCGTCCAATTTCGCCAAGAAATCAAGAAGAACCAGAGCGTGTAGTCGCTAGGATGGGTGAACAAATGCAAAGGACATATTGATCCAAAATTTTGACCCATCCGAGTTCGGGTCCCAACCGAATTCGGATCCTACACTTAGAAAATTTAAACGATTGTTCATATGTTCTTGGCGATTCGCCGAGTCACCTTGAGCGACTCGCCGAGTCGGCACACAGTTCATCATGTCGAAGCTATGGGTTTTACATGAAAATTTGCCAAAATTCTGTTTTTAACCACATGCAATCCATAGAGAAGTTATATTAACATATTTGGATCATTTCTAAACTATTTCCCCATTTATAACTCTATATTTAGTCCAGATTTAACCAAAATAAACAATTTTTCTCAAGAAAACAAAACCTCACAAAATATCTGTTTGATTCGATGCATGATTCTTGTTTCTAAACCTTCAGAGATCTTCAATTGATGCTTTTCAACTTGAATAAACATGCAATCAAAATTTCACAAATTTTAAATCCGAATTTATTTCACTTATAAACTTCTCAAAATGAGCGTTAAACTTAGAAATTAATTTCTCACCTTGATTTAGACTTAATACTTGATATTCTACAGCTTAGATCCACATTCCTTCAATAATTTCGATTTCGAGCAGAATTTTTTAGAGAGAAAGAGAGAGAGAGTGAGAGAGAGAGAGAGAGAGAGAGAGAGAGAGAGAGAGAGAGATTGTGAAAGTTTTTCCAAGTGAAGAATGAAAGACACAATTGTCTTTTTATTCCTAATTTTCGGTAAATTACAAGTGGCACCTACACTTTATCTGAATTCATAAATAAAGTTTCCATCTTTATTTTATCATCATTAACACTTATTTATCATCATACTAACTAAATAAATTGAAATTCTAAAATTACTTAATTTCTTAACATATCAACCAACTTTTATATTCCCTAATACATAAATAACTTTTATAAATAATACAACTTAATTATATTAATCACAAAATTTAAACTAAATATCCTCAAATTATAATAATCAAATTTTAGGATGTTACAGCACGGACTCCACCACAATCAGACTTCGTCCTCGAAGTTACTTGGATTTAAACGGATGATGCTAATTCATTAACATATCAACCTTAGATTCCCAAACGTGGTTCGCTCCTTGGTTATGCTTCCAACGTATAAGCACCATATCAATTTCTTTGTTTCTTAACTTTTAGTGTCCAAGACACATTCCGGTTTCTCAACATATAATAACCTCTCATAAATCTCTAATTCGGTATAATCAGCCCAATCTTCATTCCCAGTTGTGAAGATCTCCTAAAGTTTCCCACATGAAACACTAGGTGCATTTTCGATATTTCCTTAGCTATTTTCGAATGATACAACTGATTCCCAATTTTTCTGTTATTCTAAATGATCAAACACACCTCAGGGCCAGCTTGCCCCTTTTTCAAAACGATTAACACCCCTCATCGGTGATATGATCAAATATACCCAATCGTTTACCTCAAAGTTGAATGGTTTAGGTATCCCATCATAATAACACTTCTGTCATAACATAGACTCCGCAATCAGAGTCCCTTCAATTTCTTTCCAACATGTAGAGGTTCTACATTTCCTCCCGTAAAAACTTTAAATAGTGTTTTCTTTATTTTATCATCATAACTAGTGTTATACGAAATTTCCATCAAAACAACTGATCTTTTTAGTTGGTACTTAAACCCACGATACATGTTCTCAACATATATTTTAATGTGAAGATAGTTCATCCATTTCGACCATCTGTCGGTGGTCGGCAAGCTGTACTCATAGCCATATGTGTGCCTAATCCCATTTGTAAAGCAGACCAAGAGTTAAAAATGAAACGACTCTTCTAATTGGACATAATCGATTCTAGAATACCATAAAGAGTAATAACCTTACTCACGTAAATTTGTGCAAGTCTTTCTAGCAATAACTTTCTCAAAGTTGGTATAAAATATACCGAATTAATCAAGTTGTCTACAATCTACCAATCGTAGAAAACTTCTTATTTCGTTAGCAGTGTGAGACGGCTTCCAAATTCTCAATAGTTCCAACAACTTCCTCAGGTGTATATCATGCTCTTGTTTAAACTTAGAGTACTCTAGAATATTGTCAATGACTGCTGTAGGTCCCGAAAGGTTTCCCTAGTGTATTGTTCTAAGCTGTAGAGGGGGGGGGGGGTGAATACAGCTAATTAAAACTCAACAATCTTTTGTCAATGTTTGTGTATATTATCAACAAGTGTTAATTACAAACAAGTTTGAACTGCGGAATGGTTCAAACTGAGATGACAGATACAACAGATGTTAACTAAACTAAGACACACTCAGACTAGATACAATGAATACTCTTACTAAGATGAACTCACTGTTTACAAGACACATATGGACAGCTTGAATAAAAATAACTTGGACACACGTTACTGTTTTATTCAAGCAGACTTGCATGCATGAAAAACACACTTTTATGCACGATCTGAATTTCTCACTCTTAGTTTTCTCACATTCCTTAGAAGCTTCCTTTTATACTCTCACTGAGAATCTCAGTGAAGCTTCCTCATTGGACAATGAGATAGTGGGATGTCTTTCCAAAAAGACAAACCAACTTTTCTGCACATTCTGATATAGCAGACATGTCTCTACATGGAAGAATCTTTGTCTTTTTCTATTTGTCTCTGTTGCAGACGCCTTTAACCAAAAGAGGAATGTCAACTTTGAACCTTTCATCTTCTGTTAAGGCCATTTTGATATAAGAAATGGCCTGTCACCCAATTCAGATATCCCTTTGTCTTCATGTAACAGACCAGCGTAGGCAGCTTTTGCAGCTTCTGTTTTTCCACTTTGTCTTTGACTTTGTAACTGATCTTGTAGTTCAAAACAATACATGAAGACTTGGAAACATATTCCATAAAGTGTTTAGCCTGTTCACAAAGAACAGGTTCTGTTCACAAAGAACAGAACACTTAGTATGTGTCCAAGCTGCTCAACTGGATAGAGCAGCGTAGACAGTTTATGTCCAGCCTGTTCAACAGAATGAACAGGTTGGGCATTCTGCCTTAGTTGCAACAAATGCAACAGGGTAAACATCTTTGACTTATATTGCAAATCACATTCAGGTTTCAATAGGGCATTAACAGGCCTTAAATTATACCTTCAAGTGCATCAAACAGGTTTGATTAAAAATCTCCCCCTAAGAGGTAGAACAGGTTTGACTGAGGCCTTTTTTGTGCCTAACAATCTCCCCCTATTTGCAATAATCAGTCTAAGCTGATTTAATCAATAATCACTATATATTTTTACAGTACACTTTGCTGAAATTACAACATTGAAGTAAAGTAAAGGATCAGTTTATATATACTGATTTTGATTACAACCAACATATGTTCTTATAAGAGTACAACTAATGTACTAATGTAGATTACAACTGATGTAAAAGAAAAATTACAACTAATGTAATAGAGTACAACTTATGTACATAAAGAAATTTAAAAAGTTGGACTGTTGATAGTGGAAACAAGTAATGACAAGCCTGTCCAACTGATGGTCAGCTTCCATTCTTCATCTACTCAGTAGCAGATGGACCTCCAAGCTGTGGTGGTTCTTCTTCTTTAAACATTTGCTGGAGCTGGTCCCTAGTTTCTTCAATTTCCTCCATTTCAACCCTTAGGAATCTGAAGTTGGGATGTTGAAGCTCTCCACTTTCATGGAACCCTTTGAGCTGTTCCCAGATAGCTGCTCTCCATTTTACAGATTTTTTAAAGGAGTTTGCAAGTCTAAAAGCAATGAGCTGCTTAAGACCAACCTTGTGTAAATCTAATGCTCTCTGGAAACACTTTTTCTTTGATAGGGGATCTACAAATCAGGTTCCTCTATCAGCTTGTCTTCCTCATGTTCCACTCCCCTGGGCAGGCTGTGATCTACTCCTTTGATCTCAACTGCTACATCACCTTGATCAATCATTATTAGGAGTTTTTCCATCTCAGTATCCTTTCTCCTTCTCCTGGCCTTTATCTTGGGTTCAGCCACTGAGGTACCCTTAATTTGTTCTTCTGGAATCAGGCCAATATTCTTCACTATATTCATTAACGTTTTGACATATGCCCTGATAGTCTTAGCAGTTTCAGACTTAGACTGGCTCAGGGCAACTGCTAATTCCACCCATTCTCTGAATCCCATTTGAGCAACATCAGTGTGTTCATATGCTTCCAGTTCTGGACCTTCAGCACCCATTCTGGTTATCTGTAGTTTCCACTGTTTGCCTTTCTTTGAAATGGGAACAGCTTTGACAATTGTTTCCTTGGCAAGCCTTCTGTTTGCAACATCAAAGAATTTCTTTCTTGCCAAGTTGTCAAAGTGAATCTGGGCTCTTGCAGAGGAGGATGCTGGCTTAGACTTGGTCACAGAGACCTGAGCACCCTGTTCTTTCTCTCCTTCCTTCTCAACCACTGACTCTTTGACAGCCTCTAACCGTTTCCTTTGGACATCCAAAGAAGGCATTTTAACTTTTTGTGCCTCCTTGTATGAAAAGGCCCTTGCAGTTTTAGCAGAGGCTTCATCTTTCTTAAGCTTTTCAAAGGCTCTAAGCTGCTCCTCTTTGTATTTGTAATAGGTCTCTATAGAGACACCCATTTCTTTGGCTCTGGCCTTGTAGAACTTCATTTTAGCAGCTATGAGGTAGTCATGGTCTACGGAGGCTTTCTTCTTCCCTTTAGCTGTTGCGGTTGGAACAGCTTCAGGTTCCTCTTCCTCTTCTTCTTCTGTTTGCTACAGTATTTGATGTCTCCTTCTGCTTGGCCTGTCCCCAGGAATGGATTCCTCCCCCTTAGATGGCGCAGGGTTTGGAGATCCAGCCTGAGTAGGCTGAGCAGCTTCAGTTGGTTGGGAGACATCCACAATAGGACCTGTTTGTGAAGCACTTACTGCTTGACCTATAGATGCTGATTTTTCCCTAGAGGGAGATGAAGATTTCTCCCCCTTAGACTTGGGGTCATTGAGGAAGATATCTTCGCCCCCTTTGAAGGAGATGACACATAGCCTTCAACACTGGGTTTTCCTGGAGAAACGAATTCAGCAGGCTGAGCAGCAGTTTTGGCAGTAGGTTTGGGACCAACCAGGCTATGCACTAAGAAAGCCAGGTTGTCCTTCGCCTCTGCAAGTTGGGCAAGATAGGTTTGAAGAGAAGGAGATTGGGAAGTTGCAAGAGATGACAGCTGAGAGATGGCTTCCCTGTCAGAAGCTGTGAACAGCAAACTTTGAAGCTGTGCAAGATTTAATTCAAGAGAATCTTGCATATCATCAAGGTTTGATGACACAACATTTGACAGAGAGACTACTAAAGTGTTCAAACTGGCCAACGTGGAAGGAAGAGTATTTGTGCAAGTATTTAAAAGAGTTGACAACTTTTTGGAGACAGCTGAAAGAGAGGACACAGAGTCCTGCTGAGTAGAAAGAATGGAGGAGAGGGTAGTGGAGAGTGTTTGCAACCTTGCAGTGAGTGCAAGAAGCTGTGAGGATTGATCAGTTTGAGGAGGAGGGGTTGGAAAGGAAGTCTTGAACGAATCAAAAAATCCTTTAAGCTGTGCAGACACAGAGTCTGAGATTATGGAAGGGAGGGAGGTCATGGAGTTTTCCAAAGAACCAACTTTGTTGGTCAGCAAAGAGAGCTGATCCTTCAAAGGAAGATCTTTGGGGGATGGAGGAGTATGTGTGGATTGTTTGGATTGGGTTGATGGTGAAGAATGAGAATGGGATGAGGATGAGGCAGGTGTTTGAGGATTTGTGGTGGAAGGTAGAGAGACTTTAGAAAGAAGTTCCACAGCCTGGACATATGTGAGATGACCCAGCTTGGAAGGGTCAAGAGATCCTTCAGCAGTGGCTTAGGAGAGGTGGTAGGGGTGTGGCCTTTCAGATGCTTCTTGTGTTGCAACACCTTCATTAAGACCTGGGGTGGTTCCCTAACTAGTACCTTAGTTTGTAGGTACCTCTTCATGGGGAGAGGGGATGTGCATTTCAACATCAGCAGTGATGAAGCCTGCTGATGGAATTTGCATTTGGGAGGTAGCCTCACCAGAAGGATGCTCCATTCCCTTTGGTTCATCAGCTTGGGAAGATGGTCCTTCAACACCTGTTGGGTGTACAACAGGTGCATCACTAGGAGCAGAAGATGAAGGCTGATCTGCTGGATGGTCTGTTCCAGCAGCTTTGGCACCTCATGCAGACTCAGATGGGGTAGGAAAAGTATGAATTGGAGACTGTGTGGACTCAGTGTGGAGTGGAGTGAACTCCTGTCTTTCAATATCCACAACCTATTGTGAGGCTTGGATAGTGGATGTGGTAGTCTCCATTTGTACAACTAGTTCTTGTTGGGAGGAACCAGAGGGTCTATGCTGACTTTGGGATGACTCATGTTGGAGTGAAGCCTGCTCCAAAGGCGCTGAACCTTCTCCCAAAATAGAAGAGGCAACATAGGTTGCTTCTTTTTCAACTGACTCCTATTGAGAGGGGTCAGAGGGGCTAGTTTGGGTAGATGGTATCTTTCTAGCTAAGGATTTTCTTCTTAAATATTGAGACATTGTTGGGGATTGAGGAGAAGTAGCAGGAAGTTGTGTTTGGACTGGTGGTGAGACTAGGTCAGAAACAGGGGGTTTAACCTCTTCCATGGTCTCAGGTGCCACAGAGGCACCAGCCACAAAGGCTTCAGGTTCAAAAAATGAACCATGGTGAGAAGTCTGCTCCCCCTCAGCCACTGAGGCTGATGGGGCACTCTTGGACTTAACTGTTTTAGTCTTTTTGAGGACAAACTCAGCTTCAGTCGATTCCAGGCCCCTTTGGATCACCTTGGGCCTGGATTTGGATTTTTCTTGGGAGCAGCCACTCGATCCACCCTCACAGCAGAGGGTCCTTCCACCAAACACGTAACCTCCTCATTGGTGTAGATAGAGGAGGTTCATTTGGAAGCACAGGAGTGTAAAATACTCTATTCCCAATTACAGGGAATGCTGCAGTAAGTAACAGGGGCTGAGAGTTGTAGAGTGCTCACCACAAACATATATGAATATGAGGCTCAGAAACCTTGGATATCTGACAACAGCTGGGCGAGTTTCCAGTTGTACCAAGTTCCGCAGATTCACAAAAATCCAACGAGCCATGTTCAGTGTAGTCCCATCCACAAGCTGTAGGACTATGGGGATTTCATCTCTGCTAAGCTGGTCAAATGAACCAACCTTGCTGCTAAAGCACATCACCACTGAGGCAAATAGGAAGCTGTATGTAGGTGATAAATCCCTTCTGAACAGAGTGGCTCCAATTTTGGGTTCTGCTACACCAAAAAAGCGTAGCAGATTGCCCATCTGATCATTCTCAGGCTGTGACTGGTTATATGTTTCAGCAACAGGAAGATGAAGAACTTCCCTGAGAAGAGCAGTGGTTATCTCAATGGTCTGAGTCCCATTAAGGATGGTTCCCCTGATGGTTTTGGTTGAAGGATCATAGGCACAGGTATACCAAAACTCATACACCATCTCCTGATACAGGACACCAGGAGAGGCAGTCATAGCATAGTATAGGGGATGAACTTTCAGAAACTCCATCATGTTTACATAAGCTTTGCCCACGTAGTTTTTGGGAATGGTTAGGTTGGCAATATAGTTAGTGGGTTTCAAAGTGAGCATGGTGGTGACTGAGGGATGTTTTTCAACATCCTTACCGATGCACACAGGAAGCAAAGGGTTGTTTTGGTGAGCCATTTGAGAGTAGTGGAATGAAAAGTACTGGACACTTAGTCGATTTAGGTTTCTTTGGATAGTTATGAAAGCAGTAGAGGAAGAAGAAGATGAAACAGTGAAAGGGGGTATTTATCGGATTTGAATGTGAGTGAGTAGGAGAGAGAAATGTTTGGGCGGTTGATTTGAAATGTTCTTTAACGGAAAACGGAACGGTTTGCCATGTCAGAACGGTTGTTAGACCACTTGAACCTCTTTAGTCACCAACACACGTTAACACACATTATCCGTAGGTAATTAAGTTAAATAAATACAGAAATTAAGTAATTTAATTATGAAGAAAGGTAATTAAAATTGATGGTCTAAGCTGTTGTTCAAACCTGTGATGGTCGGGTTTCATCACAAGCTGTTCATTCCTCAAGCTGTTTAGTCAACCTGTGCAGCTATATGAGAATAGGTTCTGTTCAATAGCTGACCCGATTACAAGACAATGTCTTGTATGGCAGATAGAGAGAGTGAGCAGCTTGGAGGTTTGTTCAACAGAACAGGTTTGAAGTTAAAACTTATTTTGTCAAACCTGTTATACGTCCAAGTTGTCCAAGTTTTCAGAAATTGCCTAAGTGTAGAACATGCAGAGCCTGTTCTGTCTAAGATGTTCTGAGAAACTTGAGCAGTTTGAGACATATGATATCTTAGAGCATTAATGACACTTAGTCACTTTTATTTAACATGCCCAGCTTGCTTACAAGGTAATTAAACCTGTTTTCATGAAGAGGCTTGGTGAAAATGTCTGCAAGCTGTTCATATGTGGAAATAAAACTTACCTCCACATTACCTTTCTGGATGTGATCTCTGATAAAGTGGTGTCTGACTTCTATATGCTTTGTTCTGGAATGAAACACTGGATTGTTGGAGATAGCTATGGCACTAGTATTATCACACAGAATAAGAGTCTTCCTATGTACAAGCACATAGTCTTCAAGCTGATGCTGCATCCATAGAATCTGCCCACAGCAGCTTCCAGGAGCAATATACTCAGCTTCAACAATGGAAGTAGAAACTAAGTTCTGCTTCTTGCTACACCAACTGATCAACTTACCACCAAGGAGTTGACATCCACCTGTTGTGCTTTCCTGTCTAAACTGCAGCTTGCAAAATCAGAATCTGAATAACCTGTTAGTTCAAGACTTTAGTCTTTGGGATACCAAAGACCCAAACCTGGTGTACCCTTAAGGTATCTGAAGATTCTTTTTAAAGCAGCTAGATGTGATTCCTTAGGATCAGCTTGAAACCTAGCACATACACCGTAGCAAACATAATGTCTGGTCTACTAGCAGTTAAGTACAACAAGCTCCCAATTATGCCTCTGTAAGCTGTTACTGAAACAGCTTTGCCACTGGCATCAACATCCAATTTTACATTAGTTGCCATTGGGGTTTTGATAGGAGAACTTTGATCAAATTTAAACTTTTTCAAAAGATCTAAAGTGTACTTTCTTTGATTAATTAAAATTCCATTAAAGGTTTGTTTAACCTGTAGTCATAGAAAGAAAGTAAGTTCACCCATCATACTCATTTCATATTTAGACTTCATGAGTAGTGAAAAATTCTTGTATAGCTGCTTATTTGTAGAACCAAATATTATGTCATCCACATAGATTTGGACAAGCATAATATCAGACTTCACCTTCTTTATGAACAGTGTGGTATACACTTTACCTCTGGAATAACCATTGCTCGTAAGGAAATCAGTTAGAGTGTCATACCAGGCTCTAGGTGCTTGTTTTAAACCATAGAGGGCTTTGTCCAACTTATAGACAAAACCCGGATGATGTTCATTTTCAAAACCCGGAGGATGCTTGAAATATACTTCTTCTTGCAGCTTGTCATTCAAAAATGCACTCTTCACATCCATTTGAAATACCTTCATGCTCTTGTGGGCAGCATAGGCTAGAAACAAACGAATTGCTTCTAACCTGGCCACTAGAGCAATGTTTCATCATAATCAATGCCTTCTTCCTGTCTGTAGCCTTGAGCAACTAGTATTGCCTTATTTCTAATAACTGACCTTGCTCATCCATTTTGTTCTTGAAAACCCATTTAGTGCCGATTATTGTTTTACCTTTGGGAGCAGGGACCAACTTCCATACTTTGTTTCTCTCAAACTGATTGAGCTCTTCTTGCATGGCAGTGATCCAATTGGCATCTTTTAGTGCTTCGTCCACTTTCATAGGCTCCATTAGGGACACAAAGCTAGAAAACATACAAAAGTTTCCTAAGTTGTCCCATCTTGTTTGTACCCCTTTGTTGATGTCACCAATTATTTGATCATTGGGGTGACAGCTGATCCACTTCGGATCATGCCTCAATGAAGATTCTCCTGCATCATTTTCATCTCCAACAGGTCCTGTTGAACAGCTTTCAAGATTTTCAGACACACTGTTATCTTGAGCCTGTTCATCTGTTGAACATGACCTTCCATTGTTGAACACATCAGCAGAAGATCCAGGGAAATTAGCATTGATTGGTTCAGGACATGGTGTATTAATTATGTTAGTACACTTATTGTTGGAAGATGTTTAGTTGATGAAATATCAAAGTCTAGGGACTTATTGTGTAATTTCCTTATAGTTTGTAATTGTGTATAAATAGTCATTTTGACTTTCTAGATTTAGGGAGATCTGTCAGATTACACATTTTGTACGCATTCAATTTAGAATTAGCAGCACTGTACGAAGAGGAATATCCAGTTCATCATTTTTGTAATCATCAAGTTCATCAATCAAATCATTCGGTTAGTATTGATTACATTTATTGTTTTTATTAATTGCATTGTGTTGATTGAATTGGTAGAAACTACATTTCACAATTGGTATCAGAGCACTAGGGGTGAATTTTTCGATTTGAGATTGAATTTTTTTTCGAAAATAGGTACTGTTCTTGAGCATTATTTTCGGAAAAACCCTAAAATCACTAGGGGTTTTGATTCTGTTGATCATTGTAAGTGATAATTGGATCGAAGGTTAAGGATTCAAAGACGAATCAATTGCATATAAACTTGATTTGATTTTCAAAACACAGAAAAAGATCTAAGGAATTTTCTGAAATTTTGAAAAGTTCAAAAACGGTTACTGTTCTATTGAAAAACACAGACTTAGATCCATTTTTGCACAAAAGTGTTTAACAAAAAGAGTTTGTATTCAAAAACCTTACCTTCGATTACAATTTGAGTGAAATTGGATAAAATTTGGTTTTAATCTGAATTTCAGACTTGTAAAACCTGAAAATACTAAGAAACTCGAAATATACACATCCTGTGTGTAATTCGAGTTGAGTACCTTAGTAATTCGAGTTGAGTACCTTATTAATTCGAGTTGAGTACATTAGTTGATCGAGTTGCTTATCTTAGGTATTCGAGTTGTATATAACTAATATTCGAGTTGACAACTTGTGATATTCGAGTTGACAACATTGTGTTAACAAACTCGAATTTCAGAACAACACTTCGAGTTTCTTATAAGACTATTCGAGTTCCTTATAAGACTCATTCGAGTTTCTTATAAGACTCATTCGAGTTTCTTATAAGACTATTCGAGTTTCTTATAAGACTCATTCGAGTTTCTTATAAGACTCATTCGAGTTTCTTATAAGACAATTCGAGTTTCTTATAAGACCCATTCGAGTTGTGCAAGACTCATTCGAGTTTTGACATATACCCATTCGAGTTGTGTCATATACTCATTCGAGTTTTGACATATACTCATTCGAGTTTTGTCATATACTCATTCGAGTTTTGTCATATACTCATTCGAGTTTTGTTATATACCAAGTTTGATCAAAAGGTCAATCGAGTTTCACAGAAAGTATCAATCGAGTTTGGTAAAAGACTCAATCGAGTTTTACCATAAACTCAATCGAGTTTCACACTATATTCATTCAAGTTTCACTCATAACACAAGAATCATTCGAGTTTGACACACACAGTAATCAAAACACAAATCACTTCCTGAGTTAAGTTGCTTATTGCTACTAACAAGTCACTGTGTTGTAGATTTCAGTACTAATCTGTGTTTCAAGGTGTGATCAAATCTTTCATTCTTATTCGGAGTTCATCAGATCTTGGTCAAGTTTCCCAAAGATCAATCAACATGTCTAAAGATGCACTGGCTATGGGATCAGAAACCAAACCCCCAATCTTATACAGGGGTGAATATGTTCAATGGCGGGAAAGGTTTCTGGAATTTATAAGTTTCCATGATTTGTCTGAAGAAATGCTGAAATCATTAACTGAAGGACCAGCAATCTTTATGGAAACAATCCCAGGAGTACCAACTGGCAATCCCCCAATACCACCGAGGACTGTTGAGGTCACAAATCTGACAGAGGCACAGAAAAAGAGAAAGTTAGGGGACAAGACTGCCAGAAAACTATTGTTGATATCAATCCCCAATGATATATACACTTGTCTGACAAATACAAAGACTGCGAAGTCCATCTGGGATGAAGTATGCAAAATCATGCGGGGATCAGACAGAGCTGCTACTAATAGGGCTAGGAATAGTCTAATGACTTTTGAGAACTTTAGAGCCCGTGAAGGAGAACTTCTGGAAAACACTTATCTCAGATTTGTAAATCTGGTAAGTGAAGTAAAAAGAAACGGAGTGACGAAGTCCAACTTGGACATCAATGTCAAATTTTTAATTGTCCTAAATCCAGAATGGGAAAAATATGCTATGATCATCCAACAAACGAAAGATATAGAGGAGATGGATTTTCATATGCTATTTGAAAACCTCAACAACTATCAAGAAGTTGTTTTGAGGAAAATGTCTGGAAAGAAGAAAGCGGAAAAAGAAACTGCTGATCCACTAGCTCTGCTGGCGGAGAAAAAGTATAAATACAAGCTCAAAAAGGAGAAAAGAGCGGTAATCAGCAGTACATCATCAGATTCAGAATCATCAGATTCATCTGCAGATTCAGAGATTGAAGAGATGAAAAAACAGATGGCACTACTTACAAAGGCATTTCAGAAGAAATTTTACAGGAAGCCAACAAACAACAAAATGCGCTACAAAACAGGCTCAAGGAAAGTTGAGAAAAAGGATAAGTATGAGAAGGCTGGAGAAAGTAGTGCACGAAAGTCTGACAAATATGAGAAGTCAGATAAATCAACCAAAAAGGATTCTGAACAGAAATGCTATAACTGTGGAAAACCAGGTCACTATGCTCGGGAATGCAGATCACCAGTAGTCAAAAATTCAGACTACTATACGAGAAAGGCCCTCTTAGCTAAAGAGAAAGAGTCAGGCAAAGCTCTTATGGCGGAGGATGATCATTGGTTACAGTTATCCGAAGATGATGACATTTTGGATGAAGATGCCCATATCTGTTTAAAGTCAGAAATCTTCAATGAATCTGAACTCAGTGAATCAGCTATGATAGCTGAAGATGAGGTGTGGGTTGGACTGACAGATGAAGAGGATGAAGAGCAGAGAAAATCAGATTCTGATGAAGAAGAAGAAAAAGAAGAAGTTGCATTAATGGCATCTGGCCAAAACAAAGCTGAAAATGAGGAGGATTCAGAGTCTGATAACTCAGAGGATTCAGAAGGACAGGAGGTAAATTCTATTTCAGATTCTGATATTGACGAATCATGCATATTAGAAGAAAAACTAACTAATATGGCTTTCATGCTTAAAAAGTTTGAAAAATCCTTAAAAGCAGAAAAGAAAAAGGTTCATTCTTTGGAAAACAAACTTCTAAATGAACACAATTTAGTCCTAGATTTTTCCAAAGATAAAGCCTTAGCTTTACGAGCTGTCTCAGACTTACAAGATAAGGAAAAAGAACTTCAAAGCAATATACTCAATTTGAATCACAAAATATCTGATTTACAAGAAAGTCTGCGAATAGCTGAATTAGAAGCCTCAAATTTTTCTGTAAAATATCATGCCATATTTGAAGAAAGAACTAAACTTTATGAGAAAATAAAAAAGATGGAGGATGAATTTATTAAAAGAGGGCAAACAGATCAAACAATATATCTAAATCAACCAAAAGATACAGAGTTTTATAACTCTAAATCTGGTATTGGTTGGGAAAATCCTAAGTATCTGACAAAAGCTATAACAAATTCACCAACATTATATGATGTCAGATACATGAATTTAGGATTAAAAATGACATTCTTAAAAGCATCTGAAGAAGTAGAATCCAGTGAAGAAATCAAAAGGTCAAGATCAGACAAAATGCAAAATTATGTTGACTATACCAAGATAAATGAAAACAGCAACATTGTTGATACTAAAGAAGAGTACATTCAAACTTATTCTGAAAAGGATTTGTCTGAATTACCAACTCAGTCTCAAAAACTATATTTACCAAATTCAATTTTAGAACAGATAAATTCTGATTTAGAATTGAAAATTAAAAGTTTTGAGACAGAGAATGGAATACTCAAGTCTGAATTACTAAAAATAGAACAAAAGTTGCAAGAGAAGTCTAAACACATAAATGTGTCTGATCCACATTCATCTATTTCTCTGGATTCTATAAATTCAGAAAAAGAATTTGATCTGTTCATGCACTCTGATGTTAATTCATTAGATCAAAGATTTGGTAAAATTGGTGAATTTATCAAACCTTTGACTAACAAACTATCAACTGGTAATAAAGAATTTGTTAAACTTCTGCAAAGAAAGAATACAGACTCTTTAAAACCATCTAAATATTCACCATCAGTGCAACAAAAGAAGGAGAAAACAAAACTGTTTGTTAAGTCTTCTAGTTTTGAAAAAGGTGAATCATCCTCATCAACGAACTCTTTGGCACGTACAGTCAAATCTTCAACAGGTATGAAAAGGTTACAGAAAATACAAGTATCTAAATCTTCTAATTCTCAAACTTCTTTTATGTCAGATAACGTTGTGACCGGATCGAGAAAACAAGTGTGGCGAAAGAAGCAAAGAGAAGAGAAAAACAAGATTATAAAACAAGAATGGCGCGTGAAAGAAAAAATTGTTACAGATAGAAACAGCAAAATCGAACATTCTGTCTGTAATAATGATAAAAGTCTTAAAAATTCTTGTATTAAGTTTTCAAGATCGAAATTAATTGCGTTGAATTCTTATGTTTGTAAGTCTGAAACTGTGAAACATAATAAGCTTGTATGGCAACCAAAGAAAAAGGACCCATTGTATGAACAGCAAAAGGATCCACAGATAAAAATTTCAAAAACAATTCCACCGAGAATTGTACAAAAGTGGATACCCAAAAGAACAATTCAAAAATGGGTACCTAAAATAAATTCAAACGATAAGCCCAAAGCCATATCAGTTAGAAAAACAAATGATACTATGCATGTTTTACCTAAAACTAAAGTACCCAACTACAAGTGGGTACCTCATGTGCTATTACGTTTTATAGGTAAACCATGTCTGGTACCTTGATTCGGGATGCTCCAAACACATGACCGGACAACGAGACACACTCACGGACTTTGTAGAAAAGTTCTGTGGGACGGTAAGATTTGGGAACGATCAGTTTTGTCCGATCAAGGGATATGGAAATCTGAAGTATGACAAAATCACAATCCAAAAGGTCTTTTATGTTGACGGTCTTCGTCATAACCTATTCAGTATTGGACAACTGTGTGATAAGGGGTTAGAAGTCAACTTCAAAGCCAATCGGTGCAGCATCAGATCAGCTCAAGGAAAAGAAATTCTAGCAGGAACCAGGAAAACAAATCTGTACTCCATTGATCTAGCCTCCATCAATCTGAAGAAAGATGTTTGCTTATTATCAAAAGCAACATCTAAAACAGCATGGCTGTGGCATCGTCGCCTTTCACATCTAAATTTCAATGAACTGACCAACCTAGCAAAAGGAGGGTTAGTTAAAGGGCTGCCGGCGCTTAAATTTCAAAAAGAGCAACTATGCGCGGCATGTGAAAAAGGAAAGATGACAAAAGCCACACACAAATCCAAAACAGTACACTCATCTACAAGAGCATTAGAGTTACTGCATATGGATTTGTGTGGACCAATGAGAGTACAAAGTATAAATAAGAAAAGATATGTATTGGTGATAGTTGATGACTACTCACGATACACATGGGTGTTTTTCCTGAAATCCAAATCAGATGCAACTGAATCTATCATCGACTTCATCCGAAAAATACAAGTAAAGTTGCAACTCACCATCCAGACAATTCGCTCAGACAATGGAACAGAGTTCAAGAACAAATCATTGGACTCGTTCTTAAATTCAGTTGGAATTACACATCAATTCTCAGCTACTCGGACTCCACAACAAAACGGTGTCGTTGAAAGAAGAAATCGGACACTAGTGGAAGCAGCTAGGACGATGTTGGCCTATTCCAATTTACCATTGTTCTTGTGGGCAGAAGCGGTTGCAACAGCATGTTTCACACAAAACCGTTCAATAATAAATAAAAGATTCGGAAAGAGTCCGTATGAGCTAATCAATAAAAGAGTACCTAATGTTAAATTTTTTCATGTCTTTGGTTGCAGATGCTTTATATTGAATGATAAAGACAATCTGGGAAAGTTTAATCAAAAGGCAGATGAAGGAATCTTCATCGGGTATTCAAAGGAGTCGGTAGCTTTCCGAATATACAACAAGGGAACCAAGATAGTCAACGAGAGCGTAAATGTTAAATTTGACGAAGGAATAGTAATGGCTTCTGAACACACCAGTTCAGAACCCGGACCTAACATGCAGACTTCATTGGAGTCAAATAAACAAAATGCTGAACAAAATGAATTAAATAAGTTGTTTGAGAACTTTTATGATGATTATTTTGAAACTCCAAAATCTAATGTTCAAAATTTGGTGCCTGACAGGATCACTGAAGATCCAGTCGTAGTTTCAGATCTATCTCAACAACAAAGTTCAGAAGAAACTGGAGAAGCTTCAACAGCAAAGGTGCAGTCAACTACTGAGACTGTACAACCAATTGAACCTCCACAAACTTCTGAAACCCCTATTACTTCAGAACAGTCAGAAGCTCCTACCTCCGATGTTCCACCTACAACATCTGCAACAACTCCCGAACCATATTTCGATTCCAATCCAAACCAAGACCCAATAGAACCGTTTCCACATACAGTTAAGTGGACAAGAAATCACCCAATAGAGAATATCATTGGTGATCCATCGTCATCAGTCCAAACCAGAAGGGCTACATTAAATGAATGCTTATTTTCAAATTTTTGAAGTAAGATTGAACCTAAAAATGTAAAAGAAGCCCTTCTGGATGCTGATTGGATTGTGGCGATGCAAGAGGAACTCAACCAGTTCGAACGGTTAAAGGTCTGGCGACTTGTTGAGCGACCAAAAGACAAATCTATAATTGGCACGAAATGGATCTTCAAGAACAAGAAAGATGAACACGGTGTCATTATTCGAAATAAAGCTCGTCTCGTGGCCAAAGGATACAGTCAACAAGAGGGAATTGATTATGATGAAACATTCGCACCAGTTGCACGCATTGAAGCTATAAGGATGTTTTTAGCTTTTGCCGCACATAAAAATTTTACAGTATATCAAATGGATGTCAAAACTGCGTTTTTAAACGGTGAGCTAACAGATGAAGTATATACATATCAGCCCGAAGGGTTTACTGATCCTTCGAAACCTGATCATGTATATATTTTGGATAAGTCACTGTATGGCCTTAAACAAGCACCTCGTGCTTGGTATGATGCACTTTCAACATATCTGTTGAAATGTGGATTTACAAAAGGTGCAGTTGACACAACCCTGTTTATAAAACGTCAGGGGCCAGATATTATAGTAATACAGATATATGTAGATGATATAATATTTGGGTCTACAAATCCTGAATTTTGTAAGAAATTCGCGTTTTTAATGTCCCAGAAATTTGAAATGAGCATGATGGGGGAAATAAATTTTTTCTTAGGTTTACAAGTAAAACAATTGACTGATGGTATTTTTATCAATCAGTCAAAATATAACCAAGACATGTTAAAGAAATTTAACATGGTCAATAGTACTCCTATGAAAACTCCCATGGCTCCGGATTCAAAATCAAAACTCGATGCGGACATCTCAGGGAAACCTGTAGATGTAACCCATTATCGAGTTATAATTGGGTCATTAATGTATTTAACAGCCAGTAGACCAGATATTATGTTTGCTACATGTGTTTGTGCTAGATATCAGGCAAATCCAAAAGAATCACACTTAACTGCTGCAAAACGAATTTTAAGATATCTCAAAGGTACTCCAAATCTTGGTTTGTGGTACCCTAGGGAGTCTTCATTTCATCTGACTGCTTTTTCTGACGCTGATCACGCAGGTGATAAGATGGACAGAAAAAGTACGTCAGGAGCAGTACAATTCTTAGGTGATAAACCCGTATGTTGGTCATCCAAGAAACAACACTGTGTTTCATTGTCAACAGCTGAAGCAGAATACGTGGCTGTATCTTCTTGCTGTTCTCAAGTGTTGTGGATGAAAAGCCAACTACGTGATTACGGGTTTACACCAAAGAAGATTCCAATATACTGTGATTCTCAGAGTGCAATCGCTATTGCATCAAATCCGGTGCAACATTCTAAAACGAAACACATCGACATTCGATATCATTTCATTAAAGATCATGTAGAAAATGAAAATATAGAATTATATTTTGTACCTACTGAATATCAACTAGCTGATTTGTTTACCAAAGCGTTAGATGAAAAGCAGTTTAATTTTTTGGTATACAAATTAGGTATGTTGAATCGTTAAGATTTAATAATTCAGTAGTTTCAAAATTATAATTTTAAACTTTTATTTTTAAGTGATTTTTATCTGATGTTGAAATTCATGAATTATAAAAGTTTATATTTTTTTTGGAATTTAACAGGATCTGGATTGTCATGTGCAGGGGGAGCAGAAAAGAAATTTATCTGATTTTGCATAAATCTGATAAAAATTATCTGTTATTTTGTAGGGGGAGCAGAGCTGAAAAATGATATAATAAGTTGAGGGGGAGCAACTTTCAGAAATTCAAGGGGGAGCAACTGCATTTTGTTAATATGGTTATTTTTTCTGTTGTTAATATTTTTTTTGTTTGTTTCTACTTTTATTTTTTTTGGTGTATTTTTCAGTTTATTTTTTTGTGATGTTCATGTGATATTTTTTTTACAAGAATATTTTTGTTTTTGTCCATTTTAATTTTTTTTGTTTTTGATATTCAATTTTTTTTTTTCACAATATTTGATTGAAATAAGTGGGATAAAGTGGTTTAGAAGATGGGCCGGTTTTTCAGATTTGAAAATCTTAAAATTGGGCCGGGTAAAATGATACTATAAATTTGAATTTTCAAATTCAAATTCATTTTTTCCGGAAACTATTTCATTTCATCTTCTCCAACAAGATTTCTTCACCTCAAAGAAACCTCAAAACCACAACCGACTTTGTTCATCAACATTGTGAGTAAAAGTGTTTATGTTTTATTATTTCAGTTTCATTGTGTATATTTTTAGTGTATTTGTTCACTGTGAGTTTCTGTTCGTAATTTTTTTTTTTTTTGAGTTCTTGACCGACAATGGCAATTTCTAATTGTGGTCAATAAAACTGAAAGTGATTGTGTGATAGTGTTCAACATGTTAATATGACTATGAATCTGAAGTTTCATATGTCATTTTTAATTCACACAAACAGAATCAGTGATAACAGTTTCGAGTTACAGTTTTTCTGAAATTTGAATTTTTAACAACTTTAAAGTTGTTTTTGTTCAAAGTTCGGTAAAACAAATATGTTTAAAATTGATTTTCGAGGGGGATACAAGTTTTAAAACATTCAAAAACAACCCTGAACTCAAAATCATCAAATCAGTGTTCTGGACTTGTAAAGAAAAGAAATAGAGGTTTCTCGAATAAAAGGTCATTCGAGTTGTGTAATAGACTCATTCGAGTTGAATTACAAGGTCATTCGAGTTGAATTACAAGGTCATTCGAGTTGCTTTACAATGTCATTCGAGTTGAATTACAAGGTCATTCGAGTTGAATTACAATGTCATTCGAGTTGCTTTACAGTGTTATTCGAGAAACATTTAAGTTTCCTGCGAGTTGACAAGAGTGGGTCTAATACTTAGAAACTTTTCAGAACATAAGTGCTTCAAGCATAATCGAGTTGGAAATATGGTCTTATCGAGAAAATGACTTGGTCATTCGAGTTGGGTGTTGGATCCCATTTGCCATTCGAGTTTAATACATGTTACATTCGAGTTTCATGTATATAACATTCGAGTTTTCTAGTGATTTAATCGAGTTTCATGTTACTTCATTCGAGAAACTTCAAGACTCATTCGAGTTGAGTCAAACTTCATTCGTGTTTTACAGAGTATTATTCGAGTTTCATAGACTCTTCATTCGAGTTTTCCAGAGTATTATTCGAGTTTTATAGTCTCATCATTCGAGTTGGGTGTAGACCTATACGAGTTGTATAATGTGTCACCCGAGGTTGTTAAAGTGTCATTCGAGAAACGTATAGGTTCATTCGAGACTCATCAGAAAACTTTTCTAAGTATAATATTTTAAAGTTTTAAGAAAAATGTCACATTTTTTAAGAAATTGTTATAAATTTGTGTTTTTCTAACATTGGTCTCTAAACGATTGACTTTGGAGTCCTCTCAATAATTTTCAATTATTGTCAGGAATCCTGATGCTTTAAACAGAAAATCACAAGTTTTTGCAATTTCTGATAAAATGTTACAAGTTTTTTCTACATTTTGAAGGTTGTTCTTTGTGTACTTGGTAAGTCTAACATGAATTTTATTTTTACAGGTATTCAAATGGCATCTCCTGTACAATCCCAAAATTCTAATTCCTCTGATGCTCAGTCATCATCAAATCATACCCTCGTCTCTACCCCAGTCAGATCAACCTCTGTAGCCCGTTCTTCACAAATCCAAATTATTCCTGATAATCAACTTATTAAGCCAAAACACTGTCTTCCTTTCAGGGATAATAACCACCGTTTAGATCCCAAAGTCATCAAAGTAAGCCATCCTATCATAGTGGACATTTTGAAAGGTCATCCACTAGGGTATCTTTTACAATACAAACCGTCTATTCCTCAAGTATATTTACAACAATTTTGGCACACTGTCAAATTTGTTCCCGCGGACGGAAATCACCACTTCAAAGTAACGATTGACCAGTTCAAAACGAAAATCACCCTAGCAAGACTGCGTCATAATCTATTTCTTCCAAGACGTATAGATACTGTGAATTTCCCTGAGTTGGCAGATTTTGAAGACTTTGTTTCTGATGAAGAGCTGGTACATGACTTGATCTGCTTGGGATACTCAAAACCACTACCAAAGAGCTCCAAGTTTCACAGAAATGGATTGAATGGTGAATGGTATACTTTATTTGGGATCATCAATAGGTGTATGACATCTAAGCATACAGGGATTGACAGATGCAGCATTTACTGTTTGAGGATCTTTCATGGAATAGCATTCAACAAACATTATGACTTTGCTCAGTGCATATGGGAGGATCTAAAGGAGGTTGTGCTTGCAAAAACAACAAATAGAGCAAGGAAATCTGTGCCACTTCAGAGATTTATACAGATTCTTATTCGAGGGATCTTAAGGGCAAATGAAAATATTCCAAAGCGAGCCAACTCTCAACGATGCCCAGAGTATGTTATGATGAGTCTACATGAAGTGCCAGACTCTCCAAATGCAAACATCATGCCAATTCCTGAATATTTGCTGAAGTATGCAGATCAAGAAAGTGAAAATGTGAGATTGTACAGAATAGATCATGCTCCTATAGAGACCCAAGAACCGGGTTCTCTTAGCCCAGGAGCTTTAAGGATTGAGGAACCTCAGCAAGGGGCTGAAGTTCAGGTTACCCAGTCTGTGTCTGAGGGAGTAGGAAGTGTGAGGGGTGGTGAGGTAGAAGCAGAAAAGTCAGATTCTGAGAGGACTTTATCTGATATTCAAGAAGAAGAGGGAGAAGGAGCTGAAGATGATGATGATAATGATGATGATGGAGGTGATCATCATGAGGGAGGAGGCTTGATGATTGATATCGTACAAATAGCTGAACAGAGTGTGAGGGAGTTCCTTAGCCCAGAAAGCCGGGACATAGCTACATCTGCTGTTAGCTCTCCTATGAGAGTTAGCATTGAACAAGTCAGTATCCCACTGACGACTGCACACCTTCCTATCCACTCAGTCTCCTCTCAACAGGAGATTGTTTCATTTGAACACCGGGATGAACCACACGATCTATCCGAAAGTCACTTGGACTT
>JAANYP010006246.1:230000-388741 GCA_020465985.1 Centrapalus pauciflorus | reverse complement strand
TCTTGAAGTTCAGATGTGACAGTCTTCTGTGCCATAACCAGTTTAGATCAGCATTTGTTCTTGTGAGAAAACAGGTTTCAGTTGTGGGGTCAGCAGAATGCATATCCACAACATATACACCTTTCTTTCGTTGAGCACACAGCACAACTTTGCCTTGGGAATCCAATATGTAACCCAGGTGCTCATCAAAGTTAACCTTGTAGCCAGCATCACATAGTTGGCTTATGCTAACAAGGTTATGTTTTAGCCCAACCACATAGGCTACTCTTTTGAACACTGCAGCACCAGCTTTAAGAGTTCCATATCCCTCAGTGGATCCCTGTACATTGTCACCAAAGGTGACTTTTGGCCATTTTTTCAGGCTGAGATCACTCAGCAAGTTCCTTTACAGACCTGTCATGTGCCTGAGCAGCCACTTCCAAGTACCAAAACCTGGGAGGTGTTTTTCTGCAGAGTGGAGAAGAGAATATTAGTTATTTTTAGGGAACTCATCACACAGATGAGTTCTCCTACTTCATCAACACTTGTTGATGGATTTTGAATGTCCACACTAATATTCCCTATTTGAATGGTATCAGTTTGAATACCATCCTCAGTGACTATGTCATTTCCACCACTGCTTGTAACAGCTGTGAGGGAAACAGCAGAGCCAACAGGCCTCATGTCCTCAGATTCAGGACAGTCCTTGGGCAGATGTGTCTTCTTCCCACACTTATAACATTTTCTCTTTTTGGTGCTTTTGGAAGAAGGTCCTTCAGAAACACATTCTGAACTGTTTTTGTTGATTCTTTCAGCAGGTTTAGCAATTTTTGCAGAATCAACAGCTTGTGTGGTAAGTTCATAGGCCACAGCTTTGACTGTCTCTTCTTTCCTCTTTTTGGGAGGACAGATGTCAAAGACAGGAAGCTTGATTGGCTTTTGAGCTTCCACAGGTTTTGGAAACTTATTCCCATTTGTCTCAGTTTGAGCAATGGTTTTGCCTTTGCCCCTACTGGATTGTGATTTATGCTGCCTATCAGCATACTCACTGTGTTTGGTTTTGAAAAACTTATTTTCATTTAAAACCAACTTACCACCATGATTTGAAAACTTATTTGAAATCACAGCAGTTTTGTTTTCAACCTGAGACTTACCCTTGTTGAAAACAGGCTGCTTACTTTTTGAAAACTTATTTTCAAAATGTTTAGCATCAAAAGGATTAACATGCTTTTTACCAACAGCTTTGGACTCTGAACCTGTTTTGTCAACAGGCTTAGCATCCACAGCTTTAGTTTGAGCATGTTTTCCTTTCTTCTGCTTGTGTGAGCTAGCAGAGCACTTAGCAGGCTGTTTTGGAGAACAAACTCCAACATCAGCTTTTGAGCTGAGTTCACACAAGCTGTCAGTATTTTGAGGCCTGACAAACCTGTTTGTTGAAATAAGTTTACCATTCACATTTTGGATGAATGTATTTGGAAGTTCACCAAGAGTGGACAAGTCTTCTTTCAAATTACTTATTTCAACAATGGAAGCTGCTGTGTCAAGATCCCCTCCAAGATAGGCTTGGATTTGAGCAGGAATCTGTTGACTGATACAATGGCTGACTTTTTGTGCAGATTGGCACCAAGAGTCAACTATCTTTTGAAGCTTAGCATGCTTTATATCTGTTTCTCTCTTTTCTTCCAGTAAAATGGAGTTGATGTGTTTTAATTCATCAAGCTCAGTTTCCAACTTATGGAAACTGTCCAGTTTACTGGATTTAGTTTTAAGATCAGCTTTAAGCTTAGAGATTTCAGATAATAAAGCATCATGCTTCTCAACAGCAGCTTTCAGATCAACAAGCATATATTCAAACATTTTAACTTTTTCTTCAGAACTGTAAGCCATAAAATTTTGTACCTTATACATCATTGTAGGATTCCAGTTCTCCAAGCTGCTGAAGGCTTCAGCTTCAGCCATGTCCTGTTTGAAACTGCTTGTTGATGGAACATCAGAGTTGGCCATCAGACACTGATTATCTTCTTCATCAGATGATGAATCAGATTCCTCCCAGTCACATGTCTCAGCCATGAGTCCCTTCTGACGATTGGAAGACACAGAGTTTTCCAATTTCCTCAGCTTAGCCATGGCCATAAGGTACTTAACCCTATAGCCATCATCCCTGTTAGTCTTGATAGGTTTGGATGACTGACCAACAGCTTTTGACACACAGTCAGCAGCTATATGGCCAGTTTTGCCACACTTGAAGCACTCAGCCTTGGATTTGTCAAATGCTTTCTTTTTGCCAGCACTTGCACCTCCTTGTAGCATACTTCTTCCAAATCTTCTCTTGCTGAACTTTTTGACAAGCATAGCTATCATTTGCTCATCATCTTGTTCAGTAAGATCTGCAGCCTCTTCTTCTTCAGACACCTCCTCCTTATCATCATCCTGTTGATCAGGTTGAGTGAACACATCACTCACCTGATTAACAGACTGTCTCACATTAGCCACAAAGGCAGTACCTCTTCTGGACATTTCCAAGGCATTCCTCTTTTGCTGCCTTGATTGTTCATCATTCAGTAAGGATCCATACAGATTGACCAGATCCATACTTCTGATAGTACCTGAGTTTCTTAGGATGGTTGAGAAATAGTTCCACTCCTCAGGTAAAATGTCCAGAAACTTGTTCACCAAAGTAAGACTGTCCTTGGTGATCCCAACAGCTTTGAGATCATTCACCAGAGCAGTGAACCTGGTGTAGGTTTCTGTGAGAGACTCCTTTGGTTTGGCAAAGAAGAGTTCATACTGTCTAACAAGATTGTTAATCCTGTTGTCCAGTGTGATTGTGGGTCCATCATAGACGGTACACAGAGTATCCCACATCTCCTTTGCAGTCTTCATCTTCTCAACCTGCTTGAACACATCATCAGGAAGAGAAATGACCAGGTTGTTTCTGGCCTTTGCATCCAGAGCTACCATTCTCTTGTCTTCATCAGACCATTGAGCTTTTGCTTTCTCAAAGGTCCTGATTTCAGGAGCAGCTCCTTCAACCGCTGGAGTTATTGTAGTAACAGAGGTTGGCACATAGGGACCCTCCATCACTATCTCTGGCAGTTGTACATCCAGATTCTCTAAATAGAGCATCATTCTGCACTTCCAACCAGAGAAGTTTTGATGATTAAATTTTGGAGGCTTGCCCATAGAGCCATTGTCATAGTAAGAAGAGTTTGCAGCACTGTTGTCCATGGAAACTTGGGATTATGAGAGATCTAGAATGACACACACTCTAAACTGCTCTGATACCAGTTGTAGGTCCCGAAAGGTTCCCAAAGTATATAGTAATAAACTGTAGAGGGGGGGTGAATACAGTATTTAAAAAACTACACACTCTTTTTCTCAATGTTTGTATGTATTATCAACAAATGTTAATTACAAACAAGCTTGACTGCGGAATTGTTCAAGCTGAGATGACAGAATACAACAGTATGGTTTCTAGTCTAAGACACACTCAAACTAGATTACAATGAACACACTCACTAAGATGCACTCACTGTATTTTACAAGACTTTAAGGAACAGCTTTGGTAAACAGCTTAGACACACAGAAGCTTGTTTACAGAAGATTTGCATGCATGAATATCACACTTGCACGTTCACTCTTGGTTTAAGCACTTAGCTTTCTTCACATTCTTTCTGACCTTAGAAGCTTCCTTTTATACTCACTTAGAGGATCTAAGAGAAACATCTTCATTTGGCAGAATGAAAAAGGAGAAGTCTTGTTTGAAAAGACAATATAACTTTTCTGCACTTTTCTGAAAAGCAGACTTGCCTTCTCTTGTGCAGAACTTTTGTCTTTTTACTTTCTACTGTTGCATTGCCTTTAACCATTTTAGGAATGTCAACTTTGCGTCTTTCTTCCTTGTAAAGGCCTATTTTGATATAAGAAAAAGGTCTGTCACCCTTTTTCAAATATCCGTTTGTCTTCATGTAACAGAACAGCTTGGGCAGGCTGAGCGGTTCTGCTTTCCACTTTGTCTTCAACTGTGTAAACTGATCTGGTAGTTAAAAACAATACATGATGACTTGGAAACAAATTCCATAAAGTGTTTAGCCTGTTCACAAAGAACAGGTTCTGTTCACAAAGAACAGAACACTTTAAAAATGCCCAAGCTGCTCAACAGTGTAGAGCAGCGTAGACAGTTTATGTCCAGCCTGATCAGCAGACTGATCAGCTTGGACAAACTGTCTTGGTTGCAACACATGCAACGTATAGAACAGCTTTAGACTGATATTGCAAATCATTTTCAGGTTTCAATAAGGCATATAACAGGCCTTAAATTCAACCTTCAAATGTATCAACAGGTTTGATTATAAAATCTCCCCCTCAGATGTAGAGCAGGTTTGACTGAGGCCTTTTTGTGCCTAACAATATAAATGACTAAATAATTATTCTATTTATTTGTTTATAATTATCCATCCAATTATCTAATAAGTAGATGATGATACTAATTCAAATAACTGCATCTTTTATTTGATATCCAACAATAAATAAAAAATAGAAAATTATTTAATTACTATCTTAAGACAATTAAATCACTATAATATATAATATTGCACTTTTAATCTCCGTACTATGTGATATAATTAATCACTCATTAATTTAATCACAATGATCATTTCATGTTATAAACAATATCCAATATCATTATTCAATAGTTTGATTGCATATGCTCAGTTGTACTCATCGGTATGACACTCATGTGTTTTATGAAATCAGTCATGATGCAGTAGTGATGTCATTTTTACACACCATACACTAACATTATTAAGTTATTAATCAATTAGTAACAAAAAACGAATACAATAAAAAATATCTACACGTATATATCTTTACACACCATACACTAACATTATTAACTTATTAATCAAGTAGCATTCATTATACAGCGCACCAAAAGGTACCACCTTTAAAAAAATTACATGTTTTTTCATAAACATGTTTTAATTCACGTTATAAAGATGATATGTAAATTTTACATTCATTTAAATCTCCTAACTTCTTAAAATCGATGTGAATGTACATCTTCATAATTTTGTTATATGTGAACTTACATTTATATGAAGCATGATTTCGGTCACTTAGATTGTGTGAATATGCGTAAAAGTTATATATCATCTTTGTAATGTTAATTAAAACATGTTTATGAAAAAAATTTCAAAAAAAATATTTTTACAAGTGTTAGATTCTGGTGCGCTGTATAATAGGTGGTACTCACCTGAACCTACAATATGTGGTACTCACTTGAACCTAAATATATACATATACATATACATATACATATACATATACATATACATATACATATACATATACATATACATATATATATATATATATATATATATATATATATATATATATATATATATATATATATATATATATATATATATATATATATATAAATATATATATATATATATATATATATATATATATATATATATATATATATATATATATATATATATATATATATATATATATAGAGAGAGAGAGAGAGAGAGAGAGAGAGAGTGTGTGTGTGTGTGTGTGTTGGAACATCTTATGTTGATGAAATAAAAGTCTAGGGTACAAAATGTAATTAGCTTAAAGTTGTAAATATTATATAAATAGGAATTTTGACTTTTTAATAGGAGCGAAATTGACATTTTGTAAATCATATTTTTGCACGGAATTTCAGAAGAAATCTAGGGCTACAGTAACCATTCATCAACATTTTGTTCTCTGTAATCGTTTGATATTAATCAAATCATTTGGTTAGTGTTCTTGATCTTGTTCTTTATTATTTGCATTTAATTGTTGATTGATAATAGGATTCACAACTGGTATCAGAGCTTTAGGGTGATTTTTTTGATTGAAAGTTGAAATTCGAAACTGTTCTTGACATTTTTTTCAAAAAATAGAAAAATCAACTAGGGTTTTAATCCAGTTGATTGTTGTTCTTGATTATTGGATCGAAGGAAGGTAATTGGTAATCGATTGGATTGATCATAATTTTGTTTTGAATTTCCAAACACAGAAAAAGATCTTGTGATTTTTCAGAAAAGTTGAAAAAACGTGTGTTCTTCACTGTTTCATTAAAAAAACAAGTACTTAGATCTATTTTTGAACAAAGTTCTTTCAGAAAAAGTGTTTGAAATCAAAAACCTTACCTTCGATATCAATTTGGGTTCAATTAAGGCATTTTTTACAAAATCAATTAAAATCCAGACTTGAAATTCTTGAAAAACTCATAAACTCGATTATAACTGTGTTCAAGTATTAATCGAGTTGGTTGCATTTATTAATCGAGTTGATAGCTTTGATAATCGAGTTCCAATTAAGAATCAATCGAGTTGACTTGTATTATATTCGAGTTGACTTGTATTCTATTCGAGTTGACTTAACTTCTATTCGAGTTGACTTAAAGTCAAATCGAGTTGATCTGAAGTTAATTCGAGTTGACTAGAAGGAAGATTCGAGTTGGAAACAACCTTCTATCGAGTTATAGAAAACAAGTTTGAATTTACAATAGATTGATTCGAGTTTACTACTTGTGTATCCGAGTTGACCATAGTTTTGATCGAGTTGACTAGTGCTTGTTTCAAGTTGCATCTTATTTGATTCGAGTTGAACAAAAGCCAATTCGAGTTGTATTGATCTTCTAACAGTTGATTTTCCTATAGATTCGAGTTGAGTATATTATTGTTCGAGTTTTGAATATTCATTGATCGAGTTGATCACTTCATTATTCGAGTTTGTCATCTTCTTAATTCGAGTTTCAATACATACACTTTCAAGTTTGATCAATTTTCATAAGTTGATCAAATTTTCCAATTTCAATCAAAATATCATTCGATCTTGGAAGATTCCTATCAGTCAATCATCATGTCTAAAGACGCACTTGCAATGGGGTCGGAGACAAAACCTCCAATTCTCTACTGGGGGAATACGTATAATAGAGGGAAAGATTTCTGGAATTTATCAGTTTCCACGACCTCTCAGAAGAAATGTTATAGTCATTAACTGACGACCAGCTGTGTTCCTGGAAACAATTCCTGATGTACCCAACGACAATCCTCCAATACCGAAAAGAACTGTTGACGTAACTAACCTGACAGAAGCATAGAAACGGAGAAAATTGGGAGACAAAACAGCAAGAAAGTTGTTACTGATATCTATCCCCAATGACATCTACACCTGTTTGACAAACACTAAGACAGCCAAATCCATCTGGGATGAGGTGCGTAAGCTGATGAGGGGATCAGACAGGACAACTACCAACAGAGCAAGAAACAGCCTAATGACATTTGAGAATTTTAGAGCAAGAGAGGGGGAATTGCTAGAGAACATGTACTTGCAGTTTGTCAGCTTATTGAGTGAGATGAACAGGAACGGTGTTACTAAGTCCAACCTAGACATCAACGTCAAATTTCTGAACATACTAAACCCAGAATGGGAAAAGTATGCAATGATCATTCAACAGACAAAAGACATTGAGGACATGGATTTCCATATGGTCTTTGAGAACATTAACAACTATCAAGAGGTTGTTTTAAGGAAAATGTCTAGAAAGAAGAAAGCAGAAAAAGATACCGTTGACCCTTTAGCTTTATTGGCAGATAAGAAATACAAGTATAAGCTGAAGAAGGAAAACCGGGTAGTCATAAGCAGCAGTTCTTCTGAATCAGACTCATCAGATTCATCAGCAGATTCTGAGATAGAAGAAATGAAAAAGCAAATGGCAATACTCACTAAGGCATTTCAGAAGAAATTCTACCGAAAGTCCACTAATAACAAAATGAGATACAAGACTGGCTCAAGAAAGTTTGATAAGAAGGATAAATATGAAAAGTCTGGTGAAAGCAGTGGAAAGAAAGCCGATAAATATGACAAATCTGAAAAATCAGCCAAGAAAGATACAGAGCAAAAATGCTACAATTGTGGCAAGCCAGGACACTATGCTCGAGAATGTAGAATGCCTGTAGTCAAAAACTCTGAATACTACACAAGAAAGGCACTTCTAGCCAAAGAAAAAGAAGTTGGCAAAGCTCTAATGGCTGAGGATGATCATTGGCTACAACTATCAGAGGATGAAGACATCTTGGATGAAGATGCACATATCTGCTTGAAATCAGAGGTTTTCAATGAATCAGAACCGAGTGAGTCAACAATGGTTGCAGAAGATGAAGTATGGGTTGGGTTGACGGATGACGAGAACGAGGACAAGGATGAGTCTGATGAGGAATTGACTGAAGAAAATGCAATGATGGCAACAGGAGATGCTGGATGCAGCAAAGAAAAAGAGAGTGATGAATCAGATTCAGACAATTCAGAGAGTTCAGAAACTCCGGAGGTACATTCTAACTCTGAATCTGAAAATGATGATTCCTGTTTGCTTGAAGAAAAACTAACGCAAATGGCTTTCATGGTAAAGAATTTTGAAAAATCCTTAAAAGCCGAAAAGAAAAATGCTCATTCCTTGGAAAACAAGCTAAATCAAGAACATGCGTTAGTATTGGATTTTTCCAAGGATAAAGCATTAGCACTACGAGCAGTATCAGATTTGCAAGATAAAACAAATGATCTTCAATGTAAAATCCAAGAACTAAATAACAATATATCTGACTTAAAAGAAAAACTGAATTTGGCAGAATTAGAGGCTTCAAGTTATTCTGTAAAATATCATGCCATTTTTGAAGAAATAACAAAACTTTATGAGAAAATAAAAACATTGGAAGATGAGTTTATCAAAAGAGATCAAACTGATCAAACAATCTATTTAAATCAACCAAAAGATACTGAATTTTATAATTCTAAATCTGGTATTGGTTGGAATAATCCTAAATATCTGACAAAGGCTATTTCAAATTCACCTACTTTATATGATGTCAGATATATGAATTTAGGATTACAAATGACATTTATGAAAGCATCAGATGAGATAGAATCAAGTGAAGATTGACTAAGATATGATAAAATGCAAAATTCTATTGATTATAACAGAATAAATGAATCAAATAAAAATACTTGCATTAAAGAGGAGTATATTCAGACATACTCTGAGAAGGAATTATCTGAAACTGCTACTCAATCTCAAAAGTTATATTTACCAGTTTTAATTCATGAAAAGATAAACTCTGATCTCGAATTGAAAATCAAAAATTTTGAGACAGAAAATCAAACTCTTAAGGCTGAACTTAAAACTCTGGAACGAAAGTTACAAAAACAGTCTGAGAACAAATCAATATAAGATCAAACATCTTCAATTCCACTTGATTCTATTAATTTTGAAAAGGACTTTGATCTGTAAATGAACTCTGATTTTAACTCATTGGAAGAAATGTTTGTTAAAATAGATGAATTTGTAAAACCTTTACACAACAAACAAACTGATGACCTTAAAGAACCTGTTAAAATTCTGCGAAGAATATCTACAGATTCAAAGGAATCATTAGAACAATCACCAAGTTTACAACTGAAAAGAAGAAAACAAAAGTTACTTTTGTGACTCCTACTTATGAAAAAGGTGAATCATCTTCCACAAAGGACTCTATTGCACTCAAGGTCCAAAATTCAAAAGGTAAGAGACCTTTACAGAAGAAACAAGTTTCTAAAAATCACTAATTCTCGTGTTTCTTGTATGTCAGATTATATTGTGAAATGTTCTCGGAACCAAGAATGGAGAAAGAAGCAGAAAGAAAAGAAAAACAAGAGTATAAAACAAGAGTGGAGAGTGAAGTAAACTGTTGTTACAGATAGAAATAGACAATTTGAAAAATCTGTCTGTAATAATAAATTTACTGATAAATCTTGTACTAAATAGTCTCGGACTGCTATAATTGCTTTAAATTCTGTTTCTTGTAAATCAATGCATGATAAATCTGATAAGCTTGTATGGCTACCAAAGAAAAATGATCCATCTTTTAAACAGAAAAAGGTTCCAAAGCAACAACTTTCAAAAACAGTTCCACATCGAACTGTACAAAAATGGATACCAAAAAGAACTGTAAAAAAGTGGGTACCTAAAATAAAAGACATATCTGATGAGAAAAAGCATATCCAACCGCATGATTTACCAAAGTCAAAAGTACCCAACTATAAGTGGGTACCTCATGTTTTATTTCATCTTATAGGTAAATCATGTGTGGTACCTTGACTCCGGATGCTCAAAGCACATGACCGGACAGAGAGAAACACTCACTAACTTTGTAGATAAGTTCTGTGGGACGGTCAGATTTGGGAATGATCAATTCTGTCCGATCAAAGGTTACGGGAGTCTTGCGTACGATAAGATTACAATTCAGAAAGTCTTCTACGTTGAAGGTCTTGGTCACAACTTGTTCAACATTGGACAACTCTGCGACAAAGGATTAGAGGTCAACTTCAAAGCAAATCGGTGCAGCATAAGATCTGGAGAAGGAAAAGAAATCCTTGCGGAGAACAGGAAAATCAATTTGTACTCAATTGACCTAGCCTCAATCAATCTGAAGAAGGATGTCTGCTTAATGTCAAAAGCAACATCTAAAACATCTTGGCTATCGCATCATCGTATTTCACATCTGAATTTTAAGGAATTAACCAACCTTGCAAAAGGTGGGTTAGTTAAAGGGCTACCAACTCTCAAATTTCAAAAGGAGCAGTTGTGTGCCGGTTGTGAAAAAGGAAAGATGACTAGAGCTTCACACAAGTCCAAAACAGAACACTCATCAACGAGAGCATTGGAACTGCTACATGTGATCTGTGTGGACCAATGAGAGTACAAAGTATAAACAAGAAACGATATGTGTTGGTAATAGTCGATGACTACTCCAGATACACATGGGTTTTCTTCTTGCGTTCCAAATCTGATGCTACCGAGATAATAATAGATTTCATCCGAAGAATTCAGGTAAAGTTGCAGCTTTCAGTTCAGACAATCAGATCAGATAACGGGACAGAATTTAAGAACAAATCTCTCGAATCTATTCTGAATTCTGTGGGAATAACACATCAATGCTCAGCCGCTCGTACTCCACAACAGAATGGTGTCGTTGAACGACGAAATCGGACACTAGTGGAATCTGCAAGAACGATGCTGGCATATTCCAATCTTCTGTTATTCCTATGGGCTGAAGCTGTAGCAACAGCTTGTTTCACGCAGAACCGATCAATAATCAACAAAAGATTCGAAAAGACTCCGTACGAATTAATAAACAAACGGGTACTTAATGTTAAATTTTTCCATGTCTTTGGATGAAGGTGCTTCATATTAAAAGACAAAGACAATCTGGGAAAATTTAGTCAAAAAGCTGATGAAGGCATCTTCATTGGGTATTCGAAGGAGTCCGTAGCTTTTCAGGTCTACAACAAGCGGACCAAGACAGTCAATGAAAGCATGAATGTAAAATTTGATGAAGGTGTAGTTATGGCTTCTGAACATACCAGTTCAGGACCCGACCATAACAAGCCGACTTCTATGAAGTCAACCGAACAGAGTGTAGATAATTCTGATTTAAATAAACTGTTCGAGAATTTCTATGAACTACTTTGAAAAGCCCAAAACTAATGTTTCAAATTTGGTGCCTGACAGGATTACTGAAGATCCATTCATAGTCTCGGACCATTGTCATCAACCCATTTCAGAAGAAACTAGAGAAGCTTCAACGACAGATGTGCACTTACCAACTGAAAGTGTACAAACCATTCAACCTCCAGAATCTTTTGAAACCCCCTTACCATCTGAAAACTCAGAAACCCCTATCTCAGATAATATACCATCTACATCAGAAGCTAACCCCCGAATTCCCTACTTAGACTTAAACCCAAATCAAGACCAAATTCAACCGTATCCACATACCTTTAAGTGGAAAAGAAATCACCCAACTGAGAATATCATTGGTGATCCTTCTGCATCAGTCCAAACCAGAAGAACAACAATAAACGAGTGTTTATTTTCAAACTTTCTCAGCAAAATTGAGCCAAAGAATGTTAAAGAAGCTCTTCTGGATGCTAATTGGATTGTGGCAATGCAAGAAGAACTGAATCAGTTCGAAAGGTTGAAGGTCTGGAGATTGGTAGAGTGACCAAAAGATAAATCAATCATTGGCACGAAGTGGATTTTCAAGAATAAGAAGGATGAACATGGTGTCATCATTCGTAACAATGCTCGCCACATCGCCTAAGGATACAGTCAACAAGAAGGGATCAATTATGATGAAACTTTCGCTCCAGTTGCAAGAATAGAAGCAATTAGGATGTTTCTGGCATTTGCTGCTCATAAAAACTTTACAATTTACCAAATGGATGTAAAAACTGCGTTTTTAAACGGGGAACTAACAGATGAAGTGTATACATATCAGCCCGAAGAGTTTACTGATCCTTCGAAGCCTGATCATGTATATATTTTAGATAAATCCATGTATGGCCTTAAACAAGCACCGCGTGCTTGGTATGATGCACTTTCAACATACTTGTTGAAATGTGGATTTAACAAAGGTGCAGTGGATACTACCATGTTTATAAAACGTCAGGGGCCTGATATTATAGTAATTCAAATATATGTAGACGACATAATATTTGGGTCTACAAATCCAGAATTTTGCAAAAAATTCTCTTTCTTAATGTCCCAGAAATTTGAAATGAGCATGATGGGAGAAATAAATTTTTTCTTAGGTTTACAAGTAAAACAACTGACTGATGGAATTTTTATCAATCAGTCGAAATATATTCAGGTAATGTTAAATAAATTTAACATGGTCAATAGTACTCCTATGAAAACTCTCATGGCTCCGGATTCTAAATCCAAACTCGATGTGGACATTTCAAGGAAACCTGTAGTTGTAATCCATTATCGAGGAATAATTGGGTCATTAATGTATCTAACTACAAGTAGACCTTATATTATGTTTGCTATATGTGTTTGTGCTAGATATCAGGCAAATCCAAAAGAATCACATTTAGCTGCTGCTAAAAGGATATTAAGATATCTGAAGGGAACACCAAACCTTGGTTTGTGGTATCCCCGGGAATCTTCATTCAATTTACCTGCTTTTTCTGATGCTGATCACGCAGGTGATGAGATGGACAGAAAAATTACATCAAGAGCAGTTCAATTTTTAGGAGATAAACTCGTCTGCTGGTCATCAAAGAAACAACACTGTGTTTCACTGTCTACAGCCGAAGCAGAATATGTTGCCGTATCATCATGCTGTTCTCAGTGTTGTGGATGAAGAGTCAACTGAGAGACTACGGGTTTACACCACAGAAGATTCTGATCTATTGTGATTCTCAGAGCGAATTGCTATAGCATCTAATCCAGTGCAACACTCAAAAACCAACTACATCGACATCTGGTATCACTTTATTAAGGATCATGTAGAAAATGGTAATATAGAATTATATTTTGTTCCTACTGAATATCAATTAGCTGACTTGTTTACCAAAGCATTAGATGAAAAACGGTTTAATTTTTTAGTATACAAGTTGGGCATGTTGAATCATTAGATTTAAAAACTCAGTAGTTATAATTTATAATTTTAAATTTACATTTTTTTATTTGATCTTCATTTGATGTTAAATTCATGAATTTTAAAAGTTTAAATTTTTCGGAATTTAACAGATCTGGATTGTCATGTGCAGGGGGAGCAGAAAATTATTTTATCTAATTTTGAGAAAATCTGATAAATTTTATCTGATTTTTTGTAGGGGGAGCAGACATTCAAAATAATATATACATCTGAGGGGGAGCTCAATTGCAAACAACAAGGGGGAGCTTTATGTTTTGGTTTTTAATTTTTTTTAGTTATATTTTTTCTATGTGTTTGTAACTTTTATTTTTTTTTTTTTCATTTTTTTTGTAGTTAAATTTTTTTTTTTTTTTTTTTTTTGAATGTAGTTAAATTTTTTTTTTTGGTGTTATAAATTTTTTTTACTTATAATTGGGTCTTAAAATTTTTTTTCATTTTACTGAAATGGGCTTGAAATAAATCGAAATAATAGAAGAATGTGGGCCGGGTAATTCTTTTTTTTGAATTTTGAAAATTTCAAACTATAAAGTTGAATTTCAAAATTCAATTTCTTTTTTTCAAAACCACAGCCACTGTTTACTTTTTCTCTTACGGTTCTTTCTTCCTCACAAAGAAACCTCAAGTATCTCAAAAAAAATTCGATTGTTTCAACATTTCAGTAACTGATTGTGAGTTTTATTTCTGTTTCATGTTTTATATTTCAGCATTATACGTTTTATTTTCAGTTTCTGCAATATATGTATATGTTCGTATATATGTTTGTGTGTTCATGGGTTTTAATTTTTTTGTGGTGTTAATCTGAAACTAACAGTGTGTTTGTTTACGGATTATCATTTTGAACTTGAATCTCAAGTTTCAAGGTTCAATTTCAAACACACTAGCAGAAAATTGATTTTTGGTTCAAATTTTTTCGAGTTCATATATCACTGAAAATTGAATTTTTTAACAAAGAAGTTGTTGTTTTTGAACAAAGTTCAGTAAACAAAACTTATTTGAAATCAATTTTCGAGTGGGGTTTATGTTTTTAATAAGTGAATCAGTCCCTGGAATTAAAATTTTGAAAATCAGTGTGTAAGGACTTAAAAATATTTTGAAGAACATTTTCTCGAATCAAGGTGTAATCGAGAATACACTTAGTTTAATTCGAGTTGAATGATACATCACCCGAGAAATTTGTAGTTCAATTCGAGTTGATCACTTAGTCATTCGAGAAAATCGTTTATTTTATTCGAGTTAGTTTGCATGTCAGGACTTGAAAAATTTTCCAACACAACTCGACAACAGAAGTCCTTCGAGTCCATTCAAGTGTTATTCGAGTTGGACTCATCTTTTAATCAAGTCCATCCAAGTGATATTCGAGTTGAATTCATTCCAGAACTTAGAATCTTTCTTTCATTCGAGTTCATTTGTATATCATTCGAGTTGAACTTATCCTTAGTTCGAGAAACATCATTTGATGTTCGAGTTGACTAGAGTCCAGGACTTAGAATTTTTTTAATATAACTCTCGATAAGTCCTTCATTCGAGAAAGGACTCCATTTCATTCGAGTTGAGTTGTAAGTCTTTCGAGAAAACATAAGACTTGATCGAGTTGGTTCTTAGTGTCATTCGAGTTGGTACTTAGACACATTCGAGAAACACTCTTCTTTATTCGAGTTGTGTCATTCAATATCCGAGGAGTTTTAAGTGTCAATCGAGTTTTATACTCAAATTTTTTGAAAAAGTGTCTAAGTGTTGAGAATTTAAATTTTTAAGAAAAATGTCACATTTTTCAAAAAATTGTTTAAATCTGTGTTTTTCTAACATTGGTCTCTGAAAGATTGACTTTGGAATCCTATCGATAATATTTTCATATTGTTGACTGGAATCCCGATGCTTTAAACAGAAAAGCACATATTTATATAATCTCTAGCAAAATGTTTTATTTTTCTACTTGCAGGATTTCATTTGTTTATCTGTTGAATCTAACATGCTTATTATTTTTCACAGGTTTCAAATGGCTTCACAAGCTCAATCCCAACCCTCAAACTCCTCTGACTCCCATTCTTCATCAAACCACACCCTCGTATCTAAACCAGTTCGATCCGCATCAGTCACTCGACCTTCACCCTCTACCCTCATACCAGACAACTAACTTGTCAAACCAAGATACTGCTTACCATTCAGAGATAATAATCATCGTCTTGACACCAAAGTCATCAAAGTAAGCCATCCAATCATCGTAGATATTCTCAAAGTTCATCCTTTGGGATATCTTCTTCAATATAAACCTTCTATTCCTCAGGTGTATCTTCAACAGTTCTGGCATACAGTGAAGTTTGTCCCAGCTGATGGTAACCATCATTTCAAGGTTACTATCGATCAGTTTAAAAACAAAATCACCTTAGTCAGACTGAGACACAATCTATTCCTGCCTCGTAGAATAGATACAGTGAATTTCCTAGAATTAGCCGACTTTGAGGATTTTGTATCAGATGAGGAGTTGGTGCATGATTTAATCTGTTTGGGATATTCAAAGCCACTACCTAAGAGTTCAAAGTTCCATCGAAATGGACTAAATGGTGAATGTTACACTCTCTTTGGTATCATAAACCGGTGCATGTCGTCGAAGCACATGTGAATAGACAGATGTAGTATACACTGTCTCAGAATCTTTCATGGCATAGCTTTCAACAAGCACCATGACTATGCACAGTGCATCTGGGAGGACCTTAAGGAAGTCGTGCTGGCAAAGACGACAAACCGATCACGAAAATTTGTACCTCTTCAACGGTTCATCCAAATCCTAATGAGAGGCATTCTCAGGGCCAATGAAAATATACCGAAACGATCAAATTCTCAAAGATGTCCCGATTATGTAATGATGAGTTTACATGAGGTACCAGATTCTCCAAATGCCAACATCATGCCTATTCCAGAAGCGTTGTTGAAATATGCAGATCAGGTTAGTGAGAATGTGAGGCTTTACAGAATAGATCACGCTCCTATAGAGACCCAAGAATCGGGTTCTCTTGACCAAGGAGTTGTAGGAGAGGAGGAACTTCAGCATGGGGCTGAAGTTCAGGGAAGCCAAAGAGTGTCTGAGGGAGCAGAAGTTAGTGTGAGGGGTGGTGAGGGAGAGGCTAGTAGCTCCGATTCTGAACGAACCTTGTCAAATATTAATGAGGGAGCTGCAGAAGGTGAGGATGATGATGATGAAGGTGGTCCTGATCATGATGAGGGAGGTGTTGCATTAGTTGATATTGTAGAAATAGCACGGCAGAGTGTGAGGAATGTACCAAGCCCAGAAAGCCGGGATAGAGCCACATATAGTGTTAGCTCCCAACATGGAGTTAGCATTGAAGAAGTCAGTATCCCACTGACGATTGCACACCCCACCGGCCACTCAGTCTCCTCTCAATAGGAGACTGTTTCATTTGTTCACCGGGATGAAGCTCAACTGCTATCTGATAATCCTTTGGATTTGATGGATATTGAAACTAGTACACATCCGCCCGAGTGTATGACTTCTTTTCCTGCACAGAGTCTAGAATCGATACACACTAAGACACTTGCGTCTACTTCATTCGTTGAAGTAAGTGCAGTCGAACTCAGTGTCACTGCCGGAACAACCTCAGTATCGGAAGCATTTGTTGCTCCGTCACTTGCAGAGGTTGGAAGTCCAGTCAGAGCCACATCTATGCCATCTCTGAGCACTGGCCACGCAGAGGTTCTTTTTACAAGTTCCACTGTTGTGTCAACTGGAAGTCTAAGTGACCAAGTAGTTACTCTTTTCCCTTTTGTTACTGAATCAACTTTGTCTCAAGCATTGAATGCAGCTGTTGCCGGGGTAAATAGTCATGTCACAACTCAATTATCTGAAGTTATGGCTCAGATGACGAATATCCATAAGTTTTTGAAGGGAAAATCTGTGGCAGAAGAGACTGTGAAGCAACTAGATCCAAATCAAGCTATAGCAGAGCTACGAGACTTTGTTTTTGAACAATTTGATGAAATAAGAGAAAGAATGATAGGGTTGGAGAGTACAGTGACAACGGCTTTGGGAAACTTATCTGAACATGTATCAGCCGTCGAACAAACGTGCAACTCAAGCTTCAACGCCAAAAACAAAACATGACGAGCATGATGATGACTCCAATGATGCTCCTCACGAGGGGGAGAATAGGAGGAAGCTTGATGAGCCAACACCTGGTCTATTAATGATTACTTATCAAGAGAAAGAGACTGAGACTCAAGAGAGAGGTGAAGCAGGAAGCTCAAAAGAACCTATTGATGTTCAAGAAGGACAGGAATTGATTCTTTATGAATATGTTCCTGTTCCATTGAGCATTCAGTCAGAGTTTTATAATTTCGATGAATATGAAGACTCAGAAGATGATGTTCAAGAGCAAATTCCAATGATTGAGGATGTTGCAGAGAAAGTAGTGGAGATTAAAGAATCAGATGATGATGGTGTCATTGAGTTGACAGATGTTGCAGTTCGAGCTGATAGAATAGAAGAAGAAGAAGTTTCAGTACAAGAATTTCTTAAAAATGATATACATATACCAACGGTTGAAAAGCCTGAGGTTACGGTACAAGTGAAAGAAGAAGAGATGGAACCATTCTCTGTTGAGAGTTTTATTCCTCCAGTTTTGAAAGAAGTCAATGAGTTTGAGATTATGGACAGATTCTATAATGAATATGTTTTGGCGGATGAATCGTAAAGACAACATCAACTAAGGTTCGAAGCTCAAAGAACAGTTTAAAGGGAAATTGATGATATGTTGTGTATTCTGAATGAAGAAGAAGTAAGAAAGAAAAGGAAAAAGGGTTTGGGGCTTACATCGAAGAAATCTGCTGAGTATACAAGGAAAATAAATAAATTCCCATATCTTGAAGACTACCTTGAGAAGAAGATTTTTTGCAAAAAGCAAGCTCCATGCACTTTTCTGAAATTACTTAAAGTTTTGGAGCCGAATAGACCTAATCTAGCGAATTATGCAAGTTTTCTTCAGAATAAGGCTCAAAGTGCAGAAAAGGTGAGAAGTGAGTTTCCGATTGTGGACCTGATAAAGATTGAAAACGATAGGATTGTTAAGATATTTTATCCTACTTTCACGGTTACAAGATCTGATGGAAATACGTACACAATTACTGAAGCCGATTGAAGACTTGTTTGATGAACTGTGTAGAAACAAACAGAATGAGCACTGCAGATTTGCTTTGAAGACCTTGTTTCATTTCATGCATATTAAGCTTGTTCTCATGTCAGTTCAAGATCTTCAAATCGGTGTTGAAAGAGGCATGCGAAAGATAAATGTAACTCCACAGAATAGGGAAATCAAGTTTGTAGGGGAGCTGAAAGAATATCAAGTAATAATGGTGAAGCGTCCAGCTGTAATGTACAGAGATAAAAATCGAAAACTGAGAGTTGTGAGGAGTATTGAGTTAAACAAGTTCTGTGATGGAACCCTCCAGAAGGTAATGAGTGGGCTGAAAGGAAAATTGGCTGCTGACCAAAAGAGAAAAACAAAAAGAGGAGCCCTCGGTGCTTATGATAAGAGACTTATGGTAGAATTTAATTCAAAGATCAAGTGGAGGCTTTCCAACAGAAAAAGTGTTAGGAATTTTGAGATGAAGTTGGGACTGACAAGATGAAGACTTTGCTTATTTCATCAAAGGGGAAGAATGTTGGAACATCTTATGTTGATGAAATAAAAGTCTAGGGTACAAAATGTAATTAGCTTAAAGTTGTAAATATTATATAAATAGGAATTTTGACTTTGTAATAGGAGCGGAATTGACATTTTGTAAATCATATTTTTGCACGGAATTTCAAAAGAAATCTAGGGCTACAGGGGCTACAATAACCGTTCATCAACATTTTCTTCTTTGTAATCGTTTGATATTAATCATTTCATTTGGTTAGTGTTCTTGATCTTGTTCTTTATTATTTGCATTTATTTGTTGATTGATAAATAGGATTCACAGAGAGAGAGAGAGAGAGAGAGAGAGAGAGTGTGTGTGTGTGTGTGTGTGTGTGTGTGTGTGAATAAGAGAGGATAAAATGAGGATCATGTTTAAAATGAGGATGATAAGAACCAATCAAATCGCTTGAAATTTTGAATCAACCAATAGAATTCAAGATGACAATTTTATAATTAAAGAGTCATTTGTACATGTTGGACATGCCTTCAAGGGTATAATTGTAATTTGTGCACCTTCTATATTTTTAACAAATAAACACTTAATTAAGAAGGATAACAATGATTTTTTTAAGCCATTTGGGGTTTATATAAAAATCGAGAGTGAAGAGGCCGGCGATTCACAGACGAACAGTCGATTCACGACGGAGGGGTTTCACGACTGGTGGTTCAGGAGATTCACACTTTGAGGTTTCCACGGTGGCTGGTGGTTCACGGCTGAGGGGTTTCATGGTTGCTGGTTCAGGCGATTCACACTTCGAGTTTTCTACAGCGAAGGTGATTCACAATTCCAACACTTCGAACATTCGATTCACGCCGGAGGCTATTCACACCACATACGATTCAGGCGAGTGATGATGGATTGAGGCCCGAGTCAAGGTGGTTCAGTTTAGTAGAGTCATAGTGGTTCACAGGGGTACATTATGGTTCGCATGTTGTTAGTGATTTAGTTGTGCAAGGTTCAAAAATGACGGATACAAGAAATATGTTTAATAGTCACAATGAATGGTATATGTGAACCATTCAATTTCGTGAACCATTCTATTAATGATTCATTATTTTCCTTGTTTGTCAATATGTATACACTCACAAATATTTATTGGATGTCAACATTCAATTTTATGGTTCACGAAGACATGAAAAAAGACTTACAATCATCTTCATCCATGGTTGTTCAAGTTCTTTGTGATACTCGAATATTTTCAATTGCTGAACCTTGTTAAATGAAATAAATTATGATATTTTGAAATTAAAACTACTGATTTTATAAATATACAATTTTTAATTTTGGATTAAGAATATATTATATGATTGTGTTGATCATCTTAAATTGATCAAAATATTCTAAGAATCTAAAATTTTTGGGAAGAATTTGAAAACCTATATTATAAATAAATTAAAGAAAGTGGATATGGGTGTGAAATAAAATTTTTGGATATTTTGAAAAGCTGTTGACCGAGAATTGTTAGGATATGTTCATTTGAACCAAAAAAACTGGTCTGGACTAAAAAAAACACAAAAACCGGACCGGACCAAACCGTTATTAATTAAATTGGTCCGGTTTTGGTTTCTTTAAAATCACTATTTTCGTTTTGCCAGGTTCGGTCCACCGGTTTTCGGTTTTTAACCCGGCCCAAACCGGAATTTAAACTTTATGTAATCAATTTGAAGTTTATGTTATATTGTTATTTTTTGTAGTCCATAAAGAAGTAAATTTTCTAAATATTATTTCTAAATCATATAAAAAGTATATGTGATAGTTATTGAACTCTTTCGTAAATATATAACCATGTAAAATTATTTTTAACGATGTAAATATTTTTTTATAGAGATAAAATATAAAAAACTTAATATTAGTAAGGTATGTTTGATATTTTATTTTATTCAAAGAAAATGTGACAAACTTGATAATTTCATAAAAAAAATAGTTGAGGAAGAAAGATAAACAAAACATTAAAACATTTATAAAACTTGTACCGGTTCCAACCGGTCCAAGAACCAAAACACCAAACCAAAAACCAGACCGGACCAAATCCGTATTACAAATATTGGTCCGGTTTTCGGCTTTCTTATTTCCTTAATTTCGGTTTTCAGTTTTTTTCGGTCCGGACCGGTTTGGTCCGGTTTGATCCAAATGCTCATCCCCAGGACATGTGTTGTCATTTGTGTTTTAAGTTTGAATTTGATATATTTAACTTTTTTAATTTATTATTTGTATTGAAAGAACATTAACGTAAACTTGTTATACATACAAAATGTAAAACAATTCGATAGATCAACACAATAATTTTTTTAAAAAAGTCTGGTGTTTCGGGTAACGAAATGTTGGGTAATAAATTTGTTTTACTTTTTTTGCATCTAAGCATATGTGACATGCATGTGTCGGTCAAATAATAATTTAACCAATAATATATATATATATATATATATATATATATATATATATATATATATATATATATATATATATATATATATATATATGGTTCGTGTGAGTACCTAAAAAATACCGAGTACCGTGAATACCTATGAACACACGGGTTTTAGATTTGAAAATGCTTCGAAAAAAAGTTTTTTTTTTAAAAATTTTTTTCATATTCATTTAGATACAAATAATATAAGCATATTTGTAAAAGAATTACACGCATTCACACTTCGTAGCCTCTTAAAAGTCATGTGAACGTGGAAAAATTCATGTGAACATGCTTAGCTGTGAACATACGTTCACAACAGTGCAGTTCATGTGAACTTGCACGTTTCACATAGTTATAGTGTGTGTTTATGCGTGATTTTTTACAAGTAGTATTGTATTATTAATTTAAACACGATTATGAAAAAATTTCAAAAAAAATGGTTTTAAGCGAGGTACCTCCGGTACTCCGCAAAACTAATAGTACGCACTCGAACCCATATATATATATATATATATATATATATATATATATATATATATATATATATATATATATATATATATATATATATATATATATATATATGGTTCGAGAACGTACCACCTATTATGCAGCGCACCAGTAGGTACCACATTTAAAAAACTTTTTAAATTTTTTTTTCATAAACATGTTTTAATTAACATTATGAATATCATATGTAAATTTCACATACATTCACATCTCCTAACTCCTAAAAAATGACGTGAACACACACTTATATAATGTGAACGCACATTTATGTGATGCGTGATTTCATTCATTTAGAGTGTTCCGATTTGCGTGAAATTCATATATTATCTGTGTAATGTTAATTTGAACATGTTCATGAAAAAAAATTCAAAAAAATAATTTTAAGAGTGGTACCTTTTGGTGCGCTACATTAGAGGTGGTACTCACTTGAACCTATATATATATATATATATATATATATATATATATATATATCTAGAGTAAATTACAAAAATGATCCATGTGGTTTGCATAAAATTTTGGATACGGTCCCTGTGGTTTCAATTTTGCATAAACGGTCCTTATTATCACTGTTTACTTGCAAAAATGGTCCCTCTACCGTTAACTTTAACAATCAAATGGTTAAATATTTTATAATGACCATTTTACCCATTTTCTTTGATAACATTTTGGTCCCTAAAGTTTGAAGTTCATTTTAGTTTTGGTCCCTCAAGTAAATTTTTTTATTTAACACTTTATTATTATTATTATTATTATTATTATTATTATTATTATTATTATTGTTATAAAAATTATTATTATTATTATTTATTATTGATTTAATTTTTACATATTAATTTATTTGTTTATTAAGTTTCCTATATATTAATATATTTTTCATAAATTACAAACTTATTAATTTTTTATTATAAATAATAGTATCAAATTAGAATCCATTTCGTTTTTTAGCTTTTTCGAATGAAAATATACAAATATTATATATTGTAGTTTTCCAAACCAAAAAAATTTGAATCTTAAGCTTTTATTTCTTTTTACAAACGAAGAAAAGTTATTAACCATTCATGTTTAATTTTTTTCATTTTCTAAACGTAAAAAGCTACGAAAATCAATCTGTTTTTTTTTTATTTTTTCTGCACCAAAAGATTCAACCTATTCCGATTTTATGTTATGGAAAACGAAAGTAAATACAAACACTTCTGTTATTAGTTTTTGCAAACGAAAAAATTACGAATAATTCTGATTTTCAGTTTTTCTAAACAAAAAAAAATCATTTTATTTTTCTAGTTTTTCGAACCAAGCCATTACCTTTTTTTTTGTTCGAACAAAAAACTACGAACCATTACGTTTTAAAGTTTTTTTAAAAAATGAAATAATGTGTAGCCTTTTTGTTTGGATAAACAAAAAAATGAATTGGTTTGTAGTTTTTGACGATTGAATAAAGTTAAAAACGAAATGATTAGAATAACATAAAAACCAAACAAAAAAATAGACTATTTCATTTTTTGAAAAATCGTATTTTGTACGTATGGAAAAAGCTAAAAAATCAAAATGAGTCTATTTTTTTGTTCGCTTTTTATGTTATTCTAATCATTACGTTATAAACTTTTTTCAATAGTAAAAAACTAAAAATCATTCCATTTTTTTAGTTTTTCCAAACAAAAAGACTACACACTATTTCATTTTTTTAAACAACTTTAAAACGTAATGGTTCGAAGTTTTTCGTTCGGAGAAAAAATAGAAGGTAATGGTTTGGTTGAAAAACTAGAAAAATAAATTGATTTTTGTTTGGAAAAACTGAAAATCAGAATTATTCGTGGTTTTTTCGTTTGCAAAAACTAATAGCAATTGTTTGTATTTATTTTCGTTTTCCAAAACAAAAATCGGAATGAGTTGAAGTCTGGTGCAGAAAAAAATAAAAAACGGATTGGTCTTCGTAGCTTTTACGTTTTAAAATGAGAAATCTTAAAACATGTATGGTTAGTAACTTCTTTTCGTTTGAAAAAACAATTAAAACCTTAAGGTTCAAAATTTTTTGGTTTGAAAACTACAATATAAATTGTATGTATTTTTCATTTGAAAAAGCTAAAAAAGGAAATGGATTCTAATTTGATACAATTGTTTATAATAAAAAGAAATAATTAAGTTTGTAATTTAAATTATAAAATATATTAAAATATAGGAAACTCAATAAACAAAAAAATTAATACGTAAAAAGTTAAAATAATAATAATAATAATAAATAATAGTTATAATAATAATAATATAATAATAATAATAATAATAAAAGAGTTAAATAAATAAATTTACTTCAGGGACCAAAACTAAAATGAACTACGAACTTGAGGGACCAAAATGTTATCAAATAAAAGGGTAAAATGGTCATTATAAAAGATTTAACCACTTGTTTGTTAAAGTTAACGGCAGAGGGACCATTTTTGCAAGTAAACAGTGATAATAAGGACTGTTTATGCAAAATTGAAACTACAGGGACCGTATCCAAAGTTTTATGCAAACCACAGGGACCATTTATGTAATTTACTCATATATCTATATAGAATATGGTTCGAGAGAGTACCACCCTTATGCAGCGCACCAGAAGGTACCACCTTTAAAAAAACTTTAAAATTTTTTTTTTTCATAAACATGTTTTAATTAATGTTATGAAGATCATATGTAAAATTCACATAAATTCACATCTCCTAGCTCCTACAAAATGATGTGAACACACACTTACATAATTTTGAAGACATGTGAACGCGCATTTATGTGGTGCGTGTTTTCATGCACTTAGAGTGATCGGATTTGCGTGAAATTCACATATGGTCTGTGTAATGTTAATTAGAACATGTTCATGAAAAAAAATTTCAAAAAAATTACTTTTAAGGGTGGTACCTTCTGGTGCACTGCATTAGAGGTGGTACTCACTTGAACCTAAATCTAATAATATATACTATTATATATATAATATATATAATTATATATATATTATATTATAATGTACATATAATAATTATATCATAATTCAAAGAAATACTTTTACGAGTGATACCGTTTTGGTAGCGCTGGCAATTAGAGGTGGACATCACTTGACCATATATATATATACTATATATATATATACTATATATACTATATATAGTATATATATATATATTATATATATATATATATATATATATATATATATATATATATATATATATATATATATATATATATATATATATATGGTGAGGTTTTTTTTTTGAATCTCAAATATTGTGAGAATTTAATAATTTAGATTAAAAAGATCACTGTCTGAAACTAAGCAACGAAATTGATATAGTTATTTAGACTTTTGATAGTTGAAAATCTTGAAATATGTACAAAAACTATTTTATGAATAAAAACTATGTGTTTTTCTCTTTCTCTCACTTTCTTTTTTTTCCCTCTCTTTCTTGAGTATTGAACTTTTCCATAAAAAAATATTTTTTCATAGAGAAATTAAATTTTTTGTATAAAAGATTATTTTACTACTAATTTAACATAATCAATATGAAATGTTATGTAATCTATGTTTTCTCATTCGAGAAGAAGAATGAGAGAAGGAAGAAAACGTACTGCCGGTGGTTGTAAAAGATTATTTTACTACTAATTTAACATAATCAATATGAAATGTTATGTAATCTATGTTTCGGAGTCCAAGATTTGCACCCCTCGCGCGGGTAGGCATTGGAGTAAAACCACAAACAATCTTGTCATGACTTTGAATACTTCTCCTTATAAACTCACTTTGGTTTCCATCTTCTATCCTATGTGGAACTCAAGTTCTCTCACTAGAAGGAGTTTCATTCATTCCAACACCAATCTTTGATCATCGATATCTCATTCGTCTTAGCTCCGTTTTAGACGTTCTTTATATTGTTGGAATCCTCTCTTCAAGGAGAATACAAACCCACAAAATATGAATTATATATTTCACAATTATATATAATTATATTTGGTCCAAAAACATGGAATATACATTTTTTTTAAAGTTTACACTTTTTTCCAACACTTACACTATCGTAGCTATTAAATTCCGACACCTAGAAAAAAAAAAAGTCTGGGTCCGCCACTGTCAGGAATCCATTGTATGTATATATGAATTAATGCATGTATGTGTGTGGATATACGTATGTGTGTATGTTTATTGTCAGGGCCGTTCCTATCATTTATGGGGCCCAGGGCAAAAACTTAAAGTGGGCCCTCCTCTCTTTTACTCTTCATATATACATAATAAGAAAAACCGTAAAGGAAACTTACAATTTGGATCTTGCTTCACCGTTGTTAATCTCAAATCTCTAGAACATCGAAACCTGTCATTGAAATAAAAATCATGAAAATTTGTGACACCCTTTGCCAGAACAACCACCAAACACAATACACCCAGGATTAATCACCAACATACAATAACATAATGATCTGATAACCTAAATTAAGTGCGGAAGCATTAAAACATAAATAAAGTGGTGCAATAAGTGTTAAACACCCTATGGTGCTATCAGGTACCAAGTCTAGGTCTACACACCCATACATTTATTACAATCATCCAGAATATATTACAACATTTGTCCCACAATATAATTACCGATTGAGTAGCAGATATCTTCCAAATCTTCCAAATCGACCTAACTAGAAGGTCCAGCCGTAGATTTTCCTTTGCCTGTAAAAATACAACAACTAAAACGTAAGCGAATGCTTAGTGAATACAAAGATTGCGCATATTATAAATATTTATGAAGCCCAAGAGTAACCCCGACGACAAACGTCGTATACTCTCTTCGTACACCAAGTACGGACCAGAGCCGCAGCCCCTTCGAGCCCAAGGCTCGGCATTTACACATACCATCTGAGACAAACGAACGATCGGGGATGACATACTGCCTACCGGACCTGGAGGGATCAGCTCCAGCGTCATATAGCGCAGTAACATCAGAGTAATCGATGCGACCCACCGGTCCATCACTAGATGCACAACAATCGAACGGACATGCAACAAGTAAGAATGTGCATCTAAATCTACGCAAGTTAGTAGAAATCCAACTAAACAAGTGAAACAACAGGTCTCAGCAGGCAAAGCTTAACATAAATCAGATATAATCATGCGAAATCTACTGTACTCACAGTGGGTGCGTATTATCTTTTAACCAATATTATCTCTCTTCGGGCTTTCAACCGGATTCCACCAAGTACCCCACTGTGGGTTAAACAACACCACAAGGGACCTGTTATATCAATTACAACAAATTCCTCATATCATTATCCGTTTAATTCATAAAAATCAAGTCTTGTAAGTTTTGCAACGTTTTCCCCCATTTCGGGTCTACATTCAAATTTAACCCATAACTAAGTTTGAAACCCATTTCAAGTTCACAACTTGACCTTTGAATAATTCTTGCCATTTTATGTGTTGTTTATAAGTTCCATTCAAATTATACAAGTTTAGAGAGTACATTTCTCAATTTTAGGCATTAAACTCGAATTTAATGGGTTAGATTCGAAATCAAGCATCAGATTCGAATTTTACACATCAGATTCGAACCCTTAGGACAGATTCGAACCCCCCCCCCCATCAGATTCGAATTCATCTTCGAATCTGATGTCAGATTCGAAGCCTCCCCCTTAGAATCTAATAGTACAACTTCGAATCTAGCACCAAACTCGAGTCTGTTCTTACATTTCGACTCTGTTCTTGACATATTCGAGTCTGTTCATCATTTCAACTTAAATCCTTCATTTCTAAGGCCTAAAATCAGTGTTATATCATGTATGATGCATATATTCGATTCTACTATGCATATAGTATCATAATCCAGCAACATTTCAAGCAAAACAAACTTAAATTTGCATAAAATGATAGATTCGAGATTCCTGTTCTTCAAAACCAAAACCATAACTTAAAAAGGTTCGATTCTTACCTCAATTCGTATGAAATCTGAAATCCGTTTGTAGATTGTTGTTGTACTCCTCGATATCTTTCCGATGACGTATAATTCTCGAAAATCCGACGGTCGGTTTGTGATTTATCTTAGAGAGATGTAGAGAGAGAATTCTAGAGAGAGAGTCTAGAGAGAGAGAGAGATGGTGAAAATGAAGCCCTTTTTGCTCTTTTATTCCAATTTTCACCATTTTGCACATTTCTCCCCTCGACTTAACCGGTTCCATAAAATACTGATTTAATCTTAGAATTATCATAATTAACTTTTAATATTCATAATACTCCATAAAATGATTCCGTGTTCAAATTTCTCTTAAAATAGCAACAAACTTCTAAATAACCCAAATACATAATAATTGCTTAAATTTTAACTTTAAATATAAATTTTCCACTTAATTAGTCAAAATACATCAAATTGAATCCGTGGATGTTACAACATGGGCTCCACCACGCTCAACTTCGTCCTCGAAGTTACTCGGACTCAAACAGTTTCGGATATTTTCTTAACATTTCTGACTTAGTTTCCCATGTATGATTTGCTCCTTTATGATGCTTCCAACGTACAAGCACCATTTCTATCTCCTTACTTCTCAACTTCTTCATCTTAGTGTCTAACACACACTCCGGCTCTTCAACATATCGGAGCCTTTCATCAACTTGTAGTTCAGTATGGTCGGCCCAATCCTCGTTTCCAGTGTTAAACGATTTTCGAAGATTCCCAACGTGGAATACTGGATGTACGCCCGACATCCCTTCAGGCAATTCTAATCGATATGACTGATTTCCAACTTTTTCAACAATCTTAAAGGGTCCGACAAATCTCGGAGCCAATTTGCCCCTCTTAACAAAACGAGTAACACCCCTCATGGGTGATACTTTCAAGTAGACCCAGTCATTCACTTCAAAATTGATCGGCTTGTGCCTCCGATCATAGTAGCTTTTCTGACGATCCTGGGCCGCCTTCATGTTCTGCCTAATCAACTGTATCTTCTCGTTTGTTTCCTGAAGCAAGGCCGGCCCAGCGATTGGTGTTTCACCCGTTTCTCTCCAACATGTAGGAGTCCTACATTTCCTTCCATACAAAGCCTCGAACGGAGCTTTCTTGATCGTAGCGTGGTAACTGTTGTTATACGAAAATTCTATGAGTGGCAGATGATCGTCCCAATTGCCACCGAGATCTAACACACACGATCTCATCATGTCTTCAAGCGTTAAGATGGTCCGCTCACTCTGACCATCAGTTTGCGGGCGGTAAGCTGTACTCATTGCTATCCTTGTCCCTAACCCTTCTTGCAAAGCCGACCAAAAATTTGAAGTAAACCGGCTGTCTCTATCCGACACTATGGACTTAGGCACTCCATGCCTAGAAACTATCTCGTTCATGTAAATTTGAGCCAATCTTTCAAGTGAGTCACTTTCTCTAATTGGTATAAAATGAGCCGACTTAGTTAATCTATCGACTATCACCCAAACTGCATCATGTTGGCGCCTAGTCTTCGGCAGTTTTGTAACAAAATCCATGGTAATGTGCTCCCACTTCCATTCCGGAATGGGAAGCGGTTGCAGACTGCCATACGGTTGCTGATGCTCGGCCTTTACCAACCGGCAAGTCCTACATCGTTCAACATACTGGCCGATATCCTTCTTCAATCCCGGCCACCAAAAGTCTGCCTTTAAGTCGTTGTACATCTTTGTGCTCCCGGGATGTACTGAAAATTTAGATTGATGCGCTTCTTCAATGATAACATTTCTCATACCACCATACTTCGGCACCCAAATCCTTCCGTATACACCTTTTAATCCAGACTCGCTAGTTTCCATATTCTTAATCTGTACTCTAATATCCTCAGCACCGACATTTTCTTCTTTCAAAGCTTCTAGTTGGGCAGCTTTGACATCGTTAATGATCGTGGAACTTAGTATAGTGGACGTCATCATATAACAGAAATCCTTAGCATAAGCTTTCCGACTCAAGGCATCGGCTACTACATTAGCCTTTCCGGGGTGATAAAGGATTTCACAATCATAATCCTTTATTAGCTCCATTGATCGTCTCTGCCTCATATTGAGCTCCTTCTGACTGAAAATATATTTCAAACTCTTATGGTCCGTGTATAATTGGCACTTAGTCCCGTAAAGATAATGCCTCCATAACTTCAATGCGAATGTTACCGCAGTTAACTCGAGATCATGAGTCGAATAATTCTTCTCATGCTGCTTCAACTGTCTTGAAGCATACGCTATAACCTTCCCACGCTGCATCAATACAGCACCTAATCCCAACCTTGAAGCATCGGTATACACCACGAAGTCCTCATTACCTTCCGGTAAAGCAAGTATCGGTGCTTCACTCAAAGTCTTCTTTAAAACGTCAAACGCCTCTTGCTGCACAGTCTCCCAAACAAAAGGCGCATTCTTCTTCGTTAAAGCAGTCAAAGGAACTGCAACCTTAGAAAAATCTTTGATAAATCTCCGATAGTATCCTGCCAACCCAAGAAAACTCCTGATTTCCGTAGCTGATTGTGGCGGTTCCCAATTTCTTATAGCCTCAACTTTAGCTGGATCAACCGAAATCCCAGCTCCAGATATAACATGTCCTAGAAATTGTATCTGTTGTAGCCAAAACTCGCACTTTGAGAACTTGGCGTACAACCTTTCTTTTCTTAACAACTCCAACAGTTCTCTCAGATGTTCAGCATGTTCTGCTTCAGACTTAGAATATACCAGTATATCATCAATAAACACTATCACTGACTTATCCAACATCGGTATACAAACCCTATTCATCAAGTCCATAAAGACAGCCGGGGCATTGGTTAACCCAAAAGGCATAACCAAGAACTCGTAATGCCCATAACGTGTCCTAAATGCTGTCTTAGGCACATCCTCTTCTCGAACTTTCAGTTGATGGTACCCCGATCTCAGATCAATCTTAGAAAATACACAAGCGCCATGTAATTGATCAAACAAGTCGTCTATCCTCGGCAGAGGATACTTGTTCTTAATCGTCAATTTATTCAGCTCCCGGTAATCTATGCACATCCTCATCGTGCCATCTTTCTTCTTTACAAACAGTACCGGAGCTCCCCACGGTGATGAACTCGGCCGAATAAAGCCCTTGTCCAACAACTCCTGAAGTTGTGTCATCATTTCTTTCATCTCGGTTGGGGCAAGACGATAAGGAGAACGAGCTACCGGTGCAGCTCCGGGGATCAATTCTATTCGAAACTCAACTTGTCTCTCAGGCGGCACGCCAGACAAGTCTTCCGGAAACACATCCGGGAATTGTGAAACAACTGGCACATCGGCCAAAGTTCTCTTCTCTGCCTTAGCATCAATCGCATATGCTAAGTACGCATCACATCCCTTTGCAACAAGCTTTCGAGCTTTTGCAATAGTAAGCAAACACAGATCCCCGCTTCTCCTATCCCCATATATACATATCTCACGCCCCTCCGGGGTAGTTATCTTTATCATTCGGCTCTTACACACTATGTGGGCTTCATTCTCGATCAACCAGTCCATCCCGACTATGACATCAAACTCACTGAATTCTATCGGTATCAAGTCCAAATTGAAGACTACATCTTCAATTACCAACGTGCAGTTACGGTAGACATGATCTACTTTTACTAGAGTGTTGCTAGCAGTTTCTATATCAAGAACAGCAGATAATCTAGATAGTGGCATGGCAATTCTTTGTGCAAACATAGTAGAAACAAACGACCTATTGGCACCCGAATCAAATAAAACTCGTGCAGGCATAGAATTAACTATGAACGTACCCGTGACGACCTCCGGATTTTCCCTTGCTTCCTCTGCAGTTATCTGAAAAGCACGAGCAGGTGCCCTCTGTGACTGACCCCGGCGGTTAACTGAACCACCACTCGAACCTCCAGACGAGCGTGTTGATGATGGGACAGCAGCCGTTGGAGCATTCTTTCTACAATTTCTGCTATAGTGACCCCACACCCCACACTTATAGCAAGCATCACCCTTCCTTGGGCAGTCATTCTGAAAATGGCCCAACTCCCCACAGCAAAAACAAGCACGTCCGTTAGGGCATTTGCCAAAATGTTCCAGGTGACATTTGTTGCAGTATTGTGGCTCGGTGTTGATAGAGTATGCACGAGCACGACCACGATCAGAAGAACCAGATGGTCGGCGAAAAGACTGCTGTGATGAGTATTGTGAAGACCGGGAAGATCCCGAGTATCCTCCCTCCCTTTGGCGCTTCGGCGGTGACGGCTGTGTTGGATTGGTGGAAGCAGCAGCAGACCCGATCGAGTAGCCCGACATAATCAAGATCTGTTCTACATTTCTGGCAGCCTCAAGTAAGCCAGCAAATGTAGGGTAGCGGACGTTGCTCATAACCCTCCTAATCTCAATATCCAGACCAGCCTCGAACCTGGTCACCTTCCTCTCTTCAGTATCCACTTGATGAGGCGCGAACAAACTCAGCCTCGTGAACTCCACAGCATACTGGGACACAGTCTTAGTCCCCTGCATCAGTGCCAAAAACTTTGCTTCCAACCTCCGGCGCTCATCAACCGGACAGTATTGCTGAGTGAATAGGTCCTTGAACTCAGCCCAAGTCATAACAGAAACCTTCTCCAATGTCAAAGCGTTCACCATAGCATTCCACCACATAATTGCGTCATTAGTGAACATAGCAGTTGCATACCGAACCATATCCTTCTCAGCACAATCGCTGATTCGGAATGTTCTTTCAGTAGCTGTTATCCATTCAAGTGCGGCAACAGCATCCCCTAAACCGTTAAACTCCACAGCCCCATTTCCTTTAAAGTCCTTAAAACGACAACCTCGGGGTTTGCTAGATGACCCAGTGTTGTCATCTTGTTCCTCATTGTTACCCCCTTCCTTCTCCTTGTTCTTTCTCTTTTCCTCTCTTCTATTAGCATCGGCCTCATCTCGAGCCCGAAACTGTTCTTGAATCATTCGATTCTGCTCAGCCATCATGGCTAGCATCATCTCTCTGGCTTCCTCAGGTGTCATTCCTCCAGACATGTTCTGAAAATATAAACATATAACTTGTTTAGTAACATGTCATAAATTTAAAGACACCATTCATTTGTCCCGTATGATAGTCAATTTCTTATAGTTACTAGATCATAACCTATCTTAGTTCAGATCATTACTTAGCATCACTACATATCATCACCTAATGTTTGAGATCAAGACCTCACGGACACTTGAATCTCAAACTACTGCTCTGATACCATCTCGTGTGACACCCTTTGCCAGAACAACCACCAAACACAATACACCCAGGATTAATCACCAACATACAATAACATAATGATCTGATAACCTAAATTAAGTGCGGAAGCATTAAAACATAAATAAAGTGGTGCAATAAGTGTTAAACACCCTATGGTGCTATCAGGTACCAAGTCTAGGTCTACACACCCATACATTTATTACAATCATCCAGAATATATTACAACATTTGTCCCACAATATAATTACCGATTGAGTAGCAGATATCTTCCAAATCTTCCAAATCGACCTAACTAGAAGGTCCAGCCGTAGATTTTCCTTTGCCTGTAAAAATACAACAACTAAAACGTAAGCGAATGCTTAGTGAATACAAAGATTGCGCATATTATAAATATTTATGAAGCCCAAGAGTAACCCCGACGACAAACGTCGTATACTCTCTTCGTACACCAAGTACGGACCAGAGCCGCAGCCCCTTCGAGCCCAAGGCTCGGCATTTACACATACCATCTGAGACAAACGAACGATCGGGGATGACATACTGCCTACCGGACCTGGAGGGATCAGCTCCAGCGTCATATAGCGCAGTAACATCAGAGTAATCGATGCGACCCACCGGTCCATCACTAGATGCACAACAATCGAACGGACATGCAACAAGTAAGAATGTGCATCTAAATCTACGCAAGTTAGTAGAAATCCAACTAAACAAGTGAAACAACAGGTCTCAGCAGGCAAAGCTTAACATAAATCAGATATAATCATGCGAAATCTACTGTACTCACAGTGGGTGCGTATTATCTTTTAACCAATATTATCTCTCTTCGGGCTTTCAACCGGATTCCACCAAGTACCCCACTGTGGGTTAAACAACACCACAAGGGACCTGTTATATCAATTACAACAAATTCCTCATATCATTATCCGTTTAATTCATAAAAATCAAGTCTTGTAAGTTTTGCAACGTTTTCCCCCATTTCGGGTCTACATTCAAATTTAACCCATAACTAAGTTTGAAACCCATTTCAAGTTCACAACTTGACCTTTGAATAATTCTTGCCATTTTATGTGTTGTTTATAAGTTCCATTCAAATTATACAAGTTTAGAGAGTACATTTCTCAATTTTAGGCATTAAACTCGAATTTAATGGGTTAGATTCGAAATCAAGCATCAGATTCGAATTTTACACATCAGATTCGAACCCTTAGGACAGATTCGAACCCCCCCCCCCCATCAGATTCGAATTCATCTTCGAATCTGATGTCAGATTCGAAGCCTCCCCCTTAGAATCTAATAGTACAACTTCGAATCTAGCACCAAACTCGAGTCTGTTCTTACATTTCGACTCTGTTCTTGACATATTCGAGTCTGTTCATCATTTCAACTTAAATCCTTCATTTCTAAGGCCTAAAATCAGTGTTATATCATGTATGATGCATATATTCGATTCTACTATGCATATAGTATCATAATCCAGCAACATTTCAAGCAAAACAAACTTAAATTTGCATAAAATGATAGATTCGAGATTCCTGTTCTTCAAAACCAAAACCATAACTTAAAAAGGTTCGATTCTTACCTCAATTAGTATGAAATCTGAAATCCGTTTGTAGATTGTTGTTGTACTCCTCGATATCTTTCCGATGACGTATAATTCTCGAAAATCCGACGGTCGGTTTGTGATTTATCTTAGAGAGATGTAGAGAGAGAATTCTAGAGAGAGAGTCTAGAGAGAGAGAGAGATGGTGAAAATGAAGCCCTTTTGCTCTTTTATTCCAATTTTCACCATTTTGCACATTTCTCCCCTCGACTTAACCGGTTCCATAAAATACTGATTTAATCTTAGAATTATCATAATTAACTTTTAATATTCATAATACTCCATAAAATGATTCCGTGTTCAAATTTCTCTTAAAATAGCAACAAACTTCTAAATAACCCAAATACATAATAATTGCTTAAATTTTAACTTTAAATATAAATTTTCCACTTAATTAGTCAAAATACATCAAATTGAATCCGTGGATGTTACAAAATTTGCCCCTTCGAGCATTTTTAGATGCAAAATCATTAATAAGTGTATCAAGATCGACATTGTCCAACATATCTTTCTCAATACATAACATGGCCAAACCATTCAACCTTTCTTGTGACATTGTTGATCTCAAATAATTTTTTAATAATTTTAGTTTTGAAAAGCTTCTTTCTGCCGAAGCTACCGTGACAGGAGTAGTTAATAATATGCGGTATGCAATACAAGTATTTGGATAACAATCCGCAAGTTGATTTTATTTTCATTCAAATTAGCATTGTTTTCATTCAAATTATCATTACATTCATTCAAGTTGACTTCATTCTCGTTTAGATTAGAAACATTCTCATTCAAATTTTCATTCAAATTAGCATCATTAACTTCATTTTCATTCACATTAGAAGAACTAGTTTTAAGAAATTTACAAATAGCCCCTTTTTGAGATTGTATAAAGTTTTCATTCTCTTTTCTCTTTTTCCTTTTTTGACTTCCGGATAAATATTTTTTGGGTACCATTATATAAAAATAAAGAACAAAAGAATGTAAACACTAATCAAACAACTACTACTTAACAATTAGCAAAGAATTCTTAGCAACTAGACAAGTAGTACTTAGCAATTAGCAAAGTGCAATCAAAATCCAAACAACTAAAAAAGAGTTAAAAGGAAAGAAAACACCTTAAGTCGATCTTGGAATCAAATGAAACACTTCTGCTCTTTAAATTCTGAAATATGAATTCTGGTACAATTAACCGAAAAAAATAAGTGAACCAAATTCAATAAAAAAAATACAATTAAATATTAGTCAAATGAAACAAATCAACAATACCTAATTGTTTTTTAGTCCAATGAGTCCAGAGTCTCTTTGACTTGTTTTTGAGTCCAACGTTTTGGTAATCTTTTGAGGATGGCTTTGGGATGAGATAGAAGACTTCTTTGACAGTTTGACTTTTGGTTACATGTCGATGGATCATGGATGGAGTTTCCAAGCAGTCTTCTGTTTCACGATTCACGACTTCTCACTTCTGGAGTTCTGGTCCTTCTGGATCAAATATTCAATACAATTTTTTAAGAGTTCACAATTCACAAATCACGTAGGTGTCGACTGAGAAAAAATAAATCAAGAATCAGCCATGAGATAGAAGAATCCTTCTGGAACGGCTTGTCGAAGACGAAGAATTAGGGATTACCTTTGGAATCGGAACCCCTCATCATGAGTTGCCGACTTGCCGTTGATTTCTCATCAATCATCCTTGATTTTCGGTTTTCGGATTCTGCAAGTCGCTTTGCCTCCCCAGCGATTTCTCAATTTGGTTACCGATTTGGCGATTTACCGACTTACCGTCCGCGTATGTAACTTCCGTGACTGCATCTGCGCTTTTCTCTTCCTAACACAATATGGGCTTATGGGTTATGTATATAACAAATAAATAATTTGGGCCCCTTATTATGTATGGGCCCTGGGCGGTGGCCCAGCCCTACCAGGCCCAGGGCCGGCCCTGTTTATTGTGTATAGGGGTAGCCATGACCTACCCTTAGCCATATGTAGGGACGACTCTAATAAGAGTTGGGAAACTCCATCAAATCAATAAAACATTGTGGATCCAATCTTCATAGATATATATTATTACAAAGAAACCTAAAAGTAGGCAGCCTAGGCCGGCGACACTTAAGCCTACTAATTTTTATCAATTGTAGCCCAACTCATTTTCTAATTGGTTCCCTTTGAGCTCCGTGAGCAGATTGGTCATACACATCTAAATGGGGTTTAGTTCATGATTATTTACTCATATATTCACAAATTTAATTAATTCAAGTTTCCTTTTTTTTTAAATTTTAATTACTTTAATAAGTTGTGTTATTAATTCGTAAATAGATCTATATTATGAACTTAACTTTAAGTTAGTTTCGTTAATAATTGGTGGAAAATTCCGGTAAAATCTCCCAAACTACATGTTTTTTTTCCGATTAAGTTACACATTTATTTGTATTGCTTGATAAGTACAATAACCAATTAAAACTTACGAATCTGGTTTGTCATTTGATGCAACCGGTAACTGAGTTTACGTGGCATGCACGTTGCATGCATGTGGCAAAATATGCTTAGGTGACACACATTTGGTAATATATGTTTTTTCAATGAAGTCCGTCAATGAAATAATTTTCTTAACAAACCAACGTACTTGAAATATTTTCAATTAAATCCCTTAATCAGATTTTATCCTCAAAAACGTCTTAAAATTTTTGGTCAACACAAAAGTCCAATATTTGGATCGAGAAACAAATAAAAAAAGTTTGAAACAAAACTTTAAGGGATTTATGTAAGGGTTAAGGTCCTACAATAGCAACCTACTTTTAAAAATGTATCGATATGGTACGTCTACTTTTTTAATTGTCTATATGGTACGTGTACATCATTTTTCTGTATCGATATGGTTATTCTACATAATAGAGCCCGGTTTTTACATACGAAACAGGGTTCTAATGGTATGAAAAGCAGGGGTCTATTACAAATATGGTCGTATCGGTATGACAAATTGAAATACAGGTACCATATCGACATTTAAAAAAGTAGACGTACCATATTGATAAATTTTCAAAAGTAGGTTACTATTGTATGGCTTTACCCTTTATGTAATGAAAAAAAGCAAACGATTGGTCGAAACAATAACTTTTATTTAAGAAGTCTAGTAATTTGGGTGCCGAATAAAAATATGTTGATAAAACTTAAATAAGTACAAGAAGATGGGGATTTGATACGAAAATATAAACCATCATGCATGAAATTATTTGTAGGGTGTTGCTATACACACACCCCCTAAATCTTCTAAATATATATATATATATATATATATATATATATATATATATATATATATATATATAGGGTTGGGTTCCGGTAAGAACCCTTGTTACCGTGAGAACCACTCCAAAATGCACAAATTTGTACATCAAATGCACAAATTTTAAATTAAAAGTTTTGCTTAAAATCATTATTAGTCTTAAATATTAATAAATATCATAATTTAACACTAAAATGACATTCAAAACTTACATTCATTAAATTATAAACTAAATGCACAAATTTGAACATCAAATGCACAATTCGTAAATAAAATGGATAAATTATATCATGAGATGCGTAAATTTTTACATGAAATGCATAAATATATCGAAAACATTTAATTTTAGTATCAAATGCACAATTTTATACCGTGGATGCACAATTTTTAGATTGGTTCTCACGTTCTCACGGTAACGACGGGTTCTCATGTGAACCCAATCCTAATATATATATATATATATATATATATATATATATATATATATATATATATATATATATATATATATATATATATATAGATTTGGGTTCAAATGAGTACCACTAGTTTTGCGGAGTACCGGAGGTACCTCGCTTAAAACCATTTTTTTTGAAATTTTTTTTCATAATCATGTTTAAATTAATAATATAAGACTACTTGCAAAAAATCACACCTAAACACACACTATAACTATGTGAAACGTGCAAGTTCACATGAACTGCACTGTTGTGAATGTATGTTCACAGCTAAGCATGTTCACATGAATTTTTTCACGTTCACATGACTTTTAAGAGGCTAGAAAGTGTGAATGTGTGTAATTCTTTTACGAATATGCTTATATTATTTGTATCTAAATTAATATGAAAAAAAATTAAAAAAAAAACTTTTTTTCGGAGCATGTTCACATCTAAAACCCGTGTGTTCACAGGTACTCACGGTACTCTGCATTTTTTAGGTACTCACACGAACCATATTCTATATATATATATATATATATATATATATATATATAGTCGACGGAGCAGAGAGAAAAAATGATCACGTTGCGCAATATTAGTGGTAAAAATTCAGAAAATTAAGGCTTATTTGGCGTAATATAATATGTTAAAATTCAGAAAATTAAGGCTATTGATTTGACGCAATATAACTGGTTAAAATTCAGAAATTAATGGATTTTTCCCACTATTTTAGCTCGATGAGATTCCACATAATTATCCAGATTTTTCTACATATTTTAATGTTTTCTGCAATTAAAATATGTAGATTTTCTGGGAAAAATAGAAAATGATAATAAAATTTCAAATTTTCACTGTTGGAAATAGTTGCAATCTGATTTATCAAGTTAAATAAAAATAACAAATCAGATTTAATCCGCTAGAAAATTTCAAATTTGCACTGCTGGAAATAGATGCAATCTGATTATATATATTGCCGACAGAGCAGAGAGAAAAATGCTCACGTGGCGTAATATCAGTGGTAAAAATTCAAAAAATTAAGGCTTATTTGGCGCAATATAATAGGTTAAAATTCAGAAAATTAAGGCTATTGATTTGACACAATATAACTAGTTGCATACCCGTGCGGTGCTCGGGTGATTTATTTCAAAATTAATCCTTTTTTAATTAAACAATTACACAAAAAAAATATCTAATTTGAAATACTATACATATATTCTCTTATACATTGTTTGTTAAGAAAAAAAATACTTAACTTTATTATGAAAATTACTACACGCAATTATATTTGAGGTTTGTTTGTTTAAAATTTTAAAATCTCCATTATTGTCAGTTTTATTGGTATAAGAAATTATAAGTTTCCTATTTTAACTTTTTTTAAATAATTTATGTTGGAAAATCTAAAGATATTGTTAAGTTTGCTTTATTTTTTTTATATATTCTAATAAAAATGCATTATAATCACACATATATTTTGGTTGTCAGTTTATTTTATTTACATTCCAGTAATAGTTTTAATATAACATCAAATATATTTCATATTGTACTTGCTAAATTCAAACTTAGTTTCATCTATCGTAAATATCAGTGTTAATATTGAAAAAAAATCATTATATTTTCATGTTATATAATTTTGGTCTCTTAATATTATTATTTTTAATCCTTACATTATATTTTATTGAAACTGTTATGTTTTGTTCGGTAAAAGTCAACATATCGTTATGATATATCCTTTATATGTTTAAAATTAAAAATATACATCAAACTAATTTGAAACATAAAAAAAAAACAATGCAATTCAAATACAAGAAAGATACTTATTACATGAACAAAATTATGTAACTTGTTTACTCAACTACTCATATATCATGTTTTAGTTTTCAATTTAATTTTCTTTAAAAGTTGGCCAAGTTGTTGACCTTGCTATTTTGTTAAAGGTTTTTCTCAAGTATTTTCCATCATTATAATCATTGCTTGTGGCCAATCTGGAATTCATAGTTATCGTGGAGTGTTGTTGACCATTTGTGTGTCTAAATCGCCCTTTATTTATTTGATTTTGTTGCTTGAATTAGATAAAAGACAGAATGTTTAAGTATTTGTGTTGTGCGTGAATTACATATGTGTATGTTAGCTTTTGTTTTTGTCAAGAAATGGCTGGCCAATAAGCCATTGGCCTTCGGCCTAACCTTTAATTGATTTCTAAGTGGTTTGTTGATTCAAATGCAAGTATTAATTGTCATTAATCTTTACATTTCTATTGCTGGAAAATAAGATCAAAACAGAAAATAAGTGCAGTATTAGTGTGCTGTCCAGATGTGTTTAGCTTAAGTTATGTCCGTAAAAATGGGCAAGAAGGTCAAATGGCCTTCGACCTTTGGCAACTTAATCAGCAAGGATGTTTATTGATCAATTTTATGTATCAATCGTCATTTATCCTACCTTATGTTGCTGCTGAAAAAGTTAAAAACAGAAAGATATGAGTTGTGAGTGTGTGCAGTGTGCGATTATGTAGTTTGAATATGTGTGTTTGCATGTTAATGTCAGGCTCCGAGACTATTTAATCTCGGAGTGTTGTGTGTGTCTCGTAACATCTGTGTGTGTTCATTGAATTGATACAGAAATAAAGGAATAAGCAGCAGCATCATAAGTATCAAACATATATATGCTATGTGTATTATAGTATATGTGTACATCATTTTCAAAATATTGAAAGAATCTTAAAGAAGATACTATCAATTTTTTTCTGCAGGAGTTGAAAACGTCTTCGACTCTTCATCTGGTTGATTAGCATACGTGAAGTTCATCTTGAAACGGTATAGTTTTCTTCACGCAGACACTACTGATGCAGTTTTTTTTATCAGTATTGATTATGCCTACTGACTCTGTGTATGTGTGTGTGTGTGTGTGTGTGTGTGTGTGTATGTATGTATGTATGTATGTATGTATGTATGTATGTATGTGTGTATAAATATATATTAGTACGTAACTTCAATAAAACATGTTTTATCTCATAATTGGTTACATTTAACTCATTATATAAACATATAATAATTATCAGGTTTCAAATTATATAAAGAATTGATAACTTGATAAATTTGCAGCTGGGAATATTTATTATTCAAGTTTGAGTCTTTTTTCGTGCATTATGATATTATCCAGTGTTTTTCTGCATATCTTAATATTTCAGTTATACAATAGCCGATTAAATTTGATTTCTTATTTTTATTTAACTTGATAAATCAGATTGCATCTATTTCCAGCAGTGCAAATTTGAAATTTTCTAGCGGATTAAATCAGATTTGTTAACTTTATTTTACTTGATAAACCAAATTACAACGATTTCCAACAGTGAAAATTTGAAATTTTATTGTCATTTTTTATTTCTTTCCGGAAAATCTACATATTTTAATTGCAGAAATATTAAAATATGTAGAAAAATCTTGATAATTATGTGGAATCTAACCGAGCTAAAATAGTGGGGGAATCCCATAATTTTTGGAATTTTTAACCAATTATATTGCGTCAAATCAGTAGCGATAATATTCTGAATTTTAACCAATTATATTGCGCCAAATAAGCCATAATTTTCGGAATTTTTACAACTAGTATTGCGCCACGTGAGCATTTTTTCTCTCTGCTCCGTCGGTAATATATATATATAATTGGTTAAAATTCAGAAATTAATTGGATTCTTCCCACTATGTTAGCTCGATGAGATTCCACATATTTATCCAGATTTTTCTACATATTTTAATGTTTTCTGCAATTAAAATACGTAGATTTTCCGGGAAAAAATAAAAAATGACAATAAAATTTAAAATTTTCACTGTGGGAAATAGTTGCAATCTGATTTATCAAATTAAATAAAAATAACAAATCATATTTAATCCGCTAGAAAATTTCAAATTTGCACTGCTGGAAATAGACGCAATCTGATTTATCAAGTTAAATAAAAATAAAAAATTAAATTTAATCGGCTATAGTATAACTGAAATATTAAGATATGCAGAAGAACTCTGGATAATATCATAACTGAATATGCAGAAAAAAAGATTCAAACCTGAATAATAACTATCATCAGCTGCATATTTATCAAGTTATCAATTCTTTGTGTGTGTGTGTGTAGATGTATGTGTGTGTGTGTGTCTATATATATATATATATATAGATATATAGATATATATATATATATATATATATATATATATATATATATATATATATATATATACATACACACACACACAAAGTCAGTAGGCATAATCAATATTGATAAATAAACATGTATCAACAGTGTTTGCGTGAAGAAAACTATACCGTTTCAAGATGAACTTCACGTATGCTAATCAACCAGATGAAGAGTCGAAGACGTTTTCAAACTCCTGCAGAAAAAAATTGATAGTATTTTCTTTAATATTCTTTCAAGATTTTGAAAATGATGTACATATATACTATAATACGCATAGCATATACATGTTTGATACTCTGTTGTTTCTTCCTTTAATTCTGTATCAATTCAATGAACACACAGAGGTTACGAGACACACACAACACTCCGATACTATTTAGTCTCGGAGCCTGACATTAACATGCATACACACAGATTCAAACACATAATCGCACACTACACACACTCACAACTCATATCTTTCTGTTTTTAAACTTTTTCAGCAACAACATAAGTTAGGATAAATGGCGATTGATACAGTAAATTTGATCAATAAAGATCCTTGCTAATTAAGTTGCTAAGGCCGAAGGCTATTTGACCTTTTTGTCCATTTTTACGGACATAACTTAAGTTAAACACATCTGGACAACACACTAATACTGCACTTATTTTCTGTTTTGATCTTACCAGTAGTAGAAATGCAAGGTATAATGACAAATTATACTTGAATTTGAATCAACAAACCACATAGAAATCAATCAAAGGTTAGGCCGAAGGTCAATTTGGCTTCTTGGCCAGACATTCTCAACAAAAACAGGAACTAACATACACATATAATTCACGCACAACACAAAGACTTAAACATTCTGTCTTTTATCTAATTCATGCAGCAAAATCAAATAAATAAAGGGTGATTTAGACATAAAAATGGTCAACAAACACTCCAAGATAATTATTAATTCCAGATTGGCCACAAGCAATGATTTAAAATGATTAAAAAAAAATGAGAAAAACATTTAACAAAATAGCAAGGTCAACAACTTGGCAAACCTTTAAAGAAAATTAAATTGAAATTAAAAACATGATATACGAGTAGTTGAGTAATAGAAGTTACATAGTTTTGTTCATGTAATAAGTGTCTTTCTTGTATTTGAATTGCATGTTTTTTTATGTTTTAAATTAGTTTGATGTATATTCTTAATTTTAAACATAGAAAGGAGATATCCTAACGATATGTTGACTTTTACCGAACATAATATAACAGTTCTGTTAGGCACAAAAAGGCCTCAGTCAAACCTGTTCTACATCTGAGGGGGAGATTTATAATCAAACCTGTTGATGCATTTGAAGGATGAATTTAAGGCCTGTTATATGTCTTATTGAAACCTGAAAATGATTTGCAATATCAGTCTAAAGCTGTTCTATATGTTGCATGTGTTGCAACTTAGACAGTTTGTCCAAGCTGCTCTGTCTGCTGAACAGGCTGGACATAAACTGTCTACGCTGCTCTACACTGTTGAGCAGCTTGGGCATTTTTAAAGTGTTCTGTTCTTTGTGAACAGAACCTGTTCTTTGTGAACAGGCTAAACACTTTATGGAATATGTTTCCAAGTCATCATGTATTGTTTTTTACTACAAGATCAGTTTACAAAGTCGAAGATGTAACAACCAAATTTCTGATCTAGTCATAATTCAGTAATATTTTGAACTGATAATGTAATAATGTTGAATTATTTGAATTATAATTTAATTAATAATGAAATATTAATTAAATTATATAAATATTTAATTTATGAATTAATTAATTATTAAAGAAAATTAAAAAAAAAAAGAGATATAATATACAAAAATAAAAGTGAGTTAGCTAACAAATATAACTAGACGACGTATATAAACGAGAAGATAGATTCAAAATCCAGATTCAGCCTCTCTCTCTAACTCTCTCTCTCTAAACTCTCTCTCTAGTTTTCTCTCTCTCTAACTTCTCTCTAGAAATTCTCCTAAAACCGACCGTCCGATCATCGAGATAAATATACCGTTAGGAAGATCTCGGCGAATACTACACGGATATATCAATTTCTGCGTGAATTCAGACGAATTGAGGTAAGTTTATATATATTTTCCGTTTTATATATATAGGATATTCTCGAATCTACTGAGTTTTATGAAATTTAAAGCCATTTTATCAAAATTAACTAGAATAAGTGTAAGATAATCGAACATAGGCTTAATATTGATTATATATGTGATTTATGCTTTAGAAATTCAAGTTTTAGAGTTGTAAATATGATCAGATTCGAGGATATTATGATCAGATTCGAAAATGCATAGAACAGACTTGAAATGGTGTTAGATTTGAAACATACTCGAATCTAATCAATAGATTCGAGAATGCCTAGATTCGAATATCATGACATAGACTCGAAATTCATACACCTTCGAGTCTAGGTGGATAGATTCGAGACTCACACCCACAAAATTCAATTTTAGATGATTAGATTCGAATGGTGTGCATGATTCGAATCTAGTGACTTAGATTCGAGAATATGTGTATTCGAATCTATATGTGCAAATCTAGGAATGTGCTTCGAGTCTATGATATAGGTTCAAGGTGATGTAATTTTCGAATCTAATCAATTAGATTCGAATGGTTCGAATCTGACCATCTAAATACAAATTTGGTTTTGTTCCACACCTAAGATTAAGTTATTAAACAACCTATTATAATTAAAAGTACAATATGGTTATGATAAATCTCACAAAATTCTATATATATATGTACAGACCTTATGAGAATATTAATAAGACAAAGAATGAGTTATGAACGAACAAGTTATCAGAATCAGATAAAATAAAGATTTTAACGACCAAAGAAATGATGATAATGATATGATATTGATATGGTAAGATATGATAATTCTGACACAGGTTCAGTATATTATCAGAACAAAGACTAAAGACTTAAAGACTTAAAAGCGGGTCAGAGACTGATTTGACAGATTACAGATTGACAAAATCCTGAGATAACTCAGGTGGCAGATTCATATATCTGTTTGACCAAGACCCAAACTGTGAGTTATAGATATTCAAATTGAACATGCAAAGATCCGTTTGAGATATATTGATGCTGTTACATTATTTGACATTCATTTATCAGCTGGATTGAGACCTGTGCACACCATGGATGGGTGTTGCCCAGTGAATCATGATAGCTAATTGCTTATCATTTCATTTTGCATTTATTAGCACTTCAGACTTTGCTTTATGATTCGTTGCTATCATGACCCTAAGACTTATGCTTATTTCATTGATCAGACTTGATAAGATTTATTCAGCTTGACTAGCCCTTATGGTCTATTGTTCTAGACCCGGCTATTTCACCAGTTCTTATGAACTTGGTAATGACCTCCGATGTTCGGCCATGTTGACCTACTGGTAGCTAGCCCAGTATGTGGCTGATCCCCACGATATAAGCGTGAGTGTGGTTTGAACATCATCCGATCTCTAAGATACTATATCTCAATCATGACGAGGGCTGTAGCGGCAGCCAAGACTTATCACGCTTAGATTTATGACTCCGCTTGACACGCATGTTAATATTGAAAATCTATAAACTCACTAAGCTTTGCTTACAGATGTTGCTTTAAAATTTTACAGGAAAAGCCAAAGGGAAGTCACCTGCAGGACCTAGTTCATAGGCCATCAAAGATCCAAGTTTTGAAACTTTCTTAGTCCACCACTCAACAAACATTCTGGTAATGATTGGAAGACGACAAATGTGGTGGCTCTGGGTAGACTTAATTTATTGCTTGATGTGATGATTAGATTAGATGTTACCCTTTTTATTACTTTATCTTGAAATATGTAAACTAAATCCTAAAATGTTTGTACTTGTAATTTTTAATTCCACAACTAATTACCCTATCTTAGTATGTTTGATATCGTATTGCAATTTGTGGGACCTAGACTCTGAGGACTGCCCCGTAAGGGGTGGTCTTCACAGGATGGTATCAGAGCCCATAGTTTGAGTGAATCAAGTATTACGTGAGTATACTTGGTCTCAAACTGAAGCAATACATATGTATCAATCATTTAGGTGGATTGAACTGAGATAGGATGTACAGACTATTAGGATGGGAAAAAGGGTACATAGATCTAAGTCTATAAACTGATAGTTAATTGATTTTAATTTTCAGTAGAAGATGTCAGGATCAGGATCAGGTGACATACCAAACAACATGACCCCACAACAAATGTTTGAGATGATGCAACAATTACTAGCACAACACTCAGAACAACAGAATAAGATCATGCAAGAACAATTTCAGGCCAGAGATGAGGCTGAAACTAAAAGACGTAATGATAAGAAAAATAAGCGAAAAGATAAGCAAGTTCAGAATGAAGAATCTGATTCTGATAACTCTACCCCTGAAACCCAAATCGAGCAGCCTAAAGGCTGTAAATTTAAGGACTTCAAAGCAAGCGGTGCCCTGAATTTTGAGGGTACAGTTGATCCGATTCAGGCGATGGATTGGATCAGTCATACGGAAGAAATTTTTAGAATCTCTGACTGTTTAGATTCTAAGAAAGTGAGTTACGCATCTGCGTTGTTTGTTGGAGCTGCTCGTGCATGGTGGAAGACACAGCGAAGCATATACGGTGAAGAGGTGATTCAGACTTTAGAATGGGAACAATTCCTCGAAATGTTTAATGCCAAGTACTGCCCGGTCGACCAGCGAGATAAAATGGAAGTACAACTGATGCAGCTGACTCAGGGAACAAAGACAGTCGACGAGTACGAGCACGAGTTTTCGCGATTATGCGGTTATTCTTCCTACCAAGTTGCTACCGAAGAAAGGAAAATGAATAGGTTCCGAGTAGGGCTCAATCCCAGATATAGACATCCCATGAGTGCGATCAAATATAAGAGTTATCTGGAAATGGTAGAAGCAGCGAGACAGATTGAGCGAGGGTACTTAGAATATGGCGATCAGCTCTACGCTCCGTCTACTAATCCGATGAACCCGTCTCCTCCAAAGAAACAGCGATTTGGCAGATTCTTTAAGCCAAATAGATCTCAGACTCAGCAATCCCATCAGCAAAATTCACAACCGAAAGCGCAAGCCTACTCATTGACAAACGAACCACGATTCTGCAAGCGATGCAGAAAGTCTCACATGGGGTTGTGCAATCCGGAAGACGTTACTTGCTTCGCATGCAACCTGATCGGACATAGCAGTGAGGAATGTCCACAGCAGGGACGTGGATGTGCAAAGTGCGGGAAACGAGGGCACTTCATGTATCAGTGTAGAAGCGGGCCGCGATATCAGTCTCAATCATCTGCGGGAGGTTCTTCGGGAAAAAGTTCTGCTGCAACGCCAACTGCCCGGACACGAGCTTTCCAAATCACTGCCGAGGAAGCCAAAGAAACGCCTGATGTAGTTACGGGTATGTTTTTACTTAATTCAATTCCGGCACGTATACTATTTGATTCTGGCGCAAGTCGTTCTTTTATATCGACTTCTTTTGCATCAAGACTACATAAAGCTCCATCAAAACTTCCTGTGATTCTAGACATTGAGACAGCCAGTAACAACTTTGTTATGGCTGATTCCGTTTATCGAAACTGCACTCTACTCGTCGATAACATTGTATTTAATCTCGATCTCATCCCGATTCCATTAAAAGAGTTCGACGTTATTATCGGCATGGATTGGCTAACGAAAAATGAAGCTACTATTGTCTGCAACCGCCGAATCATCCGAATCAAGACTACAGACGGCCGAGTGTTAGAGATTAAAGGCGAAAAGCGAAAAGGTGATCACTGCTTCATTTCCATTGAAAAAGCACATAAGTATCTATCTAAAGGTCGCGAATCTTATTTGTGCTATGCTTTATCCGAAACCAACCCTGAAAAGAAATCTCTGTCTGATATCCCGATAGTCTGCGAGTTCCCGGACGTCTTTCCTGACGACATTTCTGGAGTGCCACCGGAACGTCAAGTCGAGTTTAGTATTGACTTGGTTCCTGGTGCGGCTCCTATTGCGAAAGCTCCATACAGACTTGCACCTGCAGAAATGCAGGAAATGTCAAAGCAACTGCAAGAACTGTTAGAAAAGGGGTTTATCCGACCGAGTTCTTCTCCGTGGGGTGCACCAGTTCTGTTTGTTAAAAAGAAAGACGGAACTTTTCGTATGTGCATCGACTACCGCGAGTTGAATAAGGTTACAATAAAGAATAAGTATCCTCTGCCCAGAATTGATGATCTGTTTGATCAGCTACAAGGAGCCAGCTATTTTTCGAAAATCGATCTTCGTTCTGGGTATCATCAATTAAAAGTCAGAGAAGAAGATGTTCCAAAGACAGCTTTCCGTACAAGATACGGTCATTACGAATTTCTCGTGATGCCGTTCGGCTTGACAAATGCACCAGCGGCATTCATGGATCTCATGAATCGCGTGTGCAGACCAATGTTGGATAAATCAGTTATCGTGTTCATAGACGATATTCTGATTTACTCCAAAACGGAGGCTGATCATTCTATTCATCTGCGGCAATTGCTAGAGTTATTAAGAAAAGAAAGACTCTATGCAAAGTTTTCTAAGTGCGAATTCTGGCTCAGACAGGTATAATTTCTATTATATAAGTCTTGAGCTGTTTCCTTAACTATTCTATGATTCACCTCAGAATTTGAAATTCTATCTAAATTCTTATAGATCCAGTTCCTTGGCCATGTTGTTTCTGGCAAAGGAATTTCCGTTGATCCTTCAAAAGTCGAGGCTGTTCAGAAGTGGCAAACACCTCGCAATGCCTCAGAGATAAGAAGTTTCCTTGGATTGGCCGGTTATTATCGGCGATTCATAAAGGACTTCTCAAAGATTGCTGTGCCGCTTACAATGCTAACACGGAAGAATACTCCTTTCGTTTGGACCGATAAACAGCAAGAGGCATTCGATATTCTGAAACAAAAGTTGATTCAAGCACCGATCCTAGCCTTGCCAGAAGGTAACGACGATTTCGTTGTTTACAGCGACGCTTCTGGTACTGGCTTAGGATGTGTTCTTATGCAAAGGGGAAAAGTAATTGCCTACGCTTCAAGGCAATTAAAAGACTACGAGAAAAGTGCACCAACTCATGACCTTGAGTTGGCTGCCGTTACCTTTGCTTTGAAAATCTGGCGTCATTATCTTTATGGGACTCGGTGTCAGCTCTACACTGATCATAAGAGTCTCAAATACCTTTTTACTCAGAAAGATCTGAACATGAAACAGCGTCGATCCTTGGAGCTTATCAAGGATTATGACTGTGAGATCTTATATCATCCCGGCAAAGCAAATGTTGTCGCGGATGCGTTGAGTAGAAAAGTGTATCCTGAAAAGTGCTGTTATGCCCTAACTCCAGTTATATTCTCTTCTGATCTTATTGAAGATATTCGAGCTGCTCAAACTGAAGCGCTGAAAGAAGAGAACATAGATTCTGAAAATCTAAAAGGGCAATTACAATTTCTAACTCTGAACCATTTGGGACTTCACTGTCTCAAGGGAAACCGAATCTGGGTTCCTAAATATGGTTCTATTCGTAGCACTCTTCTGTCCGAAGCTCATCAGTCCAAGTTATCCATTCATCCTGGCAGCTCAAAAATGTACTTTGATCTGAAAGCTGACTATTGGTGGCCAGGAATGAAGAAAGATATTGGAAAATGTGTTGAAAGCTGCAGAGTATGTCAGATGGTTAAGGCAGAACATCAGAAGCCCTTCGGGGATATGCAACCACTGCCAGTTCCTGAATGGAAGTGGGAGCATATAACAATGGACTTCATTACGAAGCTGCCAAAGACCAAAAGACAGCACGACTCCATCTGGGTAGTCGTTGACCGATTAACGAAATCAACACATTTTATTCCGATGAAAGAAACATATTCTCTCGATAGATTGGCGCAGCTGTATATCTCTGAAATTATTTCTCGTCACGGTGTGCCAAAGTCTATCGTTTCTGATCGTGATAGTCGCTTCACATCCAGATTCTGGCAAGCATTACAAGACGGGATGGGTACTCGGATTTCTATGAGTACTGCTTATCATCCAAATGCAGATGGCCAGAGTGAGCGTACTATCTTAACTCTTGAAGATATGCTTCGTGCCTGCGTTCTTGATTAAGGAGGTAACTGGGATGACCACTTGCCGTTGGTCGAATTTTCCTATAATAACAGTTATCATTCTACGATCAAGATGGCCCCTTTTGAAGCTTTGTACGGTTGAAAGTGCAGAACTCCTACCTGTTGGCGCGAAACCGGCGAATCGCCAATAGCAGGACCTGCCCTTCTACAGTTGACTCATGAAAAGATTCAGCTTGTTAGAAGGAATATACTTGAAGCTCAAAGCAGGCAGAAGTCGTATTATGACAACCGGCACAGATCAATAAGTTTTGCGGTTAACGATTGGGTGATGTTAAAAGTATCCCCAATGAAGAATGTGGTGCGGTTCATTAAAAGAAACAAGCTAGCTCCGAGATTTATTGGTCCGTTCAAGATCGTTGAAAAGATTGGGAATCAGTCTTACCGTCTTGATCTACCAGCGGACTTAGCTGGAATACATCCTGTATTCCATGTCAGCCATCTGAGAAAGAGCTTAGCAGATGAAAGAGAGGTTCAAATACCACATGTTAACCTGCAAATTGATGAAAAGCTTCGAGTGATTGAAGAGCCAGAACGTATTCTGGACACAAAGACTAAGAAGCTTAGAAATAAAGAGATACAGATGGTGCTCGTCCAGTGGAAACACCACAAAGGTTCGCATCAGTCTTGGGAATCGAGAGATGTTATGAAAGCTACTTATCCAAGTCTGTTCGAACGTAGCTAACTTCGGGGACGAAGTTTGTGCGTGGTGGAGCCCATTCTGTAACAACCAAATTTCTGATCTAGTCATAATTCAGTAATATTTTGAACTGATAATGTAATAATGTTGAATTATTTGAATTATAATTTAATTAATAATGAAATATTAATTAAATTATATAAATATTTAATTTATGAATTAATTAATTATTAAAGAAAATTAAAAAAAAAGAGATATAATATACAAAAATAAAAGTGAGTTAGCTAACAAATATAACTAGACGATGTATATAAACGAGAAGATAGATTCAAAATCCAGATTCAGCCTCTCTCTCTAACTCTCTCTCTCTAAACTCTCTCTCTAGTTTTCTCTCTCTCTAACTTCTCTCTAGAAATTCTCCTAAAACCGACCGTCCGATCATCGAGATAAATATACCGTTAGGAAGATCTCGGCGAATACTACACGGATATATCAATTTCTGCGTGAATTCAGACGAATTGAGGTAAGTTTATATATATTTTCCGTTTTATATATATAGGATATTCTCGAATCTACTGAGTTTTATGAAATTTAAAGCCATTTTATCAAAATTAACTAGAATAAGTGTAAGATAATCGAACATAGGCTTAATATTGATTATATATGTGATTTATGCTTTAGAAATTCAAGTTTTAGAGTTGTAAATATGATCAGATTCGAGGATATTATGATCAGATTCGAAAATGCATAGAACAGACTTGAAATGGTGTTAGATTTGAAACATACTCGAATCTAATCAATAGATTCGAGAATGCCTAGATTCGAATATCATGACATAGACTCGAAATTCATACACCTTCGAGTCTAGGTGGATAGATTCGAGACTCACACCCACAAAATTCAATTTTAGATGATTAGATTCGAATGGTGTGCATGATTCGAATCTAGTGACTTAGATTCGAGAATATGTGTATTCGAATCTATATGTGCAAATCTAGGAATGTGCTTCGAGTCTATGATATAGGTTCAAGGTGATGTAATTTTCGAATCTAATCAATTAGATTCGAATGGTTCGAATCTGACCATCTAAATACAAATTTGGTTTTGTTCCACACCTAAGATTAAGTTATTAAACAACCTATTATAATTAAAAGTACAATATGGTTATGATAAATCTCACAAAATTCTATATATATATGTACAGACCTTATGAGAATATTAATAAGACAAAGAATGAGTTATGAACGAACAAGTTATCAGAATCAGATAAAATAAAGATTTTAACGACCAAAGAAATGATGATAATGATATGATATTGATATGGTAAGATATGATAATTCTGACACAGGTTCAGTATATTATCAGAACAAAGACTAAAGACTTAAAGACTTAAAAGCGGGTCAGAGACTGATTTGACAGATTACAGATTGACAAAATCCTGAGATAACTCAGGTGGCAGATTCATATATCTGTTTGACCAAGACCCAAACTGTGAGTTATAGATATTCAAATTGAACATGCAAAGATCCGTTTGAGATATATTGATGCTGTTACATTATTTGACATTCATTTATCAGCTGGATTGAGACCTGTGCACACCATGGATGGGTGTTGCCCAGTGAATCATGATAGCTAATTGCTTATCATTTCATTTTGCATTTATTAGCACTTCAGACTTTGCTTTATGATTCGTTGCTATCATGACCCCTAAGACTTATGCTTATTTCATTGATCAGACTTGATAAGATTTATTCAGCTTGACTAGCCCTTATGGTCTATTGTTCTAGACCCGGCTATTTCACCAGTTCTTATGAACTTGGTAATGACCTCCGATGTTCGGCCATGTTGACCTACTGGTAGCTAGCCCAGTATGTGGCTGATCCCCACGATATAAGCGTGAGTGTGGTTTGAACATCATCCGATTCTAAGATACTATATCTCAATCATGACGAGGGCTGTAGCGGCAGCCAAGACTTATCACGCTTAGATTTATGACTCCGCTTGACACGCATGTTAATATTGAAAATCTATAAACTCACTAAGCTTTGCTTACAGATGTTGCTTTAAAATTTTACAGGAAAAGCCAAAGGGAAGTCACCTGCAGGACCTAGTTCATAGGCCATCAAAGATCCAAGTTTTGAAACTTTCTTAGTCCACCACTCAACAAACATTCTGGTAATGATTGGAAGACGACAAATGTGGTGGCTCTGGGTAGACTTAATTTATTGCTTGATGTGATGATTAGATTAGATGTTACCCTTTTTATTACTTTATCTTGAAATATGTAAACTAAATCCTAAAATGTTTGTACTTGTAATTTTTAATTCCGCAACTAATTACCCTATCTTAGTATGGTTGATATCGTATTGCAATTTGTGGGACCTAGACTCTGAGGACTGCCCCGTAAGGGGTGGTCTTCACAGAAGACAAAGTGGAAAACAGAAATGCTCAGCCTGCCCAAGCTGTTCTGTAACATGAAGACAAAAGGTTATTTGAAAAAGGGTGACAGACCTTTTTCATATATCAAAATAGGCCTTTACAAGGAAGAAAGACGCAAAGTTGACATTCCTAAATTAGTTAAAGGCAATGCAACAGTAGACAAAGTAAAAAGACAAAAGTTCTGCACATGTGAAGACAAGTCTGCTTTTCAGAAAAGTGCAGAAAAGGTTATGTTGTCTTTTCAACAAGACTTCTCCTTTTTCATTCCGTCCAATGAAGATGTTTCTCTTAGATCCTCTAAGTTAGTATAAAAGGAAGCTTTTAAGGTCAGAAAGAAGTGTGAAGAAAGCTAAGTGCTGAAACCCAAGAGTGAACGTGCAAGTGTGATTTTCATGCATGCAAACCTTCTGTGTAAACCAGCATCTGTGTGTATAAGCTGTTTTACATAAGCCGTTCCTTTAAGTCTTGTAAACACAGTGAGTGCTTCTTAGTGAGTGTATTCATTGTATACTAGTTTGAGTCTGTCTTAGACTAGTAAGCATACTGTTGTATCTGTCATCTCAGCTTGAACTATTCCGCATTCAAGCTTGTTTGTAATTAACAAATTGTTGATAATATATACAAACATTGAGAAAAGAGTGTCTAGTTTTTAAATTGCTGTATTCACCCCCCTCTACAGCTTATAACTATATACTTTGGGAACCTCTCGGGACCTACAAGTTCAATAAAATATAATGTAAGGATTAAAATGATAAAAAAGAATATTAATAGACCAAAATTATATAACATGAAAATATAATGATTTTTTTCAATATTAACCCTAATATATACGATAGATGACACTAAGATTAGATATAGCTAGTACAATATGAATTATATTTGATGTTGTATTAAAACTATTACTGGAATGTTAATAAAATAAACTGACAACCAAAATATATGTGTGATTATAATGCATTTTTATTAGAATATATAAAAAATAAAGCGATCTTAACAATATCTTTAGATTTTCCAACATAAATTATCAAAAAAAAAATTAAAATAGAAAACTTATAATCTTTTATACCACATAAAACTGACAATAATGGAGATTATAAAATTTTAAACAAACAAACCTTAAATGTAATAGCGTCTAGTAAATTTCATGATAAACAAACAATGTATAAGAGTACATATGTATAGTCTTTTAAAATTAAATATGTTTTTTGTGTGATTGTTTAATTAAAAAAGTATTAATTTTAAAATAAATTACCCGATCAACGCACGGGTATTCAACTAGTTATACTAAGTGCACACCTCCCTTACACTTAATCACTTGATTAGTGGTGTGGGTCCCACATATGTCACATAAATACATATTTTTTTTATATTAAAGAAATGTGAGACCCACATATATACAAATCACAAACCCCTCTATTGTCACATCGTCTTTATTTTTTTGTTTTTGTGTGATGTGGGACCCTTAAATGCTTATGACACCCCCTTATTGTCACATCATCTTATAGTTTTTTTTTTTGTTTTTTTATGTTGTGGGTCTCGCATGCTAATGACACATCCGCTCCTTTTTTCAAATCAATTTTTTTTGAGTTAATTACAAAAATGATCCATGTAATTTGTATCAAACATAAAATTTGGTCCCTGAACTTCCAATTAGAAACAATATTACTAGAGCAAAATTATAAAATTGGTCTCTATGATTTGTTCAAAATTATGGATTTGGTCCCTTAGTCTTTAAAAATTACGAAAATGATCCCTAAAAACACTATTTACTTGCAAAAATGATCCATCTTTCTCTTCAAATTTTTCAAATGACGGTTTTGCATTTTCCTCAATAACAATTTTGGACCCTCAACTATGTAATTTACTTTTAGTTTTTAAATATTAAATGTTAATTGTTATTATTATTTATACATTTTTTTATATTTTTTGTAACACCCCTCCCGATCCCGGAAATGCCACGTCAACCCAATATCATAAGTGGCAATCACGCAACAGATCTATAACACACGTGTCATAGGATTATGCAGATTACGGCTAATTTAAAACTTCAAACTTCATACACAAAGGTTAAATATAATACAATACATCCGCAATCCCATATTAAACTAACACATTAACCCTAACTATCAGATACCCCATCCCCAAAATAACTGTCCCATACAATATTACATGAACGAACAACAATCTTCAAGCCAGCCCCGAATCTATCTCTGCGACTGCTGTCCCTTCTGATTCCCTGAACATGTTAGACTCGATAACGTGAGCTATAAAGCCCGTGAGCACACGAGGGTTGACACTGCAAATAAGCACATAGCACACATTCCCTATCCCTGTCCCAGTAGCCCAACACGCATCTCAGGTACATAAACACAAGTATGAGATCGAAATGGTACACAAGCCCTGTGGGGACCCCTCCCCGGTGGACACATCGCACATAGCAATGGTCGGTAATACCCTGTAGCACGGAAGCTACCCGGATACAGGCCCTGCCGTATATATACGCCCCAAGGACTGCAAGGGACAGTCAGCCCGCGTGATTCCTCTTCGCGACTTATCTTCCGTATGGAACTCATCACGGACCCCCGAACCGATCTCACATCTCATATATAACACGTATAAGGAATAGAATATACCTGAGATTCACGTCCCTGTCTCATATATATAACACACACAAAATAGCTATACGGCTAAAACGTAAAAGATGGCACGTGTTTAAAAAACGACTCGAGTACTTACTTGACGAAATTCCCGAAGTCTGGCCTCCCTGATCAAACCCGGCTCGAGATCCGCTAGTCCCTATAACACATGGAATCATAACCGGTCAATTACAATCCCGCCGATATACATATATTAATCTCATGTTGACACGAAACCGACTCGGACCCGATAACCCCCACGGATGCGAAACCCGACCAATTCCCGAAACCCGACCCAAAACCCGACTCAACATATCCCAACGAGACCCTGAATATGCACAAAACCCATCCCGAGCAACCCCGAAGGAACCCGACACTATTCCGACCCAAACTCAATTCATAAGATTAATTTCGGATTTCCCCTGCAGGTTACTTGTCGCGCCGCGGACCCTCTGGTGGTCGCGCCGCGACCCCGCGAAAACCCCATGGCTGACCTGCGATTTCAGCTCTGTCCAGGAGCCACAACTCCCTTACAAACACGAAATTAGTCCCAATTAACTCATACAAACACTATACACAACCTTTAACAGCATAGAAACTATTTCATATACCCTTCATAATACACAACCCAATTTAAACCATCAATCCAAGGGAGCTTACCTCTTGAAACTCAAGAATACTATACAAGGAGATGATGAAGATGATACAATCAACTTCAATTTCAGCAATAACCCTGGAATTGAAGCTTCAATCTGCTGGAGTCTCCCACACAAGGACACACAACACTTTTAGGGCTATAGAAATGGATAAGGAAGAATGAAGAGAAGCGTTTATATGTAAGTTTCTATTTTAGGCCGGTCCCGAACCCATTAACCCGAACCCAATATCACTTTTTCAATATTAATACCCATTTAACCCATTTAATCCCACGATCCCAAAAATATAATCCGTTCATTAAAATTATAACCCGATGACGCGCAAGCCCAATCCCGACACGTATCAATCCACGAAACGGGATATAATTGGACCAACCCAATATTAATAGAATATTTATCCATTAAAATAATTCCACGTACCAGGTCAAATTGACGGATGTTACATTTTTATTATTAATTTTATCGTCTAATCATATAAATTAGAGTAAATTACCGAAATGGTCTTTGTGGTTTGCTCAAAATGATGGAAATGTTCACTGGTTTTTAAAAATTGCATAAATGGTCCCTCAAAACACTATTTACTTGCAAAAATAGTCCCTCCATCTCTTGACTTTTTCTAAATAACGATTTTGCCCTTATTCTAAAATCATTTTTGGTCCTTATAATATCCAATTAGTTTTGGTTTTAGTCATTTTTATAATATTTTGTTTTTGTTTTTGAATTTTAAATGCTAATTTAATAAAATTTGATTTAATTATTTTGTTTAATTAATTTATTCTAATTCAATTTTATATATTGTAACAACCTAGTCTTTAGCAAAACTTAATTTCAGTATTTTGAACCAATAATGTATATTTATTACATTATTTGAATTGTAATTTAATTAAGTTATGAAATATTTAATTAAATTATATAAATATTTAAATTATAATTTAAATAAATTAATAAAGATATAAAAGAGATATAAGATACAAAAGTAAAAGTGGGTTAATTACACGAAATAATAGAATGAAGTATATAAACCAAATTAAATGATCATTTAACACAAAATTGAAGAATTATACTCTCTCTCTACTCTCTCTCTCTCTAAACTCTCGGATATCTCACAATTTCATCAAAAATCACCATAAATTTGCAATCAAGTTGGAATTTAATCAAGAAGGAGTTACAAGGAATAATAATCAACAACAATCTACAACGAATTTGAGGTAATAACTACTTTAAATTCGAAATATATGTGTGTTTGGTTCGGTTTTGTGTAAAACCGAAACCAAAGAATGAAACATGAAATTTATGTATTGCATGTGTGACTTTTTAGTAGATTATGTATAATGGAATCGAACCTAGGCTTATTACTTAGCATATTCATGATTTTAGACTTGGAAATGTATGTTTAAAAGCTACAAATCATGAACAAACTCGAAATGCATAGAACAAATTCAATTTTTAGCTAAATTCGAACCAAGTGTTCGAATTTGACTATAAGTTCGAGTCTATGATTCGAATTTAGCATATATTCGAAATACATGTCTTAGAATTTAACTACATGCTCGAATTTAATATATAAATTCGAAATCCTCTCCTTAAATTCGAATATATTGAATAAAACACATGGACAGCGCATAAATTAACAAAATAAATAGCAAAATGATTATATATATATATATATATATATATATATATATATATATATATATATATATATATATATATATATAGATCTTTTGAGAATTTAATGAAACAAAGAATATGAAAGAAAGAAAGATTTATGAATGATCAGTTATCAGAATCAGATAAAATAAAGATTTTAAAGCTAAAAGATGATGATATTGACATGATATTGATATGATAATTCTGGACAGGTTCAGTTAATTTCTGAACATTGATTTAAAGACTTAAAAGCGGGTCTTTGATTTGAAAAGAATTGACAGAGAACAGATTGACAAAGATAAAATCCTGAGATAACCCAGGTGGTGGATTTTACATCTGCTTGATAAAGACCCCAGACCTGTGAGTTATAGATATTCAGATTTAACATGCTAGAATTTCCGGTTGAGACATATTGTTGATGTTAGATTGATTTGACATTCATATTATCAGCTGGATTGTGACCTATGCACACCATGGTTCGGTGTTGCCCAGTGGATCATGATAGCTATTTGATCATCATTTCACATGATATTGCATTTACTGTTCATTTCGGATATTGCTTTGAGATTATTGCTATCATGACTTTGATTACGTATGTTTCATCATTGCATATACTTTGACATATTGATTCAGCTTGATTAGCCTTGTCGGTCTATTGTTCTAGACCTGGCTATTTCACCAGTTCTATTGAACTTGGTAATGACCCTCCGATGTTCCGCCATGTTGATTTAATGGTAGCTAGCCCAGTATGTGGCTGATCCCCACGATTTAAGCGTGAGCGTGGTTTGAACATCATCCGACTCTATGACTCCTATGTCTCAATCATGAGGGCTGTAGCGGCAGTCAAGACATATCACGCTAGAATTTATGATCCGCTTGATAATGCATGTTAATTTGAAAATCTATTTACTCACTAAGCTTTGCTTACAGTTGCTACTTCACATTTTTACAGGAAAAGATAAAGGAAAGTCACTTGCCGGACCTAGTTCTTAGGTCTTACAAAGATCAAGACAGAAGTTTTCATAGACCTCTACTCAGCAAACCCTTTTGGTACTAATTGGAGGATGATATTATGGTGGTCTGGGTAGATTTATTTTGATAATATGATGACATGAATTAAATTAGAATTGTGCCCTTTATAAGTTTAATTTGAAAACCGTAAACTGTATTAAACTTAATCCTAAAATGTTTGTACCTGTAATTTATAATTCCGCACTTAATTACTCTATCTTAGTTTGATTGATATCGTATTGCATGATGTGGGACCTAGACTCGTGACTACCGCCCCGTAAGGGGTGGTCTTCACAGGATGGTATCAGAGCCCATAGTTTGAGTGAATCAAGTATTACGTGAGTAATACTTGGTCTCAAACTGAAGCAATACATATGTATCAATCATTTAGGTGGTTTGAACTGAGATAGGATGTACAGACTGTTAGGAGGGGAAAAAGGGTACATATATCTAAGTCTATAGACTGATAGTTAAATGATTTTTAATTTTCAGTTAAGATGTTAGCATCAGGTGACATTCCTAACAACATGACCCCACAACAAATGTTTGAAATGATGCAACAACTACTAGCCCAACACTCAGAACAACAAAATAAGATTATGCAATAACAGTTTTAGGCCAGAGATGAGGCCGAAGCTAAAAGACGTGATGATAAGAAGAATAAGAGAAAAGATAAACAAGTCCAGAATAATGAATCTGATTCTGATAATTCTACCCCTGATGCCCAAATTGAGCAACCAAAAGGTTGTAAATTTAAAGATTTCAAAGCAAGCGATGCCCTGAACTTTGAGGGTACTGTTAATCCAATTCAGGCGATGGATTGGATAAGCCATACCGAAGAAATCTTCAGGATTTCTGACTGCTTAGATTCAAAGAAAGTAAGCTATGCATCTGCTCTGTTCGTCGGTGCTGCCCGTGCATGGTGGAACACTCAGAGGAGTATATATGGAGAAGAGGTTATTCAGACTCTAGAATGGGACCATTTCCTTGAAATGTTTAATGCGAAATATTGTCCAATTGATCAGCAAGACAAAATGGAGGTTTAACTGATGCAGCTAACTCAGGGAACCAAGACTGTAGATGAGTACGAGCATGAATTCTCGCGGCTTTGTGGCTATTCCTCGTACCAAGTAGCCACTGAAGAAAGAAAGATGAATCGATTTCGCGGAGGGCTTAACCCGAGATACCGACATCCGATGAGCGCGATAAAGTACAAGTCTTATCTGGAAATGGTTGAAGCGGCTAGACAGATCGAGAGGGGATATTTAGAGTATGGCGATCAGCTCTACGCTCCATCAGCGAACCCGACATGTCCATCTCCTCCGAAGAAACAGAGATTTGGCAGATTCTTCAAAGCCAAATAAGTCACAACCTCAGCAATCCCAACAATACAGTTCGCCTCAGAAAGCACAAGCCTACTCTTTAATGAACGAGCCACGATTCTGCAAGAGATGCAGAAAATCACACATGGGGCTGTGTAACCCAGACGACGTCACTTGTTCTGCATGTAACAGAATCGGTCACAACAGTGAAGAATGCCCTCAGCGAGGACTTGGGTGTGCGAAATGTGAAAAACGAGGACATTTCATGTATCAGTGTCGTAGTGGACAACGAGGTTAGTCACAATCGTCAGCTGGAGGATCTACAATGAAAATTTCAGCTGCAACGCCAACCGCAAGGACTAGAGCATTTCAGATAACAGCAGAGGAAGCAAAGGAAACCCCTGACGTGGTTACCGGTACGTTTCTGTTAAATTCGATGCCTGCTCGCGTATTATTCGATTCCGGCGCTAGTCGTTCTTTCATATCAACTTCTTTTGCACAAAGATTATATAAATCTCCATCCAAGCTTCCTGTCGTGATTGATATTGAGACAGCCAGTAACAACTATGTTATGGCTGATTCCGTATACTGTAACTGCACTCTACTCGTTGATAACATCGTATTCAACCTCGATCTTATTCCTATTCCGCTGAAAGAATTTGATGTCATCATCGACATGGACTGGCTAATGAATAACGAGGCTACGATCGTCTGCAACCGTCGGATCATCAGGATCAAGTCTTCAGACGGCCGAGTGTTAGAAATCAAAGGCGAGAAGCGAAAAGGTGCACATTGTTTCATATCAGTTGACAAAGCGCATAAAGATTTATCTAAAGGTCACGAATCGTATTTATGTTTTGTCTCGTCTGAATCTATCTCTGAAGCCAGCAAGGAATCTATTTCTGATATCCCTATCGTCTGTGAGTTCCCAGACGTGTTCCCGGACGATAATTCTGGAGTGCCACCAGAACGAGAAGTCGAGTTCGGCATTGACTTGGTTCCTGGTGCGGCTCCCATTGCCGAAGCTCCCTACACACTTAAACCTGCAGAAATGTAGGAAATGTCGAAACAATTGCAAGAACTGTTAGAAAAGGGATTTATCCGACCGAGTTCATCTCCATGAGGTGCACCTGTCTTATTCGTTATGAAGAAAGACGGAACTTTTCGAAAGTGCATCGATTATCGGGAGTTGAACAAAGTCACTATCAAGAACAGATATCTTCTGCCCAGAATTGATGTTTTATTCGATCAGCTACAAGGAGCCAGCTACTTTTCTAAAATCGATCTTCGTTTTGGGTATCATCAGCTGAAGGTTAAAGATGAGGATGTTCCAAAGACAGCCTTCCGAACAAGATACGGTCATTACGAATTTCTCGTGATGCCGTTTGGTTTAACAAATGCACCAGCGGCGTTCATGGATCTCATGAATCGCGTGTGCAGACCGATGCTGGATAAGTCAGTTATCGTATTCATAGACGATATTCTGATTTACTCCAAAACGGAGGCTGATCATTCTAATCATCTGCGACAATTGCTAGAGTTACTGAGAAAAAAAAGACTATATGCAAAATTTTCTAAGTGCGAATTCTGGCTCAGACAGGTACAACTTCATATTGTCTTGAGTTATTCCTTAAGCATTCTTTGTTTCAAACAAAACTTGAAATTCTACTTTGATTCCTTTTTAGATCCAATTCCTTGGCCATGTTGTATCTGGCGAAGGTATTTCCGTTGATCCGTCTAAAGTCGAGGCTGTTCAGAAATGGCAAACGCCTCGCAATGCCTCGGAAATCAGAAGTTTCCTTGGATTGGTCGGTTACTATCGGCGATTCATTAAGGACTTCTCGAAGATTGTTGTGCCGCTCACGATGTTAACACGAAAGAATACACCTTCCGTATGGGTAGATAAATAGCAAGAGGCATTTGAAACTCTAAAACAGAAGTTAATTCAAGCGCCGATCCTAGCCTTACCAGAAGGTAATGATGACTTTGTCGTCTATAGTGATGCATCTGGTACTGGCTTAGGATGTGTCCTCATGCAAAGGGGAAAAGTTATTGCCTACGCTTCACGGCAATTGAAAGATTACGAGAAAAGTGCACCAACTCATGATCTTGAGTTGGCTGCCGTTACCTTTGCACTGAAAATCTGGCGTCACTATCTTTATGGGACTCGGTGTCAGCTTTATACTGACCATAAAAGTCTCAAGCATCTCTTTACTCAAAAGGATCTGAATATGAAACAGCGTCGGTCCTTGGAGCTTATCAAGGACTATGATTGCGAGATCCTGTATCATCCCGGCAAAGCTAACGTGGTCGCGGATGCTTTGAGTAGAAAAGTCTATCCGGAAAAGTGTTGCTATGCGCTGACTACTTTCGTATTCTCTTCTGATCTTATCGAAGACATCAAGTCAGCTCAAGCTAAAGCATTGAAAGAAGAGAATCTCTGTTCTGAAAATCTCAAAGGGCAACTTCAATTTCTGTCTATGAATCATTTGGGACTCCAATGTCTCAAGGGAAACCGAATCTGGATTCCTAAATATGGTTCAATTCGCAACACTCTTCTATCTGAAGCTCATAAGTCCAAATTATCTATTCATCCTGACAGCTCATAGATGTACTTCGATCTGAAAGCTGATTATTGGTGGCCAGGAATGAAAAAGGACATCGGTCTATATGTTGAAAGCTGCAGAGTCTGTCAGATGGTTAAGGCAGAACATCAAAAGCCCTTTAGGGATATGCAACCACTGCCAGTTCCTGAGTGGAAGTGGGAGCATATAACCATGGACTTCATCACGAAGTTGCCGAAAACCAAGAGACAGCACGACTCCATCTGGGTAGTCGTGGACCGATTAACGAATTTAGCTCACTTCATACCGATGAAAGAGACATACTCCCTTGATAGATTGGCACAGATGTACATCACTGAAATCATTTCTCGACATGGTGTGCTGAAATCTATCGTCTCTGATCGTGATAGTCGTTTCACTTCGAGATTCTGGAAAGCGCTGCAAGAAGGGATGGGTACTCGAATCTCCATGAGTACAGCTTATCACCCAAGTGCAGATGGCCAAAGTGAACGTACTATCTTAACTCTCGAAGATATGCTTCGTGCCTGTGTTCTTGATCTGGGTGGTAATTGGGATGACCACTTGCCTCTAGTCGAATTCTCATATAATAATAGTTATCATTCAACGATCAAGATGGCTCCTTTAGAAGCTTTATACGGAAGAAAGTGCAGAACTCCCACCTGTTGGCACGAAACAGGTGAATCGCCAATAGCAGGACCTGCCCTTCTACAGTTGACTCATGAAAAGATTCAACTTGTTAGAAGAAATATCCTTGAAGCTCAAAGCAGGCAGAAGTCATACTATGATAATCGACACAGAGCAATAAGTTTTGCAGTTAATGATTGGGTGATGCTGAAAGTATCTCCAATGAAGAATGTGGTACGGTTTATAAAGCGAAACAAGCTAGCTCCAAGTATCATTGGCCTGTTCAAGATTGTTGAAAAGATAGGAAGTCAATCTTATCGTCTTGAACTGCCAACTGACTTAGCTGGAATACATCCTATATTCCATGTTAGTCACTTGAGAAAGAGCCTAGCAGACGAAAGAGAAGTTCAGATATCACACGTAGATCTGCAAATTGATGAAAAGCTTCGCGTGGTTGAAGAGCCAGAATGTATTCTGGACTCGAAGATCAAAAAGCTTAGAAATAAAGATATACAGATGGTGCTCGTCCAGTGGAAACACCACAAGGGTTCGCATCAGTCTTGGGAATCTGAAGATGTTATGAAAGCTACTTATCCCAGTCTGTTCGAACATAGCTAACTTCGGGGACGAAGTTTGTGCGTGGTGGAGCCCATTCTGTAACAACCTAGTCTTTAACTAAACTTAATTTCAGTATTTTGAACCAATAATGTAATTTTATTACATTATTTGAATTGTAATTTAATTAAGTTATGAAATATTTAATTAAATTATATAAATATTAAATTATGATTTAAATAAATTATTAAAGATAATTAAATAAAAGAGATATAAGATACAAAAGTAAAAGTGGGTTAATTACACAAAATAATAGAATGAAGTATATAAACCAAATTAAATGGTCATTTAACACAAAATTGAAGAATTATACTCTCTCTCTCTCTCTACTCTCTCTCTAAACTCTCGGATATCTCACAATTTCATCAAAAATCACCATAAATTTGCAATCAATTTGGAATTTAATCAAGAAGGAGTTACAAGAAATAATAATCAACAACAATCTACAACGAATTTGAGGTAATAACTACTTTAAATTCGAAAATATATGTGTGTTTGGTTCGGTTTTGTGTAAAACCGAAACCAAAGAATGAAACATGAAATTTATGTATTGCATGTGTGACTTTTTAGTAGATTATGTATAATGGAGTCGAACCTAGGCTTATTACTTAGCGTATTCATGATTTTAGACTTTGAAATGTATGTTTAAAAGCTACAAATCATGAACAAACTCGAAATGCATAGAACAAATTCGATTTTTAGCTAAATTCGAACCAAGTGTTCGAATTTGACTATGAGTTCGAGTCTATGATTCGAATTTAGCATATATTCGAAATACATGTCTTCGAATTTAACTACATGCTCGAATTTTAATATATAAATTCGAAATCCTCTCCTTAAATTCGAATATATTCAATAAAACACATGGACAACGCATAAATTAACAAAATAATTAGCAAAATGATTATATATATTAATATAAATATACTGATCTTTTGAGAATTTAATGAAACAAAGAATATGAATGAAAGAAAGATTTATGAATGATCAGTTATAAGAATCAGATAAAATAAAGATTTTAAAGCTAAAAGATGATGATATTGACATAATATTGATATGATAATTCTGGACAGGTTCAGTTAATTTCTGAACACTGATTTAAAGACTTAAAGGCGGGTCTTTGATTTGAAAAGAATTGACAGAGAACAGATTGACAAAGATAAAATCCTGAGATAATTCAGGTGGTGGATTTTACATCTGCTTGATAAAGACCCCAGACCTGTGAGTTATAGATATTCAGATTTAACATGCTAGAATTTCCGGTTGAGACATATTGTTGATGTTAGATTGATTTGACATTCATATTATCAGCTGGATTGTGACCTGTGAACACCATGGTTCGGTGTTGCCCAGTGAATCATGATAGCTATTTGATCATCATTTCACATGATATTGCATTTAGTGTTCATTTCGGATATTGCTTTGAGATTATTGCTATCATGACTTTGATTACGTATGCTTCATCATTGCATATACTTTGACATATTGATTCAGCTTGATTAGCCTTGTCGGTCTATTATTCTAGACCTGGCTATTTCACCAGTTCTATTGAACTTGGTAATGACCCTCCGATGTTCCGCCATGTTGATTTACTGGTACCTAGCCCAGTATGTGGCTGATCCCCACGATTTAAGCGTGAGCGTGGTTTGAACATCATCCGACTCTATGACTCCTATGTCTCAATCATGAGGGCTGTAGCGGCAGTCAAGACATATCACACTAGAATTTATGATCCGCTTGATAATGCATGTTAATTTGAAAATCTATTTACTTACTAAGCTTTGCTTACAGTTGCTACTTCACATTTTTACAGGAAAAGAAAAGGAAAGTCACCTGCCGGACCTAGTTCTTAGGTCTTACAAAGATCAAGACAGAAGTTTTCATAGACCTCTACTCAGCAAACCCTTTTGGTACTAATTGGAGGATGATATTATGGTGGTCTGGGTAGATTTATTTTGATAATATGATGACATGAATTAGATTAGAATCGTGCCCTTTATAAGTTTAATTTGAAAACCGTAAACTGTATTAAACTTAATCCTAAAATGTTTGTACCTGTAATTTATAATTCCGCACTTAATTACTCTATCTTAGTTTGATTGATATCGTATTGCATGATGTGGGACCTAGACTCGTGACTACCGCCCCATAAGGGGTGGTCTTCACACATTTTATTCGTTTTGATTTAAATATATTTTATTGTTAATATATTTCAATTAATTATAACTTCTAAAGATAATATATAAACTTAGCGTTTTATTTGTTTTTCTGCTTAAATATTTTGTCATGTTAATACCTATCGAATTAATTGTAACTTTTAGCATTTTGGTTTGATATTTTGTTTATATGTTTTGAAACGCACATATATTTATACGTATATATGTTCTGAATAAAACGTATATATGTTTCATTACATACATTTCAAAACTTATATAACGAAATATACAAACCAAAACGTATAGAAAGAAATATACAAACCAGAACGTCAAAAATTATAATTAAATCGATAGGTATTAACGTGACTATTTACGCAAAAACAAATAAAATGCTAAGTTTATATATTTTTTTAAAAATTATAATTAAATTGTAACGTCTTAAAATAAAAAATTTATTTAAATAAAAACGAATCAAATGTCAAGTCGATATAGTTTTGTTAAAAGATACAATTAACTCAGAACGTACTAATGTAACAAAGTATTTACAATAGAATAAATAAAATACTAAGTTTAATTGAAACAGATTAATGTAGCAAAATATGTAAATCAAAACGAAAAAAAAAGACAAATTTTAATTCAAAAAATATTAATGTTACAAAATATCTTAATAAAAAAAATAAAATTCTAGATTTATATATTTTTGGTAAAATTATAATTAAATCAAAATATGTTAACACAATGAAATTGTTAGTTGCTAACGTATAAGAATATAAAAATGTATAAACATGTTAAAAAAATAAAATGTAAAATAAATAAATTGAATATATACAAGAGAATTAAAATAAACTAATTAAATAAATAATTAAAACATATTTTAACATTTAAATTCAAAAACAAAAACAAAAAATAATGAAAATGATTAAAACCATAACTAATTAAAAAACAAGAGGGACCAAAATTGAATTTGAGAATAAGGGCAAAATCATCATTTAGAAAAATTCAATAGATGGAGGGACCAAATCTGCAAGTAAATAGTGTTTTGAGGGACCATTTATGTAATTTTTAAAGACCAAGGACCATTTTCATAATTTTGAGTAAACCACAGGGACCATTTCTGTAATTTACTCTATAACTTATATTGTCATACAGATATAATATGTCACTTTTACAAATTCTTGACGTAACTTCAACCAATATGTCGTTTTGTATTGGTTACTCCGTAATGCATAGGAAAATAACAACAAAATACGTTTGGCGTTGAACCAACTAAAATCAATGATGAATCCAGAGGTTCAACAAAAAGTGATTGTTACAGACAGGGAGTTGGCATTAATGAAAGCGTGCACAATCGTTTTTTCGCAAGCCAACAAATTGCTATGCTGATGACATATCTCCTAAAATATTTTGAAGAATTGTCGAGCATGTTTTAATCTACAAGGTTGGAATTTATTTCAACACAAATGAGATAAATTGGTTGAATCTTCAACAGAAGACATCTATGAAAATAATTACATCGGTCTACAACGGTATCCACGCGATGCTAAAGGTAGAATTATAAATAATATATTTTTTCTTATGGACTTTAAACTATATTTTTTAACTTATTTAATTACGATATATTTTTTATTTGATTTTAATAGTTTCAGCACATGTGCTTGCATATGTGAACGATACTTGGCTGAACCCATATAAGGAAATGTTTGTGTGAGCTTGGTGTGACAAGCCTCTCACTTTCGGTAACAACACGATGAACAGAGTGGAGAGCTAACATGTCGGTCTAAAAAGTTTATTAAATTCATCACGAAATAAGTTAGATGCAATAGTATATAAAATAGAAGAAATAATAAAATTATAACACTCGGCAGTTCTAGAAAAATTCGAAAATAGTATAATAAAAAGTATCGCATAGGATAAATTCACGTCTTTTTTAGGATTTTAAATGGAAGAGTGTCAAAATATCCTTTAAAAAAATATGGTCAGAACTACAACGGCTTAACAACATAAAATATAAGACGGTTGTTGTAACATCCTAAAATTTTATTATCTTAATTTGAGGATATTTAGTTTAAATTTCGTTATGAACATGATTAAGTAGGATTATGAAAAATGATTATGTATCTGGATATTTAAAAGTTGGTTGCTAATTTAAGAAATTTGAGAATTTTGTATTATTATATTGGAGTATGATGATCTATAAATGTTAGTAATGATAAAAGTAAGATAAAATCAGTATTTAGTGAAAGCAGATAAGTAGAAGGGCTAATTGTGCAAATAGCCAAAAGTTATGAAATAAAAGACACAAGGTCTTTCATTTCATTCTCATTTCACCATTCATCCAAAATCTCTCTTTATCTCTCTAAATTTCTACTGAAATACAAAGATTTTGGAACTAAATTCGTGGATTAAAGCTACATATTAACTGAATTCAAGTGGATTCAAGTGGATAAAAAGGTAATAAATTAGTTTCAAGTTTGAGGTTTTATTTTTGGGAGTTAATTACAAAAATGGTCCCTGTGGTTTGTTCTAAAATTTGGATTTGGTCCCTAAACTTTCAATTTTGCAAAAACGGTCCTTATTTTCATAGTTTGTTTGCAATTTTGGTCCCTCAACCTATTAACTTTTCTAATATGACCAATTTACCCTTATGTTGATGCAAACTATAGGGACCATTTCTATAATTAGTTTTTAACTCTTTTTAATCTTAATTAAATAAACTATTTTTTAGTGTTACTTAACTTTAATAAACTATAAAAAATAGAAAAGAATTATTTTATTATTTATGTTGGTTCATAAATGTTTTAAATATTTTTAGTCTTAATTAATTTTAATATACTATAATCAAAGTGTAAACCAATCAAAATTTATAATCGAAAATGTCATTTATGTTTAGAAATTATTTTTTAAAGGTTTCATAAATAATAAATTTTTTCTTTATAATTATTTATATTGGTTCATACATTTATAACTAAAAATATTTATGTTGATCAAACCACAAAGACCATTTATGTAATTCACTCTACTTTATTTTTAGTGTTAATTAACTTTAATAAATTATTAAAGAAATTAGTTATGAGCTAACAGTTTAATTAAAGTTAAAATTATTAAAGAACTTAAATAAATAAAAAATTAACGTTTAATTTGACCGAGTTAAAAAAACCTTCCAAATGGTCTAAGACAATCAAATTTTTTATTTAACGTATCAATTATTTTATCGTTTTAATTTTTAACTACACCAAAACGATTTAAAATTTTAGGTCCATATAACATCTTTGAGATTCATGATTAACAACTTTTATCATCAAACTTGGTTTGTCAGACCTTTACATAAAAATCAAGAAATATAAATAGGTTTTTAATTTTTTTTCATCTTTCAATTTGACTTTTCATTTAATCCGATTAAATCGACACCTTAAAAATTGAAACCATTTAGATTTATCACTTTACCATTATCACCTTGCTTTGATATAAATGTGAACAGATTATAAAATAGAATCTTTGGCCGATTTTATTTAAGAAGAAAGTAAAATATTTGACCAACAAACATATTTTTATTATAAATTTATGAACTAACATAAATAATTATAGAGTCAAATATTTTTATAATATTTTATACACGAAACTTCTAGAAAATAGTTTCTAAACATAAATGATTTTTTCGATTATAAATTTTGATTGGTTTACACTTTGATTATAATAAATTAAAATTAATTAAGACTAAAAATATCTAAATCATTTATGAACCAACATGAATAATTAAATAATTCTTTTATTTTTTTTATAGTTTATTAAATTTAAGTAACACTAAAAAATAATTTATTTAATTAAGAATAAAAAAGAGTTAAATAATTAATTGTAGAAATGGTCCCTATAGTTTGCATCAAAATAAGGGTAATTTGGTCATATTAGAAAAGTTGATTGGTTGAGGGACCAAAATTGCAAACAAACTATGAAAATAAGGACCGTTTCTGCAAAATTGAAAGTTCAGGGACCAAATCCAAATTTTAGGACAAACCACAGGGACCATTTTTGTAATTAACTCTATTTTTGGAGAATAAAGATTCAAAATTTGGATTTAAAATCTGTGAAATTCTGATTGCATGAATGTAATACAAGTTGAAAAGCATCAATTGAAGATCTCTGAAGGTTTAGAAACAAGAATCGTTGGTTGAATCGATCCAGAATGTAAGAAATCTCAATTTTTATGACTTTTGTGTTCTTGAAGAAAAGTCTACATTTTTGGTCATTTCTGGATAAATTAGAGAGTTAATGATAAGGAAAATGATGTAGAAACACTCAAAATATGTTAATAAAATGTTATTTCAAGTTGCATGTGGTTAGAAATCGAAACTGGAAATTTTTAAGTAAAATCCGTAAGTTGCGACCTGCATTTCTGCAAGTGAACTCGGCGAGTTCCCAAGAACACTTGAACAAAATCTTCAAAAATTCATAAGTGATGGATCCGAATTCGGTTGGGACCCGAATTCGGATGTGAACCGAAATTAGATTTGTACCCAAATCAAATAAGAACCGAACTCGGATGGACCCGAATTCGGATGGGTCAACATAATTCGGATGGGTCCGAAACCCGGTTGAGGGTCCGAACTTCGGACATGAACTCGGCGAGTTCACTGAGCCAACTCGGCGAGTTCTATGTTATTCTTGTGAAATTCAGATGAGTTTTTAAGGACCCGAAATTATGGACAATTAATCACACTTTTGGAATATTCTTGGTATTATATTAAGGCATATAATGAAAGGTTATTTGGAAATAATATCACACCAATTGATGGTTTAAATGTGAGATTCAGGTGACGGTTCCGAATGTTGTAACACTTATAATTGTACAAATTGATGATAATTTGTTAAAGAACATATAATGATGATATGTTTTTCATATGGAAATATAACAGGTCCCTTGTGGTGTTGTTTAACCCACAGTGCGGTACTTTTGAATCCGGTTGAAAGCCCGAAGAGAAATAAGATAATTTGAAGTTAATTAATGCACCCACTGTGAGTACCTTTGATTTTAACATGTCTGCATCTGCTTTATGTTTGCATTGCCTGCTGAGGCATGTTGTTTCATATTCGTTTGGCACTCTACTAACTTGCGTATATGTTGATGCACATTCATACTTGTTGCATATCCGTTCATTTGTTGTGCATCCTTTTGATGGACCTGCGTGGTCGCATCTGTACTCTGATGTTGTCGTGCTATATGACCAAGAGTTTGACACCTCTGTGGTCAGGATAGACAGTAAGTCATCCCCGATGTAATGTCTGCCTCAGATGGTTGGTTTTCTTATGTCGAGTGTCAGCTCGAAGGAGCTGCGGCTCAGGTTTGCGTACTTTGAGTACGTGTGGAGTGTACGGTATGTGTTACCGCGGTTACTTTGGGTGGCATCATAAAGATTTGTAGAATGTGTAAAATCTTATGGTATTCAATAAGCAATTCGCTTACCCCTCAGTACGCATGTTGTGAATGAACAATTAAGTAATGTGAATGATCAAAAAAAGTAATGTGAATGATCATTTAAATAATGTGAATGATCAATTAAGTAATGTGAATGATCATTTAAGTAATGTGAATGATCAATCAAGTAATGTGAATGATTATTTAAGTACTGTGAATGGTCAATTAAGTAACGTGAATGATCAAATAATTATACAAGAAGTGTAAATAGTCAAATAATTATTGTGAATGATCAAATAAGTGTAAAAGAATTGTAAATAGTCAAATAATTCTTGTGAATGATCAAATAAGTGTTTGGAATGAATAATTAAGTAATGTGAATAATCAATTAAGCAACGTGAATTATCAAATAAGTAATGTGAATGCTCATTTTATATGTATGTGAATGATCGCAGTAACTACGGAAATACCCTTCCAGCTAAAAAAAAGTGGGGGACACGCATGGAGTTTCATTTTTTGATCACAACCATTGATTTTTTTAATCTTGTGGCATTGGATGGGTACCCTTGGTACACTGGATTTTTAAAGGGACTATTTTGAATATATATATATATATATATATATATATATATATATATATATATATATATATATATAGAGGTTTTTGAGAATCTCAAATAGTGTGAGAATTTAATAACTTATTAGAGACTTTAGATCAAAAAGATCACTGGCTGAAACTAAGCAACAAAATTGATGTAGTTATTTAGACTTTTGATAGTGAATAATCTTGAAAATATGTACAAAAACTATTTTAGGAAGAAAAAAATGTGTTTTTTCTTTTTCTCTCACTTCCTTTTTTTCTCTCTCTTTCTTGAGTATTGAACTTTTTCATAAAAAAATGTTTTTTCATAAAGAAATTAAATTTTTTGTATAAAAGATTATCTTACTACTAATTTAACATAATCAATATGAAAATGTAATCTATGTAAATTGTGATGTATTCTTTATATTTTTATGTAGATCAACATCACTATTCAAAATCGTAAGAAAGATCGAGAAGAAGAATGAGAGAATGAAGAAAACGTACTATCGGTGGTTGGTGGTGGTGGTGGCAGTGGCAGTGGCGATTGGTCTTGAGAGAAAAAAAAAAAAAAGAATTCTAAAACCCTAGATGAGAAAAATGAGAGGAGCAAAGAGAAGTTAAACAATAAAAACGATAGAGAGAGAATGAAAATTTTTCGTTTTCCAAAAATACATTTTATATCAGGGCTCTGATGGATTCATAAGTTCTTATCATCTTTGGGTGACTTAATGACTCGTGATATCAGGTTACCCAACTATCTAATTGAAACATTTTTAAAAGTTTGACTACGAAACATGCGTACTACACAAAAATGTGTAAATGCAGTGGCGGACCCAGCCACCGAAGGGACCCGTTGCACAAATTTTCATCGTGTTCACGATTCGAAACTTAAAATGGTTATTTTAGTCGGCTCGGGTCAACACACAGTTATTTTGTTGGGTCGTTTCTACTAACTTTTAAATATGGAGCGTTGTTACTATCACTTTCCGTTAACTTTCTCTTGAAACATTTATCCGTTAGTCCTACAATTAACAAATTAACAATTAAAGAAACTAAAACAAAATAACAAATCACAATTAAACATTAAACCTTGGATTGCTAAAGTTTGAACTTTAAACTCAATCCTAGATTACAAATTAACAATGAAAGAAACTAAAAATACAAATCACAAATCACAAATCAATTTTAAATTTCAGTTAGACATCACAAAATTGACTAATTACACACACTTTAAACTTTCAATCAAAGAATTTAAAAACTAAAAGACATAAACTTTGTTCAACACAATTCACAAACTCACAATTAAACCTTAATTTCACACAATGAGGATCAAATAATACTAGAATGCATAAAGATAAAAGATTAAGAAAACGAATTGGGCTTTAAAATAATTTTATTAATGGGTTTGAAATTGGGTTATAATTAATATTGGGTCAATGAGTTTAAAAATTAGTATTAGATTTATGGGGTTTCAAAATTTTGAAATATGATTGGATGTTGTTGATTTATTGTATTAATTATTTATTTAGTTATTTAGACAATCAAATTTTTTGAGGTATTAAAATTCTTTTAATAAAGTTGCACACATAATTTTTTTTAATATTATAAGTTGCACACATAAAATTTTACCGGTTGCACATATAAAATTTTTAAAAACTTTTCATTACAAAACGATGTTATTTGGGAGGGGACCCGTTGCACGTGCTACCCCTAATCAACACCTAGGTCCGCCTGTGTGTAAACGTTTGACTAAACATGGTAACATGTTATACCGGTTATTTGGAATCGATTACATGTATATGTATGCATGCATGTTTATATGAATGAATGCATGTACGTGTGTGTGGATATACGTATGTATGTATATTGTGTATAGGGGTAGCCATGACCTACCCTTAGCCATATGTAGGGACGACTGTAACAAGAGTTGGGAAACTCCATTAAATCAGTAAAACATTGTTGATCAAAATCTTCATAGATATATTATTACAAAGAAACCTAAAAGTAGGCAGCCTAGGCCGGCGACACTTAAGCCTACTAATTTTTATCAATTGTAGCCCAACTCATTTTCTATGGTTCCCTGTGAGCTCCGTCAGCAGATTGGTCACACACATCTAAATGGGATTTAGTTCATGATTATCTACTCATATATTCACAAATTTAATTAATTCAAGTTTCCTTTTTTTTTTTTTTTTAACTCTAATTACTTTTATAAGTTGTGTTGTTAATCCGTAAATAGATCTATATTATGAACTTAACTTTAAGTTAGTTTCGTTTATAGTTTGTGGAAAATTTCGGTAAAATCTCTCAAACTACATGTTTTTTTCCGATTAATTTACATATTTATTTGTATTGCTTGATAAGTACATTAACCAATTAAAACTTACGAATTTGGTTTGTTATATGATGCAACCAGTTACACACGTGACATCCATGTGGCAAAATATGCTTAGGTGACACACATTTGGTAATATATGTTTTTTCAATGAAGTCCGTCAATGAAATAATTTTCTTAAAAAACCATCGTACTTGAAATATTTTCAATTAAATCCCTTAATCAGATTTTACCCTCAAAAACATCTTAAAATTTTTGGTCAACACAAAAGTCCAATATTTGGATCAAGAAACAAAAAAAAAAAAAAGTTGAAACAAAACTATAAGAGATTTATGTAATGAAAAAAGAAAACGATTGGTCGAAACATAACTTTTATTTATAAAGTCTTATATCTTGTGCGTTGTAGAAGAACCAAAAGGCCTTTGGCCTGACGGTAAGAGGGTGGAGTTGTAAGTGAGAGGTTACGGGTTCGATCCTCGTCGGAGGCAAGTTGAAATTTAGGTGGAGTAAGTAAGTCTGGAAGTAAATGAGTAGTTTAGGAGTAGGAGTAGGATAGTTTGCCGTTAAAAAAAAAAATAAGTAGAAGAAGATAGGGATTTGATACAAAAATATAAATTAACCATCATGCTTGAAATTATTTGTATTGAAAAAACATCAACATAAACTTGTTATACATACAAAATGTAAAACAATTCGATAGATCAAAACAATTTCAGTTTTCAAGTTATAGTTTTTTGAAAAAAATAAGGGTTTTTATGAAAAGTGAAAACTTGTTTAGATGATTAAGTTTTTGTTTTAATAAAAATAATATGGATGATTATAAAATAAGAAAAATAAGATAGATGGTAGAAAAGTAAGAGAGAGAAAGAGAGTATTATAAAAAAATATAGGGTGGGTAATAGAAAAGTAAGGGAGAGAATATGAAAAGTGGTATTTTAGAAAGTGAAATGAAAATTTATGAAATTGTTGTTAAGTAAACAAGTTTTCATTTTTTAAAAAAGTGAGATGAAAATTTAGAAATTTTCGGTAACTATACATGCAGTGTTTCGGGTAACAAAATGTTGGGTAATAAATTATATTACTTTTTTGGCATCTATGCATATGTGACATGCATGTGTCGGTCAAATAATAATTTAACCAATATAAAATAGAAGTCCTGAGTTTTATTATGTTGAGGGATTTATGAAGGGACCTAGTCAATGGACACCCTTATCTACTCAATGGAACCCTAGTCAACTGTAATTAATACATTTACATAATCAAGACAGATTGTTTAATTACCAATGAGTCAAAATTACATTTTTCTAGATAAATATGCCTCTTTTCAAGATTGAATAAAGTCAAAACTCAAAAGCACATAAATTACATTTTTCTAGATAAATATGCCTCTTTTCAAGATTGAATAAAGTCAAAACTCAAAAGCACATACCCTTGGAAATTAATAAACAGTAAAAAAAACCAAATATTAATACAATATAAATGATAATTAAGGACAGTCAAATACATTATAATAATTTTTTCAGTGAACTCCGGTCCCTTCGGCTAAACTTCCGGCGACGACCACATAACTTCGGGCAACTACCTGACAGTAAAGTTGAGTTATCAAAATCAAACACAACTCTATTGATATCAAATACAAAGCAGTATCTATGTTTTGACCAGAGATTTAAGATTTTAACACACACACAAGATCAAGTGAGAGATGATGCACCCCATATGTCAAGATCAAAATCACTACCTAAGATTAACTGGTTTGAATCAATCAGAGTATAAAACCAATAACCTTGTATTGAATCAAAGTCCAATTAAGAAGTTTGCGGAATAACACTTAACTGTTTTAAGAAAAGCTTTCAAAACAAATAACACACAAGTATAATCAAAAGTCAAATATTTTGTATTGCTAAACTCAATGATTACAATCACCTCTAATCTGTTTGATTAGACGAAGAACACAGACTGTTCTTAGGGTTTTACAACCTTAGAGGCTTATGAAAAATTAATCAGAAAGCAATTACAACTGAATCAAAACATGTACGTGCAGACTTACAATAGAAAAACCTATTCTATGTATATATAAAGCCTTCTGATTTGTTTCCTTGAAAAACTTTGATTTCTCTGGTAGTAGATATGCTTGAATCTTCGAATATAAATCTCTTCCTGAATTTCAGCACATTCTGTTTATTGAACTGTTGAGCTTGAAGTCTATCTGTTGAGCAGCTTGAACTTGATCACTGACAACTTGAACTTTTGAACTAGCAGCTCGAACTTACTCAACTAACAGCTTGAACTTTGTAATTACACCGAAAATCTACTAACAGTTTGAGAAATCTAACTAACAGCTTGACATACTTAGAATATTTCCCAACAATCTCCCCCTAACTTAAATTCTTTACACAAGACTTTAAGCTTTTGTACAAATAAGGAAATAAAACAAAGTAAAACTGTTATCTACAAACTAAGGCATCCAAAAACTTACAGTTGTGAAAGTTTCTGCTTTATTGCCTTTAAAAAAATCTCTTTTCATCTCTTCTTTATCACAGTATATCTTCACTGAGCTCATTTGGAGTAACCATGCCTTTGGCAGATCAAGGAATTCAAAATTGAAGAACATGCTGGATCCGTTTGCAAATTTGAGTCTATATGTCTTTGATTTCACATATAGATCAACATGTACAATCTTCATATCCTTGGCAGCTTCTATATCTCCTCTGATAGATTCTGGATAAAAAATGCTTTTAAGATCTTTTACACTCTGCTTAATGCAAAGAAGTGGAAACCTAGACTGACTGACGGTTCCAATACGATGCATTTGTGTCAGCTCTTCTCTGGTCATCTTCTGTGCTAGATGAACTATGCTTTTATATTCTTCCTCAGGACCAGCTTCTCTTTTGACTACAAAATGATAATTTAAATCAATGTCATCCATTGATTTAGCATACCAGTAGGTAATGAGAGGCTTGGAGAAGTCATGTTGGTCGATGGTCTTTTCAATTTCCATTACTTTCTGCAACTGATGCTCAAACAGCACTCTTTTCACCTGATCAAGCTTTGCTTGTTGAATTGCTTCAGATTGAGGATCATTAGCAACAGTTTGAACAGGAGGAGGATCACTGATACCAGCTTGAATTGGTTCCTGTTGGCTTTGGACTTGTTGGGAGACTTTGGCTGCTTTCTGTTTTTCCATTTCTTTGTCATGTATGTCTTGCAGCTTTTCTGTAGGCCATGACTGAGCCATTATTCTTGGAATTCCAACAGATGCAGAGAAGTTTATCAAAAATTTTCTGTGTTCTGCCTTTGAATGCCCTGTTGGCATTTTCCTTTTCTTCTAATTCTGCTTGACCACAAACCCTCTTAGGTAATCACCTAAGGTTTCATCATCTTTCATTGGAGCATGGGTTTGCTGGTCTAAGAGATCATCCTGTTCCTCTACTAACTTTCTTGCAAATTCAGCATCATGAGCAACCTGGGCTTCTTTAGAGGAGAATTTAATCTTTGGAGCTTCAATTAGAATGCCTTTGCCCTTATCTCTGAAAGCAGATGATGTGGATTGGACTGTACAGACAGGAGCCTGATTTCCTTCTCTGATAACAACTCCAGTTGTTCTGATTGGAGCAACTTGAGTTTCTAGGCTAACAGCTTGAGTAGCTGTTGGGATTGTTAGCCTAGAATCTGGGACTGTTGGAGCAGGAGTTGAAGCTGTTTGGACTGAAATAGGGATCTCCTGATTCTCCCCCTTTTTGGATGCATTGTTTGGCCAGGAGGACCTATAACCTTTGCCATTAGGGATCTGTCAATATCATAAGTTGCAGACTAGCCTCAAGATCATCAAATGATAGTGGTACTTGTGATCTATCACTGGCAGGAATTCCAGAAGTAGAAACATCTGGGCCCCTTTGTTCTTGGTACTGGGGACTTCCAGAAGGTGCTTGCACACCCTCTGTTGCCATGGGTGTGGTCTTAGTGATGTTGACACTAGCCTGTGCCTCTTGTGCAGAGACATCAGTAGTGTCAGCCACAAACCCCATATGGACATCCTCTGATGGGATGGCCACCTCCAAATTGAGGGTGGGAGTGTCCTCAGTGGGTTCCCTTTGGATATTCTGTGCAGAAGTGTCCTCCTGCACAGGGATATTTGGCTCTGGTATTAGGGCTGAGGAGGAAGGAGCTCCTGAAACCCTTTGTCTTTTGTATTGTATGAGTGGGGATGTAGGTGTGATAGAAGGAGCAGATGGTATATTTGTATCATGAGGAGTGGGTTGGGGTCCTGGGGGTGAAGCAGTGATGGATGGCTGAGCCTGCTCAGGACCCTCTCCTCTGTTTATTGGATTGATGCCCAGCATTGCAGATGGCAATGAGACATCTACATTCAAAAAATTGGCACTAAGTTTTAAATGTCTTTTTATTGTTGGTAAAGAGTGCCTATGGGAAACATGTATCCTTTTATGTATATTAAAATTATTGCAAGATCTTGCAATTATTTCAGCCAAAAACCGTGGATACATAAAAAATTTCCCATTCTTTAGGGCATGATGCCTTAACATCCCCTGAAAAATCATGTTTGAAAATTGAACTGTTGGCCCGTTGATAAACACACTAAGACAGTGGCTATATTTGAAGAAAATTCTGACCAACCAGTTCTTTTAGGGCTTATACACTATTGTATAATATGCACAAGATATTTCCATTTAGGGGCAAAATGTGCTTTAAAGAAAGTAAAAGAATCAGTAGGGCCCCTATACGGCTATACCCTATTGCAAAAAGGCCTTCATGTAAGGCAGTAAGGGATAGATCAGAAATACCTGTGGCATCTTGAAGATGCAAGTGTTGGCGGATGGTTTCCTCAGTAACAGAAATAGGGTTGCCATCGATTTTGGATGTCAAAGAGGTGACTCCGTTGATGGTTTTGACAGAGGCATATTTCCAAAACTCCTCTATATGAGATATATAGATGGTAGGGTTTATAGTGAGGGCATGATGGATATGGGAACTTAGAAGGAAGTCCATCATGTCGTGGAATGGTTGAAGGTTAGTGTGTTTGAGTGAATAAGAGAGACAATTGTGTTCTTTGACAAACTCTATTGACGATCAAGACGGTGATTTTAGGTTATGAGAGATGTGTGTGTGAATCGCTCAGAGAGAAGGTGTGGAAAAGATCGTGGAAGATATTTTTGCAACTGGTAGTTACAATTGAACGAAACTGGGACCTTTAAAGGTTTGGATATTTCGAAAATATCTAATCCCGCGCACACACTTATAAGAAATTACAGAAGTACCCTGCACACTTTGACAGATCAAGGCTATGTTTGGTAGAGAGCTTCTAAGAACTTTTAAGAGCTATTAGAAGCTTTTATTTTGAATAAGCTCTACTAAAAAATAAAATCTTTGTTTGGAAGGATACATAGAGCTTTTATTTTCTCAAAAATAAGCTCTTTTATAAAAAGCTAGTGCAAGTAGCTTTTGAAAAGCTCCGGAGCTTTTAGTCAAACATATTTACCTTTTTACCATTCTATTAATCATAAACTACCACCTTTAATTAATATTAATGCCCTTTTACGTAATTTAATACTAAAAACTATAGCTACAGCTACTTTTACCAAACACATTTATAAAACTAAAAGCTCCAGCTCTTTTAAAAAGCTTCAGCTCTCAAAAGCTTCAGCTACTAAAAGCTCTACCTCTTTTAAAAACACAAAGCTACAGCTAGTTTCGCCAAACATACCCCAAGTGAAAACAACTAACAGTCCGAGTGAAATGAACTAGCAGCTTGAGAAAAGACTCAAGTTGTTAGTTGAAAATTAAGCATATTCTAATGAAACAGTGTCTCCCCCTTAATCAAGCATATGAAATAAATATATTCTTCATAAAATAAGAGAGAATGATGAAAAACAAATTAATCCATATTAACCATGCCAATATTTGATACTAGGAAGGTGAATCTTCCTACATCAAATGGTTTTGTAAATAGATCAGCTAACTGATCATCTGTATGAATTTTGGTAACCTGAATTAATTTCTTCTCATTACAATCTCTTATAAAATGAAATCTAATGTCTATATGCTTGGCTTTGGGAAATTTCACTGGATTTTGTATGATGCTTATGGCACTTGAGTTGTCAATGTAAATAAGAGTAGATAAGAAGTTCATACCATAGTCTCTCAGTTGATTATGAATCCACATCACTTGGGAACAGCAGTTGGCAGCTGCTACATATTCTGCTTCAGTAGATGAGGTGGAGACAGTTGTTTGCTTTTTGCACTGCCAAGAGACCAGTCTTGCTCCTAGATATTGACATCCACTAGTTGTGGATTTTCTGTCAATGTTGCACCCTCCATAGTCACTGTCAGAGTAGACTGTTAGTTCAAGTGGAGAGTCTTTAGGATACCATAGACCAAATGAGGTTGGCCCTTGAGAAATCTAAAAGTTCTCTTCACAGCAAACAGATGTGAGTCCTTTGGAGCACATTGAAACCTGGCACAAACTCAAACAGCAAACACTATATAAGGTCTAGAAGATGTGAGGTACATTAGTGAACCTATCAAGGATCTGTATAGGTGAATGTCCACATCTACTCCATCTTTGTCTGCATCAAGCTGCTTGTGAGTGTTGAAACACCCATTTCAACATAATATAATAATAATGGGGTTGCAGTAAATTAATTATAATTAAAATAGTTTTCAAAGAAAATTGGGCATGACCCGTTCACACGGAGTCAATATCCCAGTTTGGTTATAAACCATAATTTGGAATGTAAAGTAATTTACAAGATAATTATAAATAGTTACAACAACTATCATCCATCAAAGACATTAGGAGTCTATATGTACACATCTAAGTGTGTTGGTAGACAGACTACCCGAAAATATCACAATATTAAATTTACTTTTACCGAATGTCAAGACTTCAATTGTGGTCCGTTTAAACTCTAGGACCAGGGTCAGCAATCACCTTGCCTTTACTAATCCACCTGAGGTATATAAAAGTGAAGGGTTAGCAAATAAAATTTGCTAAGTGAGTTACTAGATTGATATGGAGTGCAAAGCATACAACATGTATAAATGTTAAAATGATTATGAAATGACAAGTGCAATATCTTTTTAATAAAATAATATGGGCATAGCCCATTAATTTGCATAGGTTGCGGTACATGACCCACTAACCCGCCGTTGCCAACAGCTATGGATCAATGTCCAGCTGCGCAACTCCAACCGGCGCCCGAAGTCCGGCCACCTACCCACGAGCTCATGTGGTGTAGGAATTTATACGCACAAACACAAAGTAAGGCGCTTGATAATAATAATAATGATAACCTGGATATCCGGTGAGGCCAAGGATAAATGAGCATAGCTCACAAAGGGGTTAATCAAGAGTAATCATATGAACATGAAATGAATAATCATCATGTGTAGCATAAAAGCCATGATATGTATGAAGAAGGAATCAAAGCATAATCAAGATGCTGGCGTGTATAATGGGGTATCAAATAAGGTATGCTGGTCATAGGCCATGATCAAGTAATAAACCGCCAATAAGGCAGTATAATAAAATCAGTGCAATGCATCATATAAGAGGATGATGCCAAATAGATATTCACAATGTCTTTAATAAAATAAACATGTAATTATGTATGCAACACACACATCAATGCTAGAACTCACAGTACAATAGGCTATAATAGCCTTTAATGCTCAAAACGGCCGATAAGTCACTTAATGCCTCGAACCGATAACCGACACTTCTTCCAGCTTCAAACCTATTAAATAATGATGTTCAAAGTATTCATTAGCTTATAATAGTATATCATAAGATTTGGAAGTTAATTGAAGTGTTTAAACGTTTTCGGTTTAAGTGTCCGAATTTATCGACACTGATACGAGTTATTGAGTTCTATAGACTTTTGGTCGATGTTAAACGTTAATTTAAGTGTTATAAGATTATAAAATGATCTCATCATTTTATAGTATCATTATAGGGCTTAAAATAAGTGTTTCGGGTGAACCGGGTTCGACTCGTACTACTTTCGTATTTTGACCATAACTTTTTCATACGAACTCGGATTTAGGTGATTCAAAAGCCCAGACGAAGAGGACACATAGGGCTACAATTTTTATTTTGTAAAAAGTGGCCCATCTGGTGTTAAACTCGGCGAGTTCATAGGATAACTCGGCGAGTTCCTCAATGACGATATTTCAGCCTCTGCTCGTAACTATTCTGCCCAAACTCGACTTGAACTCATTTGAAACACCTTTAAACTTGGTTTTAAGCTATATTTGATGTACATAAACATATAGGAACATACTTTAATTATTTATATCACAAAACTCATTAATTTATCACTTGGTTATTCTTGAATTTACACATATGAAAACCAATTCAAAATTCCATAAGAACCACTTGATTCTTGTAATTATAATTCAGAATTACACTAATCATTCATGTATATACTTTTAACTTCATGAAACATGATTTATTTGATTCCTATTTATATCCTCCATTATTTCTATAGCCACGGAGAAGGAGAGGATGATGAAATACATATATATCCAAGTTTTAGATGCTCACCTTGATTTTATTAAGCTTCAATATTCAATCCTTTAGTCATTTCTTGGCCAAGATCATCAAGAAATTCTCAGCCCTAACCTGGCCTTTTTCTCCAATATGTATAAGCAGGAAATTAAAGTGAAAAAATGAAGAAGGAGAAGAGCTCGTAGATTGGGGGTTAAAATCCCAATTATTTGCAAACTTACCACCACACCCCTTCACCTCTTCCTTGCTTTCAATTTCTAGCCATCATTCTTTATTTAATCAATTACATGCAATGATAGCTTGTACACAAGGCTTTAGTGGTTTGTACTTGAGCATATGGATAACTAATTTACAAGTCTTTAAAGCATATAGTCCAAGCACTTGAAGCTTGTGACCAATAATTCTATAATAATCATGATTAGAATATTCAATTATAATTCGTTTGAAAATTTTATAGATTGAATTTGTACCTTTATTATAAGGGTATTATTGCGAGATATGAATTAACCGGACTCGAATATATGTATAAATCCAGTTTACCTATTTATAGGTTTGTAATTTAACATTAACATATATTGTCTGAGATAATAAAAATTTCAGTCTTTACATATTGATTAACAAAATTAAATCACTCAATTCATTAGTTGAGTGTATAATTAGTAGTTTAATTATTATATCAAATTTGAGGATGTTACAAGTGTCCATTGGAGTACTAGCAACTTTGGTATCTTTGTAGCCAAACTTTTCCAGAATGTCTTTAACATACTTTGATTGACTTATAAAAAGTCCTGTGGGCTTCTGCTTGACCTGCAATCCTAGAAAGAAGGTGAGTTCTCCCATTGAACTCATTTGAAACTTTTTGTGCATCAATGTCTCAAACTCTTTGCACAGACTGTCATTTGTGGACCCAAAGATGATATCATCAATATAGATCTGAACAAGCAGAATCTCAGATTTGATGGACTTTGTGAACAATGTTTTGTCCAGAGTACCTCTCTTGAATCCATTTTGTTGAAGGTATGATGACAGAGTGTCATACCATGCTCTTGGGGCTTGGTGGAGTCCATAGAGGGCTTTGTCTAATTTGTAGACTCTGTTTGGATACTTATAGTCCTCAAATCCAGGTGGTGGACACACATAGACCTTTTATTCGATTGTACCATACAAGAATGCAGATTTGACATCCATTTGGTACACTTTAAATCCTTTGAAGCTGGCATAAGCTAGGAACAGTCTGATGGCTTCTATCCTTGCTACTGGGGCAAAGACATCATCATAATCTATTCCTTCTTCTTGAGTGTATCCTTGTGCTACCAGTCTTGCTTTGTTCTTGATTACTATCCCTCTCTCATCCTTCTTGTTTCTGAACACCCATCTTGTACCAATTGCTCTCTTTCCTCTAGGAAGATCAACTCGAGTCCATACATTCTGAATCTTGAATTGCAATAGTTCTTCCTGCATCGCCTCAATCCAAGATGGATCTTTCAAAGCCTCAGATGCCTTCTTAGGTTCTAATTGTGACATGAAACATGCATGTTCTAAGGCAGCTAGACTAAATTCAGGAACTGCTGATTCAGCATCAGTAGACTCCTTGTGAACCATTGTCCTTGTCTGTACAGGTGTGCGTGGATCACCCATTATCTGATTGAGAGGGTGATACTTGTGAACCCTGAGTGTGGCTCTCTGTCTTTCTGAAATGATGTTCCTAGATTTGTATCATCTCCTTCAGGACTACTTGATGGTTCTGCTTCAGGAACAGCTTGACTAGAAGATGAGACTGTTTCTCTATTGGATGGAGCTGTTACCTCAGGACTTGGGATTGGCACTTCATAATCTGGATTTGTATCATGTTGAGTATCCAGTACCCCTAGTGGGTCACAAGATAGAAGTGGTAACACTGTATACTCATCCCATTTATCAGAATCTTCAACAGTCTGAAACTTTGTGCTAACAGCTTGAATATTTGTGTGACCAGCATGAGAATTTGTGGTGGCAGCTTCAACCCTGTTTTCATCAGTTTCTGCAGTATACTTAACAAAGCTCAGAGAATTTGTTAGTGAATCTAAATCAAACAACCAATCAGGACCAATGCCTTTGACATTTGCAGTGTTTTCATTAAACTCAACATTGACACTTTCTTCAATGGTTTTAGACACACTGTTATATACCCTATAGGCTTTGCTTTGAGTAGAGTATCCTACAAAGAAACCTTCTTCAGCCTTACTTTCAAACTTACCTAAGTGAGTTTTAGTGTGAAGAATAGTGCATGAATAACCAAAAGACTTTAGAAAGGCTATTAAGGGAACTCTATGATGGAATAACTCATATGGAGTTTTCCCTTGTGATTGAACAACTTGAACCCTATTTAGCACATAACAAGCTGTATTAACTGCCTCTGCCCAAAAGGTCATTTGCAGTTTGGAATCAGCTAGCATGGTCCTAGCAGCCTCAATTAAAGTTCCGTTCTTTCTTTCAACTACACCATTTTTTGTGGTGTTCTTGGTGCACTATATTGCCTTGCAATACCTTTAGACTCACAGAAACTGTTTAGGATATGATTTTTAAACTCAGTTCCATTGTCTGACCTGATCACCTTAACTTTTAAGTTGGATTGGTTTTCTATCTTAAGAATAAATGATTTAACTAGCTCAGCAGTTTTATCTTTAGTCCTAAGAAAGTAGACCCATGTAAATCTGGTGAAATCATCAACAATGACTAAACAGTAAGCTCTTTTATTCAAATTCAAAACAGATGTTGGACCAAAGAGATCCATATGAATAAGATGAAGAGCAGATGAGATTGAATTTACTTCTTTGGCCTTATGAGAAGTTTTGTGTTGTCTGCCTTTAAGGCATGCTACACAATGATCATCACAGATGAACTCCTTTTGTGGTAAACCTCTTACCAAATTCTTTTTGACTAAAACATTCATAGATTTGAAGTTCATGTGACACATCCTTCTGTGCCAAAGAGCAGACTCATTAGATGATGCTTTGGATATCAAACAGCTTAAAGTATTTGATTTGGATAAAAGATCTGTGTCCAAACAGTAGACATTGTCCTTTCTTGGTGTTCTAAGTAAAACAAGATTTTCAGGTATTTGAAAATCTTTTGAAAGAACAATGCACTCAGAGTCTATGAATTGTACAATATTTTGTTTATCACAGATTTGAGACACACTTAGTAAATTGTACTTCAGCTGCTCAACATACAAAACATCATTGAAGATCATATTGCCTGCTTTGACAGTACCTTTACCTGGTACCTTACTGTTAGGCACAAAAAGGCCTCAGTCAAACCTGTTCTGCATCTGAGGGGGAGATTCTAAATCAAACCTGTTGATGCATTTGAAGGATGAATTTAAGGCCTGTTATATGCCTTATTGAGACCTGAAAATGATTTGCAATATCAGCCTAAAGCTGTTCTATGTGTTGCAACAAAGACAGTTTTGCCCAAGCTGTTCAGTCTGCTGAACAGGCTGGACATAAACTGTCTACGCTGCTCAACACTGGTGAGCAGCTTGGGCAGTTTACAAGTGTTCTGTTCTTTGTGAACAGAACCTGTTCTTTGTGAACAGGCTAAACACTTTATGGAATATGTTTCCAAGTCCTCATGTAATGTTTTTTTACTGCAAGATCAGTTTACAAAGTCGAAGACAAAGTGGAAATCAGAACTGCTCAACCTGCCCAAGCTGTTCTGTTACATGAAGACAAAAGGATATTTGAAAAGGGTGACAGATCTTTTCTTATATCAAAATAGGCCTTTACAAAGGAAGAAAGACAGAAAGTTGACATTCCTTATTTGGTTAAAGGCAATACAACAGTAGACAAAGTGAAAAGACAAAAGTTCTGCCCACATGAAGACAAGTCTGCTTTTCAGAATGTGCAGAAAAGTTTATGTTGTCTTTTCAACAAGACTTTCCCTTTTTCCTTTCGTCCAATAAAGAAGCTTCACTTAGATCCTCTGAGTGAGTATAAAAAGAAACTTCCAAGGATTGAAAGACTAAGCAGAAAAAGCTAAGTGCTGAAACCAAGAGTGAACGTGCATTCAAAGTGTGTCTTTCATGCATGCAAGTCTGCTTGAATAAAACAGTGCTCAGTGTCTAAGCTGTTCTTGTTCAAGCTGTTCCTCTGAGTCTTGTAAACACAGTGAGTGTATTCATTGTAACTAGTTTGAGTCTGTCTTAGACTAGTAATCATATTGTTGTATCTGTCATCTCAGCTTGAACCATTCTGCATTCAAGCTCGTTTGTAATTAACATTTGTTGATAATACATACAAACATTGAGAAAATCAAGTGTAGTTTTTAAATAGCTGTATTCACCCCCCCCCCTCTACAGCTTAAGGCTATATACTTGGGATATCTTTTGGGACCTACAACTGGTATCAGAGCAGCTTAGAGTGTGTGTCATTCTAGATCTCTCATTCTCCCAAAGTTTCCATGGACAACAGTGCTGCAAGTTCCTCATACTATGACAATGGCTCAATGGGCAAACCTCCAAAGTTCAATCATCGGAACTTTTCTGGTTGGAAGTGCAGAATGATGCTCTACTTAGAGAATCTGGATGTACAACTGCCAGAAATTGTGATGGAGGGTCCCTATGTGCCAACCTCTGTTACAACTATAACTCCTGCTGTTGAAGGAGCTGCTCCTGAAATCAGAACATTTGAGAAAGCAAAAGCTCAATGGTCTGATGAAGACAAAAGGTTGGTGGCTCTTGATGCAAAGACCATAAATAACCTGGTCATTTCTCTGCCTGATGATGTGTTCAAACAGGTTGAGAAAATGAAGACTGCAAAAGAGATGTGGGATACTCTGTGTACCGTCTATGATGGACCCACAATCACACTGGATAACATGATTAACAATCTTGTTAGACAGTATGAACTCTTCTTTGCAAAACCAAAGAAGACTCTCACTGAAACCTACACCAGGTTTACTGCTCTTGTTAATGATCCCAAAACTGTTGGGATCAACAAAGACAGCCTGACTCTGGTGAACAAATTTTTAGACATCTTACCTGAAGAATGGAATTACTTTTATACAATCTTAAGAAATTCAGGTACCATCAGAAGTATGGATCTTGTTAATCTGTATGGATCCTTGCTGAATGATGAGCAGTCAAGGCAACAAAAGAGAAATGCCTTGGAAATGTCTAAGAAAGGTGCTGCCTTTGTGGCCAGCGTGAGACAACCTGTAAGTCAGATGGGTGATGTGTTCACTTAACCTGATCAACAGGCTGATGATAAGGAGGAAGTATCTGATGAGGAAGACAATGCAGTTCTTGCTGAACTGGATGATGAGCAAATGATAGCCATGCTTGTCAAAAGGTTCAACAAGAAATGGTTTGGAAGAAACATGTTGCAGGGAGGCTCAAATGCTGTTAAAAAGAAAGCATTTGATAAGACCAAAGCTGAGTGCTTCAAATGTGGCAAACCTGGCCATATAGCTGCTGACTGTGTGTCAAAAGCTGTTGGTCAGTCATCCAAACCACACAAGACAAACAGGAATGATAGCTATAGGGTTAAGTACCTTATGGCTATGGCTAAGCTGAGGAAGTTGGAAAACTCAGTGGTTTCCAACCGACAAAAGGGACTCATGGCAGAGACTTGTGACTGTGAGGAGTCTGATTCATCTTCAGATGAAGAAGACAATCAATGTCTGATGGCCAACACTGATGTCCCATCAACAAGCAACTTCAAACAGGATCTGGCTGAAGCTGAAGCCTTCAACAGCTTGGAGAACTGGAACCCTACAATAATGTATAAGGTACAAAATTTTGTGGATTACAGTTCTGAAGAAAAAGTTAAAATGTTTGAATATATGCTTGTTGATTTGAAAGCTGCTGTTGAGAAGCATACTGTTTTATCATCTGAAATCTCTAAGCTTAAAGCTGATCTTGAAACAAAATCCAGTAAACTGGACAGTTTCCATAAGTTGGAAATTGAGCTTGATGAATTAAAACACATCAACTCCATTTTACTGGAAGAAAAGAGAGAAACAGATATAAAACATGCTAAGCTTCAAAAGATAGTTGACTCTCGGTGCCAATCTGCACAAAAAGTCAGCCATTGCATAAGTCAGTAGATCCATGCACAAATCCAAGCCTATCTTGGAGGGGATCTTGACACAGCAGCTTCCATTGTTGAGGTCAATAATTTGAAAGAAGACTTGTCCACTCTTGGTGAGCTTCCAAACACTTTTATCCAAAAAGTGAATGGCAAATTAATCTCAACAAACAGGTTTGTCAGGCCTCAAAACACTGACAGCTCGTGTGAACCTAGCTCAAAAGCTGCTGATGAAATAAGTTCTTCATCAAATAAGCTTGCTGAGTGCTCTGCTGATTCACATAAGCAAAAGAAAGGAAAGCATGTCCAAACTGCAGCTGTGGACACCAAACTTGTTAACAAAACAGGCTTTGGGTCTAAAGCTGATGTAAAAAGGCATACTAATTCTTTCAATGCTGAACATTTTGAAAATAAGTTTTCAAAAGGTAAGCAGTCTGCCTTTAACAAGGATAAGTCTCATGTTGAAGGCAAACCTGCTGTGATTTCAAATAAGTTTTCTAATCATAGTGGTAAACTGGTTTTAAATGAAAATAAGTTTTTCAAAACCAGAAATAGTGATTATGTTGATAGGCAACATCAATCACATCTCAGGAAGAACAAAGGCAAAGCCATTGCTCAGCCTGAGATAGTTGGGAATAAGTTTCCTAAACCTGTGGAAATTCAAAAGCCAATAAAGCTTCCTATCTTTGACATCTGTCCTCCTAAAAAGAGGAAAGAAGAGACAGGCAAAGCTATTGCTATTGAACTTTCCACTCAAGCTGTTGATTCATCAAATAGTAATAAGTTTGCTAAATCTACTGGTAAAATCAATAGAAATAACTCAGAATGTGTTTCTGAAAGGTCTTCTTCCAAAAATACTAAAAGGAGAAAATGTTATAAATGTGGAATGAAGACACATCTGGCCAAAGACTGTCCTGAAACAGAGGACATGAGGCCTGCTGACAGAGATGGTTCCCTCACAGCTAACAGAAACAGTGTTGGAAACATCTTAGTCAATGAGAGTGGTATCCAAACTTATACCATTCAAATAGGAAATATTAGTGTTGACATCATTAATCCATCAACAAATGTTGATGAAGTAGGAGAACTCATCTCTGTGACGAGTTCCCCTAAAAATAACTAATATTCTTCTTGTCACTCTGTAGGAAACACAACCATCCCAGGTTTGGTACTTGGACAGTGGCTGCTCAGGGCACATGACAGGTTGTAAGGACCTGCTGAGTGATCTCAGGCCTGAAAAAGGGCCAAAAGTCACATTTGGTGACAATGTACAAGGATCCACTGAGGGATATGGAACTCTTAAAGCTGGTGCTGCATTGTTCAAAAGAGTAGCCTATGTGGTTGGGCTAAAACATAATCTTGTTAGCATAAGTCAACTGTGTGATGCTGGCTAGAAGGTTAACTTTGATGAGCACCTGGGTTACATATTAGATCCCCAAGGCAAAGTTGTGTTGTGTGCTCAACGAAAGAAATGTGTATATGTTGTGGACATGCAATCTGCTGATCCCACAACTGAAACCTGTTTTCTCACAAGAACAAATGCAGACCTAAACTGGTTATGGCACAAAAGGCTGTCACATCTGAACTTCAAGAACATCAATAAACTCTGTAAGAAAGAGTTGGTGACAGGTTTGCCTTCTATGACCTTTGTTAAGGATAAACTCTGCACAACTTGTGAGAAAGGCAAGCAGAGGAAATCATCTTTTAAATCCAAACCTAATTTTTCTATTGATACTCCTCTCTTCTTAATCCATATGGACTTGTTTGGACCTGTTAATATCCCAAGTCTAGGAGGAAGAAGATACACTCTAGTAATGGTTGATGAGTTCTCCAGGTATACATGGGTTATCTTCTTGAAGAGCAAAGGAGAGGCTGCTAGAGAAATTATTGGATTTGTGAAAAAGATGGAAATGCTGAACTCTGTCGAAGTGAAGCAGCTTAGAAGTGATCATGGTACTGAATTCAGAAACAGTACTCTTGAAGACTTCTGTGAAGAGAAAGGAATCACTCAAAACTTTTCAGCTGTAAGCACTCCACAACAAAATGGAGTTGCTGAAAGGAGAAACAAAACTCTCATTGAAGCTGCTAGAACCATGCTGTGTGCATCTGGTTTACCTTCATCATTCTGGGCTAAAGCTGTTAACACTGCTTGCTTCACCCAAAACAGATGCTTAGTGGTGAAAAGGTTCAACAAGACTCCCTATGAGCTGCTCAAAGGGAGGAAGCCAAATGTCAGTTACTTCCATGTGTTTGGTTGTCCCTGTTTCATTCTGAATCAAAGGGACCAACTGGCAAAGTTTGAACCAAAAGCTGATGAAGGTGTGTTTGTTGGTTACTCTGCTATCTCCAAAGCCTACAGAGTATACAACAACAAAAGAAAGGCGATAGATGAATCTATCAATGTCACCTTTGAAGAGTCCAAGAATGCTTCCACCAAAGCTGTTCCTGAATCAGTTTCAGGAGAATTAATCTTTGATGATCTCATGCATTCAAACAATGAAGATGACTCAAAAGCTTCCACTACATCCAATGTGGAACCTGTTAATCATGATGGGCATGATGATGATTATGTCAATACACCCTGTGTGAATAAGTGTACTGACTTAATTACAACTACATGTTCTGAACCTATCAATGTTGATTTTCCTAGTTCCTCTGCTGATATGTTCAACAGTGGTCAGTCGTGTTCAACAAGTGAACAGGCTCAAGACAACAGTGTGTCTGAAAATCTTGAGAGCTGTTCAACAGGACCTGCTGAAGATGCTGATAACTCAGGAGAATCCTCATTGAAGAATGATCCTAAGTGGATCAGATGTCACCCCAATGATCAAATAATTGGTGACATCAGCAAAGGGGTACAAACAAGGTGGGACAGCTTAGGGAACTTCTGTATGTTCTCTAGTTTTGTTTCACTAATGGAGCCAAAGAAAGTGGAAGAAGCACTAAAAGATGCCAATTGGATCACTGCCATGCAAGAAGAACTCAATCAGTTTGAGAGAAATAAGGTATGGAAGCTGGTCCCTGCTCCTAAAGGTAAAACTATAATTGGCACTAAATGGGTTTTCAGGAATAAAATGGATGAGCAAGGTCATGTCATTAGAAATAAGGCAAGACTGGTTGCTCAGGGTTATAGACAGGAGGAAGGAATTGACTATGATGAGACATTTACTCCTGTGGCTAGGCTAGAAGCAATTCGTTTGTATCTAGCCTATGCTGCTCATAAGAGCATTAAGGTATTTCAAATGGATGTGAAGAGTGCATTTTTGAATGGGAAGCTGCAAGAAGAAGTCTATGTCAAACAGCCTCCAGGTTTTGAAAATGAACAACATCCAGGTTTTGTCTATAAGTTGGACAAAGCTCTCTATGGTCTCAAACAAGCCCCTAGATCCTGGTATGATACTCTTACTGAATTCCTTATGAGCAATGGGTATTCCAGAGGTAAAGTGGATACCACACTGTTCATAAAGAAGGTTAAGTCTGATATTATGCTTGTTCAAATTTATGTGGATGATATAATATTTGGTTCTACAAATGAGCAGTTATGCAAGAATTTTTCATTACTCATGAAATCCAAATATGAAATGAGAATGATAGGAGAAATTACTTTCTTTTTAGGATTACAGGTTAAACAAACCTCAACTGGAATTTTTATAAATCAAAGAAAGTATACTTTAGATCTATTGAAAAAGTTTAAATTTGATCAAAGTTCTCCTATTAAAACCCCAATGGCAACCAATGTAAAATTGGATGCTGATGCCAGTGGCAAAACTGTTTCAGTAACAGCTTACAGAGGCATGATTGGGAGCTTGCTATATATAACTGCTAGTAGACCTGATATTATGTTTGCCACCTGTTTGTGTGCTAGGTTCCAAGCTGATCCAAAGGAATCTCATCTAGCTGCTGTTAAGAGAATCTTCAGATACCTGAAGGGTACACCAGGTTTGGGTCTTTGGTATCCCAAAGACTCAAGCCTTGAACTAACAGGTTATTCAGATTCTGATTTTGCAGGCTGCAGACTAGATAGGAAAAGCACAACAGGTGGGTGTCAACTCCTTGGTGGTAAGTTGATAAGTTGGTGTAGCAAGAAGCAGAACTCAGTGTCTACTTCTACTGCTGAAGTTGAGTACATTGCTGCTGGAAGCTGCTGTGGGCAGATTCTGTGGATGCAGCATCAGCTTGAAGACTATGGGCTTGTGTATAGGAAAATTCCTATTCTGTGTGATAACACAAGTGCCATAGCCATTTCCAACAACCCAGTATTTCATTCAAGAACAAAGCATATTGAGGTCAGACATCACTTTATCAGGGATCACATTCAGAAAGGTAATGTAGAGGTAAGCTTTATTTCCACAAATGAACAGCTTGCAGACATTTTCACCAAACCTCTTGATGAAACAAGGTTTAATTATCTTGTCAGCAAGCTGGGCATGTTAAACAAAAGTGACTAAGTGTCCTCAAAGGTATAAGACCTTGTATGTCTCACACTGCTCAAGTTTCTCAGAACAGCTTAGACAGAACAGGCTATACATGTTCTGTACTTAGCCATTTTTCTGAAATCCTTAAACAGCTTGAACATACAACAGGCTGAACAAAAAAAAAACAGTTTACTCGTCCAGCCTGCTCTGATGGTCCATTCTTCACCCTGCTCATTCCTTCACACTGATGTACAAGCCATTGTCTTGTAACCTGTTCAGCTATTGAACACAACCTGATCTTAAATTAGAACACAGGTTGAATGCACAGCGTGAAGAGTGAACAGCTTGAAGAATGAACAGCCTGTGATGACCTTACTCATCACAGGTTTGACCAACAGCTTAGACCAACAGTTTTTAATTACCTTTCTTCACAATTAAGTTACTTAGTTTCTGTTTTTATTTAACTTAATTACTGCGGATAATGTGGGTTACATGTGTTAGTGATTAAAAAGGGCTCAAGTGGTCTGACAAACGGTCTGACATGGATAACCGTTCCGTTTTCCGTTAACGACCTTTTTCAAATCAACCGCCCAAATATTTCTCTCTCATACCCACTCACATTCAAATTCTATAAATACCTCAGACTGTTTCATATTCGTCTTCTTCACTACTACCATAAACCTCCTAAGAACCCTAAAAATCGACTAAGTGTCTTGTGCTTCTGCTACTCTCACTACTTTCAAAATGGCTCACTATAACAATCCCTTTCTACCAGTATTTGTTGGTGATGATGTACAGAAACACTCATCAATCACCACAATGCTAACCATTAAACCCACTAACTACATTGCCAACCTCACAATCCCCAAAAACTATGTGGGGAAAGGTTATGACCAAATGGTGGAGTTTTTGTCAGTTCATCCGTTGAACTACGCCATGACTGCTACTCCTGGTGTCCTGTACCAGGAGATGGTATATGAGTTTTGGTACACTTGTGCCTACAACCCCAATACCAAAGTCATCAAGGGAACTATTCTCAATGGGACTCAGACCATTGAGATTACTGCTGATCTTCTCAGGGAGGTTTTTCATTTGCCCATTGCTGATTCATATGACATGCCCCAGCCTGAAAATGAACAAATTGGAAATTTGCTACGCTTCTGTGGTGTAGCAGAATCTAAAATTGGAGCTACGCTGTACAGGAAGGATCTGTCTCCTACCTATAGTTTTCTCTTTGCCCCAGTGGTGATGTGCTTCAGTAGCAAAGTTGGTTCATTTGACCAACTGAGCCGTGATGAAATCCCAATAGTCCTACAGCTGGTGGATGGGACTACATTGGACATGGCTAAGTGGATCTTCCTGAACTTGAGGAATCTGGTACAGCAGGAGCCAAGACCAGCTGCTATTCGATACCCCAGATTTCTGAGCCTCATATTCAGGCATATTTGTGGTGAGCACTTGTACAATTCTCAACCTTTACTTCATACTGCTGCCTTCCCTGTAATAGGGAATAGATTTTTCTACACTGTTGTTCTTCCCAATGAGCCTCCTCTGTCAACACCAATGAGGAGGTTGTTAGGATTGGTGGAAGGACCCTCTGATGTGAGGGTGGATCCAGAAGCTGCTCCCAAGAGAAAATCCAAAGCCAGGTCCAAACTTGTTAAAAGGACCATGGCAACCACTGAAGCTGGGCCTCTCCACAAGAAGGCCAAAACAGCTCAGTCTGAGTCTGCTCCCTTAGCCTCTGTGGCTGACGGGGAGCAGGCTCCTCACCCTGGTTCATTCGTTGAACCTAAAGCCTCTGTGGTTGGTGCCTTTGTGGCACCTGAGACTATGGAACAGGTCAACCCACCTGTTTCTGACCCAGTCTCTAAACCTGTCCAGTCTAAACCTCTCCTCTCCTCTCCCCAATCACCCACTTCATCCATCCACTACCAACGCAAATCTCTAGCCAAAAAGAAACCAGCCCAAACAATCAGCTCCTCTGTTCCCTCTCAACAGAGTTCAGTTGTAAGAGAAGCCACCCCTGCTGCCTCTCCTATTTTGGGAGAAGGTTCAACACAATTGGAGCCTGCTTCACTCCAACCTGAGTCCACCCAGAGTCAGCCTAAACCCCCTGGTTCCTCCCAACAGGAGCCAGTTGTACAACAAAGATAGCCACCTCAACTATTCCAGCCTCCCAACAGGCTGAGAATATTAAAAGACAGGAGCCCTCTCCACTCCATACTGAGTCAACAATGTCCCCATCTCAAACCTTCTTACACCCTGACTCTGCACGAGGTGCCCACACTGCTGGTCTAGACCAATCAGCAGCTCAGCCTCAAATTTCTGCTACCTATGATACAGCTGTTCTACACCAAACAGCTGCTGAGGGACCAACAACCCAAGCTGATGAACCTCAGGGAACATACCATCCCTTGGGTGAGGCTGCTCCTTCTATGCAAAATCCATCAGCAGGTTTCACCACTGCTGATGTTGAAATGCATATCCCATCTCCCCATGATGAGGTGCTTTTACACCAAGGCACTGCAGAGGGAACACCCACTGGCCTTCATGAAGGTGCTGCAACACAAGCAGCATCTGAAAGGCTCCCAACATCAACCCCTTCTCCTGATGATGCAGCTACAGCCGCTGCTGAGGGACCCTTTGACCCCTCCAAGCTGGGCCACATTACTTTTTCCCAGGCTATGGAGCTTCTCTCAAACGTTTCTCTTCCCTCTCCATCACATCCACAAACACCAGCCTCATCATCTTCTTCTCCATCAACCCAATCTAAACAGTCCACCCACACACCTCCATCTCCTAAAGACCTGCCTTTGAAGGATCAGCTTTCCCTGCTGACCAACAAAGTTGGTTCTTTAGAAACCTCTATGACCTCTCTACCCTCTCTTATTTCAGACTCTGTGTCTGAACAGCTTAAGGGATTCTTTGATTTGTTCAAGGATTCCTTCCCTGCCACTCCACAACCTGATAATTCTCCAATGCTTGCACTCACTGCACAGCTGCAAAATGTATCCACATCCCTCTCCTCCATTCTTTCACTACAACAGGACTCTGTGTCCTCAATGACATCTATTTCTCAACAGCTGTCATCTCTCCTAACTTCTTGCAATTTTACTCTTTCTGACACTCTGGCCAGCTTGAACACACTCATTGGCTCCCTATCTCATTCTGTGTCATCAAACCTTGCTGATGTGCAAGACTCTCTTGAATTACATTTTGCACAGCTTCAAAGTTTGTTGTTCACAGCTTCTGATAGGGAAAACATTGTTAAGCTGACCTCCCTTGCTGATACCCAATCCTCTTCTCTTCAAACCTGCCTTTCCCAGTTTGCAGAGGTGAAGGACAACTTGACATTCTTAGTGAATAGCCTTGTTGGCCCCAGGCCTGCTGCCAAAGCTGCTGGCAAGCCTGATGACTTCGTGTCTTCAGGCAGACCAGGTGTTGAAGGTGCTGGTACATCTCCTTCAAAGGGGGAGAAGTCATCTGCCTCGAAGACTAAGTCTAAGGGGGAGAAAACTTCTTCTCCTAAGGAGAAATCAGTGCCTGCAATACTCACTGGTCATCCAGCAAGAGCATCTGCAACAGGTACAATGGAGGGTGCTTCCCAAGCTGCTCATCCTACTCAGGTTGAATCTCCAATCCCTGCTCAGTCTATGGGGGAGGAATTCACTCCTGAGGGCAGGACAAGCAGCAGAAGGAGGCATCTGATTCTTGAAGAAGAAGAAGAGGAGGAGGAGGAAAGTCCTGAAGCTGCTGTCACTACAGCAGCTAAAGGAAAAGAAAATGCAGCAACTGATCCCCAACTCCGAAGGCGGCAAAGATCAAATTTCACAAAGCCAGGGCCAAAGAAATGGGTCTTCCTATGCACAAATACTTTGAGTTTAGAGAAGAACAGCTTCAAGCCCTGGAAGCTCTAAGGAAAGAAGAAGAATCTGCCAAAGCTGCTAAGTCTTTTGCACTTCAAGAGGCAAGGAAAGTGAAAATGTCCTCTCTGGTTGTGCAAAAGAAAATATTGGAAGCTGCTAAGGGATCAACAGAAGAGAAGGAAGCAGAAAAAGAAAAGAGTGCTCTGGTCTCAGTGACCAAAACCTCAGTGCCTACTGCAAGAGCTCAGTACCACTTTGACAACCTGGCAAGAAGAAAATTTCAAGATGTTGCTGATAGAAGGCTTGCCAAGGAAGCAATTGTCAAAGCTGTGCCCATATCAAGAAAAGGCAGTCAGTGGAAGTTGAAAATAACCAGAATGGGTGCAACAGGCCCAGAACTAGAAACATATGACTACACTGATGTTGCACAAATGGGGTACAGAGAATGGATCGAGCTGGCAGTTGCTCTGAGTGAGTCTAAGTCAGAAACTGCTAAGACTATCAGAGCATATGTCAAGAAGCTGATGGAGAGAGTGAAGAATCTTGGCCTGATCTCCAAGGAAGTTAGTGAAGGTGTCTATGTGACACAACCAAAAATAAAGGTCAGGAGGACAAGGAAGGATACTGAGCTGGAGGAACTCCTCATCATGATTGAACAGGGTGACATTGCTGTAGAAATCAAAGGAGTAAATCACAGTCTGCCTAAGGGAATAGAATTTGAAGATGGCAAGCTGATTGAAGAGCCTGAGCTGGGGGTATTTTTTGTAGATCCCCTGACACAGAAGGAATGCTTTCAAAGAGCATCTGATCTTCACAAAGTAGGCCTCAAGCAGCTTGTAGCATTCAGACTGTCAAACTCTTTTAAGCAATCTGTCAAGTGGAGAGCAACTATTTGGGATCAGCTTAGAGGATTCCATGAAAGAGGAGAGCTCAATCATCCAAGTTTTATGTTCCTCAGAGTTGAAATGGAGGAATTGGATGAAACCAGAGAGCACTTAGAGAAAATGTTAGGAGAAGGAATGCCACCACCACCATCTTGAAGTCCATCGACCATCTGGGTAGGTGAAGAATGGAAGCTGTCCATCAGTTGGACAGGCTTACCATTATCTGCTCCCAACACAAACAGTCCAAAGTCTACTGTACATTAGTTGTAATTTAATTACATAAGTTGTAATTTTTCTTTTACATTAGTTGTAATATACATCAGTACATCAGTTGTACTTTTGTAAAAACATGTGTTGTTTTATGTAATCAAGAATCAGTGTATATATAAACTGATCTTTTACTTTACTTTGATGTTGTAATTTTATTTCAGCAAATGTACTGTAAAAATATATAGTGATTTTTGATAAGGCCAGCTTAGACTGGTTATTGCAAATAGGGGGAGATTGTTAAGCACAAAAAGGCCTCAGTCAAACCTGTTCTGCATCTGAGGGGGAGATTCTAAATCAAACCTGTTGATGCATTTGAAGGTTGAATTTAAGGCCTGTTATATGCCTTATTGAGACCTGAAAATGATTTGCAATATCAGCCTAAAGTTGTTCTATGTGTTGCATATGTTGCAACAAAGGCAGTTTTGCCCAAGCTGTTCAGTCTGCTGAACAGGCTGGACATAAACTGTCTACGCTGCTCTACACTGGTGAGCAGCTTGGGCAGTTTAGAAGTGTTCTGTTCTTTGTGAACAGAACCTGTTCTTTGTGAACAGGCTAAACACTTTATGGAATATGTTTCCAAGTCCTCATGTATTGTTTTTGACTGCAAGATCAGTTTACAAAGTCGAAGACAAAGTGGAAATCAGAACTGCTCAGCCTGCCCAAGCTGAATAGTTACATTAAGACAAAAGGATATTTGAAAAGGAAGAAAGACAGAAAGTTGACATTCCTTATTTGGTTAAAGGCAATACAACATTAGACAAAGTGAAAAGACAAAAGTTCTGCCCACATGAAGACAAGCTGCTTTTCAGAATGTGCAGAAAAGTTTATGTTGTCTTTTCAACAAGACTTTCCCTTTTTCCTTTTGTTCAATAAAGAAGCTTCACTTAGATCCTCTGAGTGAGTATAAAAAGAAACTTCCAAGGATTAAAAGACTAAGCAGAAAAAGCTAAGTGCTGAAACCAAGAGTGAACGTGCATTCAAAGTGTGTCTTTCATGCATGTAAGTCTGCTTAAATAAAACAGTGCTCAGTGTCTAAGCTGTTCTTGTTCAAGCTGTTCCTCTGAGTCTTGTAAACACAGTGAGTGATTCTTAGTGAGTGTATTCATTGTAACTAGTTTAAGTCTGTCTTAAACTAGTAATCATACTGTTGTATCTGTCATCTCAGCTTGAACCATTCCGCATTCAAGCTCGTTTGTAATTAACATTTGTTGATAATACATACAAACATTGAGAAAATCAAGTGTAGTTTTTAAATAGCTGTATTCACCCCCCCCCCCCTCTACAGCTTAAGGCTATATACTTGGGATATCTTTTGGGACCTACACTTACCTCCCTTGGAATTTCCTCCAAATGCAACTAATCCTCCTTCAAAGCCTTTGAAATTTGACAAGCATTCAGAATTGCCTGTCATGTGCCTAGAGCATCCACTGTCCAAATGTCATCTTGTTTTATGTTGTGACCTGTGGGTGCCCTGCACAAATAAAAGCTTAGTCAGTAGTGGAGTAAACCCAAACCAAGTTGGTTTTGGGTTGTCCTTGTGCATTGACATAACTAAACACTGTTTGTGACTTTTTATACTCAGTGAGATCCACTGGTGGATTCTGTGAAGAATATTTAGTTATGACATGAGGTATCCAGGTGTTCTTTCCAACCTTTTCATTAACAGTCTCAGATGATCCATTACCAGTTCCAGTTTTAGGCTTAGCAGTTTGAACTGGATTTTTAGTGCTAACAGCTTCAGAGTTTGCACTACCAGTTCCAACTTTAGGCTTAGCAGTTTCAACTTTTGTATCAACAGTTTGATCTGAGTTTTTGCCTTTAACACACCAAATCTGTTTAAAATTTGATTTGGATTTTTCCAAAACTTGTTTTTGGTGTGTAGACTGGCGTTTGTTGACTTTTAAGAACCTGTGATCAACTATCTTCTTTGGAATTGGTGCAACAGGTGGTTTGGCCTTAGAATTCTTTGTGTTTTGAACAAATGCCTGTTTCTGAACCACAGTCTGTTTTGCAACAGATGGTTTGTACAAACAATGCCTGGCCAAATGGTTTTTCCTGCCACAATGGAAACATCTTTTGACTGTTTTGATTGGAGAACCAGTTTTGTTGGACCATAACTGGTTCTTGTTCCTTTGATTTCCCCTTACCTGCTGTTGTTTGGGAACTTTTGGACACCATGCTTTTGGCATGTGCAGATTGGAACAGTTTTACCCCTTTTATTACCTTTTGAGGAAGATGCAATGTTACAGTTAGAAGGTACAGAAACATGTGGAGCAGCATTGCATACACTCATCTTCTCTTTTCCTTTCTTACTGGGGGTAGGGGTTTCTATAGGTGCACTCATTGTTTTGGGTTCTCTCTCAACTTCTTTGCACTCACAGCCTTCATTCGGAATCAGTTCTTCTTTAGATTCAGGACTGTTTTCAAGGATAGGATCTACAGTCGTCATTGACTCATCTAATGGTTCATTAACAAGCCTATCAGCAACTTCACTCATGGGATGAATGTATTTGTTGTTGTATGGGGGTGGAGTGGCTCTGTATCCTATACCTTCTTTGGGATTGAGCTGAGATTTCACCTTATCTTTGAATTGAACTTCCATTAGGTGTTCCAGCTTTTGATTTGCCAATTTGAAGTTTCCTAGATCTATATTGACAGATTCTATTTTCTTGTTAGCTTATAACACCTTCTGTTCAGCCTCATCTAGTTTCTTATTTAGGGACTCTATTTTCTTATTTAGTTCCTTTTTCTCCCACTCATGATATGTTCTATCATGTCCCATTTGAATCTCATTATCTTTATAGTCATTGATTTGTTTTTCAAGATCTTCTATGGCCTGCATGTACTCATATATCCTTTCTTCCATCTTAGCTAGAGTTTTGCACATGCTCTCATTATGGTCTCTGTATTTTTTAACCATATTTTTGCATGTTTGAGAGAATAGTTTAGCATTTACCTCAGATGGTAGTTCAGTGGAAGTGACATTAGATGTTTCTGCCATAAGAGCTTGATTTTGAAACTCCTCTTCTGTCTGATCACTCCAGTCAAACACATTGTCTTCTTGAGAAACAAGTGCTTGTGATGATGAGGATTGATTGGTTTGCTGGGGTCTTGGTGGCTGTTGACCTTGAGATCTGCATTCTCGAGAAAAGTGTCCAAGCTTGTGGCATTAAAAGCATTCAACTTTTGATTTATCAAACGCTAGTTTGCCTTTTGGTCTGGCTTGAAAGTTTGATCTGCTAGTTCTTTTCAGAAATCTTTTAGCCCTCATAGTCAACATAGCATGCTGCCATTTCAAGTCCATCTCTTCTAGATCATTTGGATGGATTTGTTCTAACTCTTCAGCATTTAGAGCAAACAGTCCATCATTGGCAACAAAAGCTTCATAATGAACTTTAGTAGAGTTACCATCAGCACCTGAAAAGGAATCACAACAGTTAGATTTATCAGTTAATGCTGATGACAGCAGAGCAATGTTATGATTGTATGAAAATGATTTCTTTTTATTTTAAATCTCAGTTTCAAACACTCTTAGACTGTTGAAAAGGTCATCCAACTCTATTTCATCAAGAGTATCTTTTGTTCTCCATTGGGCAGCATAGACTGTCCACTCTTCACCAAGTGATCTAAGGACTTTTCTGTTTACTTCATCTTGATCCAAGCTGACTTTAGCACTCTCCAATTCACCTATCAGTTTATTAAACCTGTCAAAGATCTGAGTAAGGTTTTCATTCTTACCACTAGAAAAGTTTTCATACTGCTGTTTCAGAAGATCTTTCTGATTCCTTTTGGTGCTAGCATTGCCAGCAAATCTTTTCTCTAAAGCAATCCAAAGAGAATGAGTAGTATAGAACTTTTTAAACTGATGTTGATAAGCATTAGGAATGGCTATCTGTAAAAGTGTAAGAGCTTTCACTTCATTCATTCTAGCCTTTCTTTCAAGTTTAGTTTTTGGAGGTGTTTTTATGGGCTTGCCCTCAGCATCAAGTTCAGGATCAACTATACGAGGAAATTCAACAGCTTCCCATATGGCATAATCAATAAATTGAATGTGCTGTTGAATCCTAAGTTTCCACATCTCGAACTCAGTGGGTTTGAGCATAGGCACTTTGAGTCCTTGCCCAGATCCACTACTGCTATTATCAAGTTTCATTGCAGAGAAATACAAAATTTAAAAGAAAGCTTCTGACTTTGAAAACAAAGAAAAACCTGTGGCTCTGATACCACTTGTCAAGATCAAAATCACTACCTAAGATTAACTGGTTTGAATCTATCAGAGTATAAAACCAATAACCTTGTATTGAATCAAAGTCCAATTAAGAAGTTTGCGGAATAACACTTAACTGTTTTAAGAAAAGCTTTCAAAACAAATAACACATAAGTATAATCAAAAGTCAAATCTTTTGTATTGCTAAACTCAATGATTACAATCACCTCTAATCTGTTTGATTAGACAAAGAACACAGACTGTTCTTAGGGTTTTACAACCTTAAAGACTTATGAAAAATTAATCAGAAAGCAATTACAACTGAATCAAAACATGTACGTGCAGACTTACAATAGAAAAACCTATTCTATGTATATATAAAGCCTTCTGATTTGTTTCCTTGAAAAAGTTTGATTTCTCTGGTAGTAGATATGCTTGAATCTTCGAATATAAATCTCTTCCTGAATTTCAGCACTTTCTGTTTATTAAACTGTTGAGCAGCTTGAAGTCTACCTGTTGAGCAGATTGAACTTGATCACTGACAGCTTGAACTTTTGAACTAGCAGCTCGAACTTACTCAACTAACAGCTTGAACTTTGTAATTACACAGAAAATCTACTAACAGTTTGAGAAATCTAACTAACAGCTTGACATACTTAGAATATTTCCCAACACCATATATCTATCTACCATATCTATGCATGTATGATGTATCTATAGCTCACCTATGAAAACCCTAGCTAGGTTTCTTGTTCTTTGCTTTTCTTTTTAGACTTACCCAGAAAAATGAAGCGTTGGTGGTAGATGAGGCGGTGGCGACGGCGTGGGGGAGAGGGCGGTGGCAGTGGTGAACGTCACAGATAGAGGTCGTGAGATAGAGGGCGGTGGCGTGAGAGGCGGTCTGGTGCTGAGAGGCGGTGTTGGTGCTGGTGTCGGCGCCGATGAGGTGTTGGCAGCCGGAGTTTGAACAGAGAGAGAGGGAGGTGGCGGCGGCGTGGTCACAGAGAGAGAGGCCTTGAGAGAAGGGCGGTGGCGGTGCTGGTGCTGCTGCCGGCGCCGATGAGGGTTGGCGGCCGGAGTGTTGAGAGAGAGAGAGAGAGCGGGGGGGGGGGGGGCTTTAGAGAGAGAGAGAGAGAGGAGCAAAGCAAATGAGATACCCTAATATTTAGGTGGGAATGAAGGGTCTGCATTTTCCAGAGTAATTTTATTTTTTTTATTTTTTTAATATATTTTTAAAAATCCAGAATCATAATTTAACTATATATTTTTTTAAAAATAATATATAAACTTTGATATAACATATCATTAATGTCAAATGGTGAATAAGATTATTTTTTTTATTTATGTTTATAGATATTTAAAAAAATTAAATGTATTTATCTTTGGGTTAAACGCAAAAAGTAACAATCATCTTTTACTATTTTAACGATTATAGCAATAATCTTTTTGTTCTTAACGTTTATAGCATTCATCTTTCATTTTTTTAACGTTTATAGCAACTAACCTGTTATAACAGGTTACCAACAGGTTAACTGCAAAAACTAGCAACTATCTTTAATTTTTTACGATTATAGCAATGATCTATTTTTAACGTTTATAACATATTTGTTGTTCTATTATTATTATTATTATTAAAACTTTTTTACCAATTTACTTTAAACATTTTAGATTTGTTTTTGTAAATTATAAATTATCAATAGAATTAGGGTTACAATCTTGACCCAACGGGCCAAACGGGCCGAAGAGTTAAATGGACCCATTGTCAAAAGCTTAGATAGAACATAACTTTTTTTTAATGAAATTTTATAAAACAGTGTAATTAAAAAATTGTTCTTTGAGATTTTTTTCAAAATTATGTAAAATTTATGAGTTTTTCAAAAACTAGCAACTATCTTTAATTTTTTTACGATTATAGCAATGATCTATTTCTAAAGTTTATAACATATTTGTTGTTCTATTATTATTATTATTATTAAAACTTCTTTTACCAATTTAACTTTAAGCATTTTAGATTTGTAATAATTATTATAATTGTAATAATTCTAATATCATTTTTATTTTTAATGGAGTGTTCTACAATTATTTATATGCAAAGTACATTTACAATGGATTCGTCTAGTACTACACCAACTTTTTATACTGATCAGGTATTCGAATCTCGGAAAGATCTGATGGAGTGGACACAAAACGTTGCACGCTCTCTTGGATATGTCCTTGTCACAAGAAGATCAAAGGCATGCAAAAATGGGTTCATGTACAAGGTGACACTTATTAGTAATAATCATTTTTTTTGTTTTCTATAATCATTTTCTTATTAGTATTAAGTATCTTATTGATTCAGGTGACACTTATTTGTGATCGTGGTCGTGAGTATAGACGTAAGGAAACTAGCAAACTCTCTGGAAGCATGAAAACTAACTGCGAATTAGAATTACAAGGGAAGTATATAAAAGAGTATGGTCATTGGGCATTAAAAGTGAAATGTGATAAACATAATCATCCACCTGCACAGTATATCGAGGGACATCCATACACAAGACGACTGACTGATGATGAAACTCTTCTGGTGACGGATTTAACAAAGAATAGCGTGGCTCCAAAAACTATTCTATCAACTCTGAAAGAGCGAAATAAAGATAATGTTTCCATACTCAAAACTATATACAATGTGCAACGAAATATTCGAAAGTCCAACCATGCAGTATCAACTCCAATGCATGTGAAAATTTTTATAACGCTTTAATTATTATTTACAAATTAGGTTTTATTACTTACAATGCTTTAATTATTTTTACATAATGGCACGTGTTCTTTTTTCTTGTTTGCAAACTAGTAATTATGTTTACGAGTTTTCAACTAGTGCTTCCAACGAGTTGAAGAATTTATTCTTTTTTCATCCCACATCATGGAAATATGGCGTGCATTACAACACGTGTTGATTAATGGATGCCACTTATAAAACAAACATATATAAGACGCCGTTTCTTCAAATTGTTGGTGTCACTTCCACCCAAAAGACGTTTTGTGTAACTTTTGCCTTTATGGATAGGGAAAGAGAGGAGAACTACACTTGGGTGTTAAACTGTCTAAAGTTGACACTTCAAGAGTGTATGCACCCACGTGTTATAGTCACGGATAGGGAGTTGACATTGATGAATGCGAGCAAATAAGTATTTCTAAATGCTTCCCGACTACTTTGTAAATGACACATTGAGCAGAATATTATAAAAAAGTGCAGGCCATCAATTAAGTCTCAACATGATTGGGACTTTTTTATGTCATCGTGGGTTCATCTTATTGAATCTCCAACATGGCCAACATACATGGAGAACTACACGTGTCTTCAATCGTTGTTGCTAAAATATCCTGGTAATTCAAACAATCTTTAATTAATTTTATATATAATATGTGAAATAATGTGGAATACCATATTTAATTATTTTAAAATTTCAGGTGTTTTGAAGTACGTGGAAGAAACTTGGTTGAACAAATACAAAGAAATGTTTGTGTCTCTATAGGTTGATCAATGTTTGAACTTTGGAAACCACACAACAAATAGAGTTAAAAGTACGCATGCACTGTTAAAAAGATATCTGGGTTCGCCACACTCTACTCTTGATAATTTTTTGGGATAATGACTAAAATAGCCAAATCTCACACCTTTATTCACTTTTTAGCCACTTTATATACATTTTACCAAAATAGCCACACTTTACGTTACCACATTTACGTGATAGCCACAATTTACGTGATTTGTACTTTTTTTTCATTTTTTAATGCATTACGTTACAAAAGGTGTCTGGTCACGTAAATTGTTGTACTTTACGTGACCATTTTTGCTCCTTCCCCGTGAATGTTTAATGAGATGTCTTGTCACACTTTACGTGACCAAGTACAACAATTTACGTGACCAAACACCTTTTGTAACGTAATGCATTAAAAAAATGAAAAAAGTACAAATCACGTATATTGTGGCTATCATGTAATTGTGGTCACGTAAATTGTGGCTATTTTGGTAAAATGTATATAAAATGGCTAAAAAGTGAATAAAGATGTGGGATTTGGCTTGTGGAATCACATCATACAGCAATTAAGGAGAGCTTTAGTAAAAACACAACTTTTCGATATAATCACCACAACCTACCATGTTTTAAAATGCTTAGGGGTTTTGTTTCAAATGAAGCTCTAGACATAATGGTAGGAGAGCTTCAACGCTCCGTAAGTGGAATGCAACTAGATTCCGTAAACTGTGGTTGTCGACTGCGTAGTAGCTATGGACTACCATGTGCTTGCATGCTTTCCACGTACTCAAATTCTGGTTAGTATATTCAATTGTATTCAATTTATTTTTTTTAAACATCTTGATATCTTTTGGAGGACACTAAAATTACTTGTTTTATGTTTTAGTGTAGGTCAATGTGTGCCTTTAGATTCAAATGACATCTTTTGGAGGACACTTGATATTTTGCCAAAAAAATTCGAAGAAAGTGATGATATTTGTTGTGATGAGGAACTTGAAAATTTCAAAGAGAGTTTCCACAAACAGTCCAGACCTGGAAAAATAAGTTTTTTAAGAAATTTAAAAAATATTTATGACACGGCTACAACTTCAATTAAAGAACCAGTTGTTCAAAAAAGTACTCGTGGAAGACCGAAAATGAAGAAACAACAAACGAGGTATGCAGGTTTTGATTTGAATGCGCCGCCTGAGAGACAAAGTTTTTCTATAGATCTAAACAATGAACCTCATGAGCTATGTACAAAAGCAATCGACTTAAACGGGGAACGTCAACGACATAGTTCATATATTAAACCTGATGAATATATATTTCAAGAACCGCCATCAATGGTGAACAACCTTTTTGATCAAGATCCCTTCATGCAAAACTTAATAAATTACTAGCCACTGCAGGTATCAATTAATTACTTTTTATAAACTGTTATTTATTTATAATCTTTCATCAAATGAGTTTAGCTTACATGATATATGTTAGGTAGCGGACCCTTCAACACAGTGTGGATATATTTACCCTGAAGCCTCACGATAAGAAGAATTTTATTATCATCAACCATCAATCCAGGTGCAATGTTTGATATTATTTGTTCTATATTTGGTTGATTGAATGAATGATAAATTGAGTTCTTATTGTCAACTTTATGTAGGTACCAATGCGCCATATACATCCATTAATTCATGAAATTCTGTCATTTTTCCAACCATACGTAATTGGGATCAAAGATGTTGTGGGAGACGGAAACTGTGGTTTTCGATAGGTAGCTGTTGCTATGGGTCGACTACAAGACGAATGGGCTGCAATTCGTAATGAGCTATTACAAGAACTACATGACAACAAAAAACAATATGAAGTGATTTATAGTTGTGATTACAAACGTCTGGAAAAGTCTCTTAATTTCTTCGGTTCCGGTTTTGCACCAGATAGACATTGGATGTGGATGCCTCACACTGGTCCTTTAATTGCGATTAAGTATAACTGCATTGTTTATTTTTTATCAGCTTCACTTTACAGGACATATTTTCCACTTAGGGCAAAACCATTGCATCTCGAACTTAACCAATCAATCACAATTGCATTTGTACATGACAACCATTTTGTGAAGGTTGATTTAGAGGAGTGACATCCGATGCCGGAAGTTTCTGGGTTTTCAAAAAGAAAAGGCAAAAAATTAAGTGAGTGAGAAGAAATGTATAGAGATCGGTTACTCGCTTATAAAGAAGCCCACGGAAACATTGATCTTAATGTTGTACCATTGGAATAAAACAATGTTTGTGAGTTTGATGGAATGAAAAAAATGTTTGTCGTTTCTTAATTAAATTTTGTCTCGTCTTTGTTAAATGACTTTATAAAAAAATATTAATGTAATGTCTTGTGATTGATAATGCAAATTATTAGATTCATTGTATTATTGTGTAATAATATCTAATAATTATATAAAACAAATAAAAAACATTTTATATAATTATTGTCTAATAATTAGGTTTAAAAAAAAGAAAAAGATAAATTATTGTGTAATGATTAGGTTAAAAAAAGAAAAAACAATCCATAAAATTATTGTGTAATGATTAAGTTAAAAAAAGGAAAGGGGTCCAAAGAGATTTTAGGAGGTCCAATTAGTCCTTTGACCGAGGAACAACATTGAAAGAAAACATAAAATTCTAAATTCGGGTCATCAATTGCAACTTGCAAGTTTGTAACTGGTTGAGCAGTTAAATGATTTGAAATTTACACGATCATATCACTTTATGTCAAGTTAAAAGGTTTTTTTTATCCATTGATCTAATGATGCATTTCATTTCATTTTGATTTGTCTTATTATTATTATTATTATTTTCTGTATTGTTTATTACTATATAATTACTAAAATAACAACGTATCACACTTTTTTATCACTTTTTAGCCATTAAATTTTCATTTTACCAAAATAGCCACACTTTACGTTACCACATTTACGTGATAGCCACCATTTACGTGATATGTATTTTTTATTCACATTTTAATGCATTACGTTACAAAAGGTATTTGGTAACGTAAATGCTTGTACTTTACGTGACCACTTTTAAAAATATGCCCCTTCCCATAAAAATGTAATGATTAAAAGTGGTCACGTAAAGTACAAACATTTACGTTACCAAACACCTTTTGTAATGTAATGCATTAAAATATGAATAAAAAGTACATATCACGTAAATGGTGGCTATCACGTAAATGTGGTAACGTAAAGTGTGGCTATTTTGGTAAAATGAAATTATAATGGCTAAAAAGTGATAAAAAGATGTGATATGTGGTTATTTTAGTAATTATCCTTATTAAAATTATATTGTTATTATTATTATCATCTAAAAACTAGGGGTAAAGTCATACAATAGTAACCTACTTTTGAAAATTTATCAATATGGTACGTCTACTTTTTTAAATATCGATATGGTACCTGTACTTCAATTTTTCATACCGATATGACCATATTTGTAATAGACCCCTGTTTTTCATACCATTAGAACCCTATTTCGTATGTAAAAACCGGGCTCTATTATGTAGAATGACCATATCGATACATAAAATTAAAGTACACGTACCATATAGACAATTAAAAAAGTAGATGTACCATATCGATACATTTTCAAAAGTAGGTTGCTATTGTATGGCTTTACCCCTAAAAACTATTAATATGTTTAATAAATATATTTAAATTACTAGTCATTGTTTTAAAAAGGTTAAGAAAACTTTTATTCTAAAAATATCTAATTTATTCTTTTAAAAAGCTGTTTTTAAAAACGTATAAATAACTATTGTCTTGGAAAACACTTAAATCTTTATTAAAAAGTAAAAAACGTATAAATAATGTTTATAAAATCTTTAAGTTGGAATTTTCTTTATTATTTATTAATATATATTAAAACTAGGTTATGACTCGTGTATTACATGAAAATCTTTAATAATTTTTTTATATATAACATAATGTCTAAATATTAAGAAATTACATAAATAGTTCATGTGGTTTGTTCCAGCACATGAACTTAGTCACTAAACTTCATGTATTACATCAGTAATTCTTATCTTTATTGTTTATTTTCGTTGCTGGTCTATCATGTGTCAACTTTAACAATCACTCAACAAAATTATTAAAAAAACTATTTTGTCCTTTTTAGAATAACATGGTCGCTCAAATTGCATTGATCCATTGTGTTCGTAACTTTAATCATTTAACTTCTATAATATTATTGATACATTAATCACTAATTAATTCTTATAGGTTTTAAGTTTTTAATGTTGTTAATTCACTTTCCATTTTGAAAGTAATTATTCTTTAATTTTACTTATTATTTAAGAAAAATTGACACCAAATAACTGTAACACCCTCCCCGATCCCGGAAATGCCACGTCAATACAATACACAGGTGGCACATCTCAACAACTCAATTTCACATATGTCATAGGATAACTCAGAATCACTATTAATTTAAATCTTTCACATAATATCATTAACATACAATTCCCTGGTTATTAACATCTCATAAGACACAAACACTAACATAATTGATGACAAAGGCAGCTGCAAAAGTCTTCGCATAACGGCGAGTCTCTGATCAACAAACCCAGCTACTGAACCCTTCACTGAAACCCTGAACACGGAAGACTCGAATACGTAAGCTCGAAAGCTCGTGAGTACTCGAGGGTTAGACTCTGCACAGTAAACACATAGCATGCGTACACATAGCACATACACACAGCACAAGCTCTATCTCTGTCCCACGCAGTCAGCATCACTATACAGGTATGGACACACAGCATGAGATCTGAAGCCCTGCACACAATATCACTGAGGGGGACCCTTCCCCAGCTAACGACCGTGTACACCGGGGGTTAGCCACAACCCTGTAGCACGGGCGCGAACCGGCTACAGGCCCTGCCGTGTATACACGCCCCAAGGACTGTTAGGGACAGTCAACCCGCGCGATCACACATCGCGAATCACCGTCCGTATGGAACTCATCACGGACCCCCGGACTGGATCTCATCTCATGCACACATATAACACATATGTGGGAAATAGAATCATACCTGGTGCCCACGTCCCTGTCTCATTCACAATACACAATATACATATACACGAAGCTAGCTACACAGTTATGACTCGTAAAACGGTCCCGGGTTTGAAAAGGAACTCGGGTACTCACCTGATCAATCGGTCCCACACACTGAACTTATAACCTCCGACTCGGCTCGTCTCGCTGGCTCATCCCTGAAATTACACAAACCCCAGAACATTAATTCTTATCTCAACTGGCACACATCACGGAATCACGATAAAGCCACAAAAGACTCGAACCCAAAAGCAACCCCTAACCGAATCCCAAAACCCTATCTCGAAAACAACCCCGATGAAGCCCCGAGAACTTGATCAAAACCCGACCCAAAACAATTTCAACAATATCCCGAAACCCAACAGAACCCGACTCGATATCTCAAACGAAACCCGACACAATTTGACCCAAAATCCCTTTCACAATATTAACTTCGGATTTCTCCTGCAGGCCCTTGGTCGCGCCGCGGGGACTCTGGTGGTCGCGCCACGACAACGCGAAGCCCTGCACTCTTGACCTGCGATTTTCATGGCTGCCAGGAGTATACAACTCCTTTCAAATACGAATTTCACCCCAATTAATTCATACAAACACTATACACAACCTCTAAGAACATAGAAACTAATTCATATATCCTTCATAACACATAACCCAAATTAAACCCTCAATTCAAAGAAGCTTACCACTTGAAGCTTAAGAACACCAAAGAAGAGATGAAGAAAATGATACAATCAATTTCAATTTCAGCAATAACCCTGGAAATGGAAGCTTCAATCTGCTGGAATCTCCCACACAAACACACACAACACCTTGGAGGTTCTCACACAAATGGATAAGGAATAGAAAGGATAAACATATATGTACGTCTTTATCTTGACCGGTCCCGAACCCATTAACCCGAACCCGATATCCCATTTTCACAATTAATATCCTTTTAACCCATTTAACTCCACGAACCCAAATACATAATTAATCCACTAATATTATATCCCGGAGACACGTAACCCATAAACCCGACACGTATCAATCCACTACTCGAGATCTCATTGGTCCAACACGATATTAATTATTTAAACGTCCACTAAAATAATTCCACGCAATTATCTCGAAAATGGGATGTTACAAATCCTCCCCTCTTAAAAAGATTCCGTCTCCGGAATCTATCGCAAGCCCATTCGCAATTATGCACCTCTATATTAAATTCCCGAAACCTCAACTCATATATCTCAACATAATTATCAACAACTCTGTTGAATTCGCATTTGAACTCTGAATGACACAATCATCACTAATACACATCCTCACTTCACAGTTAGTCAATCCACTAATAGCTCAATTAAATCCTCTAATTCACATAGTCTTCACGTGGCGTTACCTCATAAGCCACCGGATCCACGTATCATCTCAATCCATCAATCTTCACTCTCTCTCATCACATACTCGCCTGGCTCTGAATAGGTCATCTACTAACACAACACACAAAGACATCTCCATCGAATCACTAAACGCAAGCTCATAAACATGGTTAAACTCATAAAAGGATTAAATTCACTCTCAATAGACTAATCCATTATCACAACAGAACTCTCAACTCTTTTCACCGCAACAGATAAACGCATTTCATAAAACGCAATATCATAGATATGGATAGCACACACGAAAATTTAAATCCGCTATCAATATGATAATCCACTAGCACATCACAAACACTTCACAATGATTACTCATATAGCTCACACAACCCAATAAGATTAATCCACTAACATAGCACAATGCCCAATCCCAGAACTCTGATAACCCATCTTACCACGATATATCCCACTCTCACACACATACCCAGATATAGCAATCCCACATAACCCACACACAACCATGCAGCATCTCTGTCACTGAGCCACACAATTACAGACACAACAAAACAGTCACACGCAACAGAACTTATCACAGATATAGCCCAATAGCCCGCCCCACAACTGACACACACTCAATCAAGCTCAGAAAGACATACCCGAAACCATATCAGCAGCATCTCGAGCTTCCTCTGCAGTCGCCTGAAAAACCCGACCCCTTGCCCCAGTATCACGACGACTGGATGACGACGGCTCTGCTCTGGCACCACTAGAACCCGCACCCTGCACCGCTGGTCCCGGCTCTGGACAGTCTCGTACTCTGTGCCCCGGTCTCCCACAACGGAAGCACAATGGCTCTGGAACTGTACACGTGGTGGCAGCATGCCCACGCTGACCACATCGATAGCACCTGGGCATGCACGACCCACTATGGCGACGGTGGCATATCGGGCACTCCCGATCTCCAGCCGAACTGTCTCCCCTATCGCCTCCATCTCGCGGTCTCTGCCCCTACGCTGTTCTGGCTCTGTTCAGTATATCTCGAGCTCTGCCTCTGACTCTGACGATCTGATCGCTGGCTCCACCCCGGTCCACTCAACCTCCGCTCCCTATCCCTGTCTCTGTCTCTATCTCGATCTCGTCTGTCTCTTGAACTCTGTCCCGAACGCCGCTCTCTGGAATCGTCTCTAGAATGCCTCCGATCTCTCGAGGACCGCTCAGGAGTCCTCGCACATCGACGCTGAGAAGATGGCTCCTCCCTCTGCTTGGCTATCTCCCGCTCCCTTATGCGAGCCATCTCTAACGCTCTGGCGAAGGTAGAAGTCTCGTGCATCCCAACGAACTCTCTAATATCCGCTCGCAGTCCATCAACAAATGCATCAACCTTCCGCTGCTCGGTGGCGATGTGATGGGTGGCAAACAGCGAATACTCATTAAACTGATCCACGTATTGCTGCACCGTCATCTCGCCCTGCTGCAGATGCAAGAACCGATGCTCCATCTCTCGCCTCTCGTCTCTGGGAATATACTACAGCTCGAACACGGCTCTAAACTGGTCCCACGTCATCGCATAAGCTGCAGAAGATGTCATCGCTGACTCTATAGGTTTCCACCACTGAGATGCTCCTCCTTTCAACAAATAAGCTGCATACCCCACCATATCCCTCGGCTCCACATGCGCAACTCGAAAAGCAGCCTCTACCTCGCGCTCCCATGCCATAGCCATCCCTGGCTCACTCCCGCCCCTAAACTCTGGCGGATTCCCGGTCATGAAATCCTTAAACGAACCCCCTCGCCGCGACGTAGATGAAGAGGCACCCGTACCCGTATCCTGACCACCCCTAGCACGTGGTCCCATACCCTGATCCTGTTCCCGCTCCTGCTCTCTCTGCTGCCTGTAAAACTCGGTCAATACCCCCAGAAGCTCTGACTTGCGAATGAACTCGTCCCCTGGCGGCTGGCCCGCGCCGGATCCCTTGCCCTGATCTGCCATGACTATCTGCACAAACCAAAACAATTGAGAAACCATAGATAGATCACCCAGCGTTATACACTAAGCCAGGTTAGTTAATTCCACTAAAGTCAATCGCAATAGATCCCCCACGGATCGAAACAAGGTTTAAGTTAAGCATCCACTAATGATACTCAGACTTCAAACCACAAGCTCTGATACCATGCTGTAACACCCTCCCCGATCCCGGAAATGCCACGTCAATACAATACACAGGTGGCACATCTCAACAACTCAATTTCACATATGTCATAGGATAACTCAGAATCACTATTAATTTAAATCTTTCACATAATATCATTAACATACAATTCCCTGGTTATTAACATCCCATAAGACACAAAAACTAACATAATTGATGACAAAGGCAGCTGCAAAAGTCTTCGCATAACGGCGAGTCTCTGATCAACAAACCCAGCTACTGAACCCTTCACTGAAACCCTGAACACGGAAGACTCGAATACGTAAGCTCGAAAGCTCGTGAGTACTCGAGGGTTAGACTCTGCACAGTAAACACATAGCATGCGTACACATAGCACATACACACAGCACAAGCTCTATCTCTGTCCCACGCAGTCAGCATCACTATACAGGTATGGACACACAGCATGAGATCTGAAGCCCTGCACACAATATCACTGAGGGGGACCCTTCCCCAGCTAACGACCGTGTACACCGGGGGTTAGCCACAACCCTGTAGCACGGGCGCGAACCGGCTACAGGCCATGCCGTGTATACACGCCCCAAGGACTGTTAGGGACAGTCAACCCGCGCGATCACACATCGCGAATCACCGTCCGTATGGAACTCATCACGGACCCCCGGACTGGATCTCATCTCATGCACACATATAACACATATGTGGGAAATAGAATCATACCTGGCGCCCACGTCCCTGTCTCATTCACAATACACAATATACACATACACGAAGCTAGCTACACAGTTATGACTCGTAAAACGGTCCCGGGTTTGAAAAGGAACTCGGGTACTCACCTGATCAATCGGTCCCACACACTGAACTTATAACCTCCGACTCGGCTCGTCTCGCTGGCTCGTCCCTGAAATTACACAAACCCCAGAACATTAATTCTTATCTCAACTGGCACACATCACGGAATCACGATAAAGCCACAAAAGACTCGAACCCAAAAGCAACCCCTAACCGAATCCAAAAACCCTAACTCGAAAACAACCCCGATGAAGCCCCGAGAACTTGATCAAAACCCGACCCAAAACAATTTCAACAATATCCCGAAACCCAACAGAACCCGACTCGATATCTCAAACGAAACCCGACACAATTTGACCCAAAATCCCTTTCACAATATTAACTTCGGATTTCTCCTGCAGGCCCTTGGTCGCGCCGCGGGGACTCGGGTGGTCGCGTCGCGACAACGCGAAGCCCTGCACTCTTGACCTGCGATTTTCATGGCTGCCAGGAGTATACAACTCCTTTCAAATACGAATTTCACCCCAATTAATTCATACAAACACTATACACAACCTCTAAGAACATAGAAACTAATTCATATATCCTTCATAACACATAACCCAAATTAAACCCTCAATTCAAAGAAGCTTACCACTTGAAGCTTAAGAACACCAAAGAAGAGATGAAGAAAATGATACAATCAATTTCAATTTCAGCAATAACCCTGGAAATGGAAGCTTCAATCTGCTGGAATCTCCCACACAAACACACACAACACCTTGGAGGTTCTCACACAAATGGATAAGGAAGAGAAAGGATAAACATATATGTACGTCTTTATCTCGACCGGTCCCGAACCCATTAACCCGAACCCGATATCCCATTTTCACAATTAATATCCTTTTAACCCATTTAACTCCACGAACCCAAATATATAATTAATCCACTAATATTATATCCCGGAGACACGTAACCCATAAACCCGACACGTATCAATCCACTACTCGAGATCTCATTGGTCCAACACGATATTAATTATTTAAACATCCACTAAAATAATTCCACGCAATTATCTCGAAAATGGGATGTTACAATAACTATATACTTTTGAGTCTGTACACATTTATGTAGTGTGCTTTTTTGCGCACATTTATGTAGTGTACTTTTAAAAGTGTTTCAATCAGGTAACTGAGTGAGATTTGATAACTGGTAACATCAGGTTACTCAACTACTTAATTGAAACACTTTTTAAAGTTTGACTACCAAATGTGCACAAAAGATAAAAACACAGTACATAAATGTGTACAAAAAGAAAGTTTGACTAAACATAATAACCTATTGTACCGGTCATCACGTCACTCAACTAATTAATTGAATCACTTTTAAAATTTTGACTACCAAATGTGTACAAATAAAATTACATTACATAATGTACAATAAATTTAGAAGTATATAGTTATTTGGAGTCATTATCCCATTATTTAATAAAAGGCCCACATGCATCTTCATTTTCAATGAAGAATACCACCATTGACAACATTTGATATCACCTCTAATCGTCATAACCTCCACCATTGGAAGCCAACAACACCACCCCCGATCCACCACTCTGTCACCAGAAAATTCAACAAGAATACCATCCATCTTTATCTTCAAACTAGAAAACCCAACCTAAAAGATATTCAAAATTTCGTAACTCTTTTTTGTACACATTTCGATATTAACTTTTAGTTTAGTGTTCTATTTCGAAAAAATGATTAAATTAAGGGCTAAATGTGTATGAAATAGGATAGTTTGATGATCAAATGTGTATAAAATATAATAGTTTAGTGTATTTTCAATTTGGGTAACATATTAAATTTTTTTCGAGGTGACATACTTTTCATATCAAGTCAATCAAGGTAAACGTATCGAATTGAAAGGTAAAAATTACTGACATGACAGTTTCTTTATCCAGTTATCATTTTTTTTAACTTCTAATATTGCTTAATTATTTTTAAATTTGCTCAAAATAGCAAAGTATTATCAAAAAATACTTTTAAATTACTCAAAATAGTGCAAATCATATAACAATTAAATTGTCGTTTCTGTAAAAACAATAATGTCTGGACAAAGAAACTGTCATGTCGGTAATTTTTACCTTTCAATTCGATATAGTTACCTTGATTGACTTGATTTGGAAAGTACGTTACCTTGATTAGAAAAAAATTTAGTACGTTGCCTAAATTGAAAAAAATGTGACAGTAGATTACCTTACGAAGCAATTAACCCTTTAGTGTACAAAAGATGATAGTTTAGTGGCCAAATGTGTACAGTTTTCAATGGTTTAAAAAATGTACAAAAATAGTTTAGTGACTAAATGTGTGCATAAAAACAAGTTTAATGGTTAAATGTGTAAAACAATAGTTTAGTGGTTAAATGAGACAAATCTAAAATTGGATGGTCAAAAATGACATTAACCCTTAAATAAATGAATTAAATATTAGAAGACATAAAATCTTATTTTAAAAAGGATAAAATAGTCTATTTATTAAATTTAACAGAGTGACTGCTAAAGTTAACGGAGGAGGGATCAACAACGAAAACAAAGAGTAAAAGGAACCACTATTATAATAAATAGAGAAAATTACTGATTTGGTCCCTGTGGTTTGTCCATTGTTGCTGGTTTGGTCCTTTAAGATCAAAAATTACTCCATTGGTCCCTATGATTGTATTTTTGTTTCATGGTTAGTTTTTTTCATGAACGGCCGTTAAGTCTGTCAAGTTAAGTCTTTTAATGAAAGGGTAATTTGGTCTTTTACATACTCTCTCTCCTCACCGGTTTCCGTCTTTCACATTTACCCTCTAAAGTCGTTCTTGGTGCCCATAGCAGATTCAGATTGGGCAGAATAGTAATTTCTAAAGACAGTTCTTCACCCTGAAAGTAATTATACTCTTCTTCCGATCGAGCTACTTCAGTTGCCATAATATCATCAGATTCACCGATTTTAGGGATAGGATTAAACAAGTTGGCCAGCACAAGAACTGACATGTTGGTACAGTTTCCGAGTTTGTCACGGTATCGCACCGGTAAGACTGTTTCTCGATACATCCAATACCTGTAGCATACTAAGACGACCAAGCTCAACCGGGATTTCTTCTTGAAGCGTATTCGAATACAACAGAACCGATTGCAACTTACTACAGTTCGACAAACTAACTGGAATCCGTCCAAGCAAGAAATTCCCAGCAAGTTCTAAATGTTTGAGACTATCACAATTATACCCTATCTCAATCGGGATTTTCCCCGAAAGCTTATTGAAGGACAAATACAACCCCCTTAAATACTTAAACTCATTAAAGAACCTCGGAACCGAACCATTCACACGGTTTCCTGCTAAATTCAAAACCTGCAGATTCTTAAAATTCAGTATAGAATCAGGTATTTCCCCTGATATCTGATTAAAACCCAAATTAAGAACCTTAAGGCTCTCCGAACCTCTGAAATTGGAATTTAAACCCCCATTAATCATATTCCCTTCAAGATCTATCACTTCCAACTTCTTCATATTCCAGATTTCATCAGGAATTTCACCAGTCAAAATCATTGAAAGGGAGTGATAAAAGCCTAAGTTCTGAAAGCTTTGAAATAGCATATGACAATACACCCTTCAATTTAACATTACGCCCCACACACTTTTTCCTAATTCCAAATCCATACAATTGAAAATCGCTCTGTAAATTAAATAGTGTATATGGACTAAATGTGAAAGACGGAGACCGGTGAGGAGAGAGAGTATGTAAAAGACCAAATTACCCTTTCATTAAAAGACTTAACCTGACAGACTTAACGGCCGTTTATGAAAAGGACTAACCATGAAACAAAAATGCAATCATAGGGACCAATGGAGTAATTTTTTATCTTAAAGGACCAAACCAGCAACAATGGATAAACCACAGGACCAAATCAATAATTTATTCTAATAAATAAAGTTTAGGGACCAATTTAATAAGCTGAAACAAGGCACATGGGCCATTTATGTACTTTAATCAATATTTTATTACATGAAATGAAATGTTATTAAATATGTTTTTACTCGTCAAACATTTAATATGTTTTAATAAGGCATGTAATGATTATATTCTATGTAAAATTGACACCTCGATTTATATCAATAAAACCATATCGATTAAAAATAGATCTTTGAAAGAATAAAAAAGTAACCACCATTAAAATATAGGGTTAAATATTATTTTAAGCATTGAAATTTTAAATTTGTCACATTTAGCCACTAAACTATTTTTTGTCTTGGTTTAGCCATTAAACTTTAGGTTAGTGTCCTATTTTGGGGAAAATTAATATAACTAATGACTAAATCGGTACAAAATATGATAGTTTAGTGGCTAAATCGAGACAATTTTCAGTGGTTAAATCGGTAAAAAGAAAGTTTAGTGGCTAAATATATATACAAATTATAGTTCAATGGCTAAATCGGGACAAAAAATAGCTTAATGGCTAAATAAAAAAAAATCTAAATGTTGAATGGTCAAAATGACACATAACCCCTCATCGAATGTTGTTGCATGCATGAATATTATGTATCCTTACTAATCTACCAACTCACTCACCTTTGTTGACTATTTAGTTGTTAACCTTTTCTCAGGTAAAAGAAAGAGTCACGTCGGACCATCATGATAGTTGGATTGGAGCATGACTAACGGCTCTGTAATTTTGGTATAGCTTTACAAAGTTTTGGGTTGGAAAATAGTAGACTTTCCTTTTTGTTATATACATGTAAACAAACTTAGTTCCAATCCACGATTATGTATTTGGATGATTAGACATTGTAAGTTTGTAACCCAAATAGTTTGATCCATGATTCACCACATTTTGCTCGTCAATAGGTAGCAAAGTGGAAAGAATCATGTCGATAGTTTCTATATTGAAAAATTCTAATTTGACAGTAATTTCACAAGTAATATATCATTAATTATTAGTAATTGTTCATGAAACATCTATATTTAGTTGAAATAATGTTTCAAATAAGATGTATTTTTTCTATTCTGATAAAACGTGAAGATTACACGTAACATTTGGTGTTCTTCTTTATTATATATATAGATTATACTATTTTTTATTATAATTATTTAAAAACTATTAAGATGTTTCATAAATATATTTACATTACTAGTCATTGTTTTAAAAAGGTTAAGAAAACTTTTGTTCTAAAATATATAATTTATACTTTTAAAAATGATTAAAATCGTATAAATAACTATTGTTTTAAAAAAATTTAAATATTTTATTTTAAAACCTATAAATAACGTAAAATCTCTAATTTTAAATTTTAAATAAAAAATCAAATTTAAAATGAAACACTCATGTAATTGTAATGCATATTTAAATGTATTTAATAGTAATTAATACAATAATACTTGCATAATTAGCGTTAATTAAGACTTTACAATTAATGCACCATAATGATGCCAACCAAATATAAAATATTAAAATCAAGAGTAAATAACAAAAATGGTCCTTGTTGTTTGATCAAAATAATGGATTTGGTCTCTGGTCTTTAAAAATTGCATAAATGGTTTCTCAGAACACTATTTACTTGCAAAAATGATCACTCTTTCTCTTAACTTTTTTAAATGACGGTTTTACCCTTTTCTCAATAACAATTTTGGTCCCTCAACTATGTAATTTATTTTCAGTTTTAGTCTTTTTCATAAATTTTTAGTTCTTTTTAAATTTTAAATGTTAATTTAAAAAATTAATCATTGTCATTTATACATTTTTATATTTTAAAATAATAATAATTAACTTTATAAATTAACATTTAATATTTAAAAAAAAAGAAAAAATTTATGATAAGGACTTAACTAAAAATAAATTACATAGTTGAGAGACCAAAAATGTTATTGAGAAAAAGGCAAAATCGTCATTAAGAAAAAGTTAACAAATTGAGAGACCATTTTTGCAAGTAAATAATATTTTTAATAACCATTTATGCAACTTCATAATTTCGACTAAACCACAGTGACTATTTTTGTAACTTACTATAAAATCTATATGGAGGTAGTTGTTGATTCTGTCAAATCCATGGCCAACCAAACCCAGGAAGTCGGTTATCCAATATCCAAAACAATGTGCACGACATCTCATTAGTCTCTACGCAACTAACATCAAGCTCTCAAATGAAACGGATGTCCAAAGCTTCCAGCTTGACGTCACAAACCTGTAAAAAGGTTAACAACTAAAACATAAACAAAAAAGTTGTTTAGTGAAATCTGATATTAATATAATTAACAACCAACATATTAATCGCGACACAAAATTCAGCTAATGTGTCTATCATCATTCATTAGATTACAACTAATTTTACATGTTATATCACTTCACCCTCATTGAGGAACTGTTGGTTTCCTATAACTATTACCATTTTATTCTATGATATTACAACATGTGATCTACAAGTTTCGAATGAGGTCACCTCACCCTTATTGATGGATTGTTGGTCTCCCTTATCCCGACACACTATAAATTTAACCATCACACGTCTTTCATTTTCACCGACCTGCCTAGCCAAGTAGTCTCAATATCTTGGAATCCACTTTCCACCAGGCAAGGTGGGGATCCATATCAATATTTTGGAATCCTCTTCACCGCCTGACCTAGCCAAGTCAAGGTGGGGATCCATATTAATATTAGGGGTGTTCATTTTCGAATTATCCGATTTTCGGATAATCCGAAAATCAGATACATGAATTTTACTATCCGAATCCGAATTTCAGATAATCGGAATTTTGGATATCGAAATTTCGGATTATCCGAAAACCGGATATCGGATTATCCGAAATTTAAATTTTTTAATTAAACATAAAATTATAAAATGAATTCAAATATACAAAATACAAATATATGTACCTTTTAATATATTAAAAAAGTAATTGTGTCGTAAACGAAATTATATCATACTTTTTAAACTTAAAACAGCAAAAAAACATGTCAAAAAATAGTAAAATACATTTAAATGAGTTATAATTATGCTAGAGCGACATCATACATTTAAAATTAAAGAATATAATTATTCTTAGTCAAATTACTTATGAAAAAAAGTTATAAAAAATATATATTTTTTTAAATTGGATTTCGGATTTTCAGATAATCTGAAATTATGCAAAATCCGTATCCGAATCTGAAATTTCCGATTATCCGATTTTCGGATATCCGAATTTCAGATAATCTGAAATTTCAGTTAATTTCACTTAGGGTTTTTGGATTTTCGGATTGGATCCTCGGATTCAGATATTTTTGAACACCCCTGATTAATATCTTGGAATCAACTTCATAGCACGACTCAGTCGAGTCAATGTGGGGTCTATACGGTCATAGTAGCACGTTGCAACGTTTCAGTTATCATCATCATAGGTGGCCTATTGCATTACAATAAATATACTATTAATGCCTATATAATCATAAGTGTTGCCAATACATGTTTGCAGCATAACATTTCAGTTACCATCGCCATACCGAGGCGGCCCATTACTGTCCTCACTTACTGCAACACCCACTGGGATATCAAGTCCAATCATGTTTGTAACCCAACGTTTCAGTTATTATTGCCATATTAACACTGCGCGTTGATGTTCTCACATAACAAAATCCCCTCACAATTCAATTTATATGTATATAGAATTGGCCACGTCTACCACGACTAAATTACAGGAGTGGTTCCTAACAAGTTAGATATACATATACATATATAACCTCTTTAGCCCCGCTTAAGTACGGGAGTGGTTTCATTGCAATTTTAGATACGTTGAGCATAACTCACATCAAGTACATTGGGCATACAATCATCCAAATATATTGGAAATAAGCCCTGTACATCCACACGTAGCTAATCAAACATCGACAAATAAATTGAGGTCCAATGTGCCTTAGGAACACTAATGATGATTCCCATGATGTAATGACCCTGGTATTTAATTTTTTATATTGAGAAATAATTGTAAATATTACTGAGATTTCGTAACGTATAATTAAATACTTTGCGTAAATTATTTATAGATAAGTCTTGAATGGGTATAAATGACTTTAAAAGAAATGGAATTTATATTAAGGGCTAGATAATAAATAATAAAAGTTTAAGGAGTGAAAAGAAAAGAGAGAAGGAAATCTTTTCTCCTTCCTTTTTAGATATGCAGACAACACACACATTGTGTGTGTTCTTCCTTTACAAGGTACCTATCAAAAGAGAGAAAAGATAGAGTTCATTCGGGAAGAAAAAGAATAAAATTTGATTTTGCAAGCTTCTTGCATACAGATTTTAAGATCCAAAAGGTACAAAATCTTACTTTTAAGAATCTTACTCTATGTTCCTTCTCCCCATCATCTTCATCTAAACAAGAAGAAACCCTAAGTGAGTTTCTATGGAGAATGCTTAACAAACCTTGGATCTCAAAGAAGATTAATAGATAATGTTAGTTTATCGTATAAAGACATAATGTGTAAGTTTCAAGAGTTGTCATGAGTTTTAACTCAAAAACCCAAGTTGGGTTCATATAAACTCTTGAAGATTAAAAAATGTACAATGATGTTGTAATGTTTAAAATGAGTTTAAAAATGTATATATAGGTTGGGTAATAGTTCCCAACGGTTTGCAATAAATATTGATGAGTTTTCATAATTTTAGACATTAAAATCGTAGGGCATAAAGTACAAACCTGCACTCGACTCGGCGGGTCGGCCTTAAATTTTCAAAGAAATTGTTCCAAGTATGAGTCTCAGATGGATCTTTGACCTGAACTTCAGATGGTATTTGACCCGAACTTCATGCCACCTTGTGATTCTGTGAGACCCGAATTACGGGTGGGTCGACTTGGCGAGTCAGACCCAGTTTGGTCCCAAATTTGTAGCTTTGTTATATATTAAGGATTTTACGTCATGATAATTATGACATCGATTATTATGGTACATTGGACCAAAATAATATTTTGACTTTTATAATGAAATAATTAAGTCTTACATTTATAACCGGGACCATATTGAGAAAATTATGAGCTGTAAAACTTATGAATATTATATTATGAACCCATCACATATATTATTGTTGTAATATCATCACTCGGTTGATAAATTGTTGATCATTGTCCTCTCCATTGAGACGGTAAGCCTGAGCGTGTGGTAACCTAGCGGAATCATAATGGTAAGCCTGTGCGTGTGGTAACCATTATTACCTGTAAAATGATAAGCTTGTAGTAATCATATGACATCATTGTAAACTGCATATCGATAAGTCTGTGGTCTGTGGTAATCAAGCAGTTAATTGTAAACCCATTGTACGGTAAGCCTGAGTGTGTGGTAACCGCAATGTGGTAGCTTATAAGCCATTAGTTGGCCTCCTGAGATTATTGATTCATTTCATGGCATTGCATGACATCATTCATATATTGAATGGTACTTTAATCTGAAAACTCACTAAACAACTTTTTTGTTTACCCTTTAGTTGATTATATTTTTCAGGAAATGATAAGGGCAAAGGCCCGGCTGGCCCTTCTCGTTGAGACCTTTGGAGCATGATAGGAGCTCCATTCTTTTGATGATGTTCGGGATGGGAGTAGCGGGCTTCCTTTCTTTTCAACTACTCGAATTAGTCTTTGATTATGATTTCATGTGTAATTAATGATATTAAACTTTGTAACCCCAATTACATTATTCTGTGATTTTGACACTCTGTTGTGTTGTATGGAAAGTGTTTGGAATCATTGTGAATTCACGTTTCATGCAATTCAATCACATACAAACAATCAATATGAACAATTAACATCAAACACAAAATACCGAATGATTATTGTTAGGAATAAATATTAAATAGAGATGAATCAATTATATTGTTTATTAGTTTAGGGATCTTATTGTAAATACATAATACTTATGTATTGTGTATAAATAGGAGGCATTGCATGTGTTACTGTGAAGTGGCTGGTAATTACATACACACATATGATGAGATCAGATTAGAGAGAAGGAGTGTCAAACAAGAAAGTCAAGAACATCAATGTAATATTTATTCTCTCATTAATCAAGCATTAATAATTGTTCATATGATTGTTTTATGTTGAATGAATTGTATGAAATATGAATTCACAATTGGAATCAGAGCCAAGTTTGGTTGAATTTGAGTGAATTTTTGAATCTGAAAATTCATTTTTTCGAACACTGTTACAATAATTTTTTTTTCGAAAACAGAAAATTAATTGAGGTTTTTGATTCTGTGGATGAATTGAAGTGAAAATTGGAACGAAGGTGGAACATTTAAAGTCGAATCTATTGTGATAAACATCAGATTTTAATTCCAAACACACAAGATTTAATTTGGATTTTACTGAATTTTTGAAAAAGTGTGTGTTCTTGAGGTTTTTGATTGATTTTTGGGTTTTAATCTGAAATTAGCCAAAGTTGTTTCACAAAAAGTGTTTCTGTGTTAAAAACGAACATTCGATTTTAATCTGGAATCAATTTGTGGATTTTGTTGAAAATTGAAATTTTGAAGTTGATATTTGAAATATTCTGTTGAAACTCGGGCAAAGTTACAATCATAGTGTTAATCGAGTTTTATTAGAAAGCAATCGAGTTTCATTTATATGTTATCGAGTTGCATGCTTTTATGATCGAGTTTATTTCTTAATTGATCGAGTTTGATATATGCTTATTTCGAGTTTGATTCACTGTGTATCGAGATTGATAAAGCTTTGATTCGAGTTGAACATACATTTGTTCGAGTTGAACATCACTTAATTCGAGTTGAACATCATATCATTCGAGTTTGATTATACATTCATCGAGTTTCATGCCTTATGATTCGAGTTTTAAGCCTTAATCATTCGAGTTTCATGTTTAATTGATCGAGTTTCAAGCTTAATTGATCGAGTTTAATTCCTTCTTCATTCGAGTTTCATTCTTGTTCATTCGAGTTTCATACTCAATCATTCGAGTTTTATACTTCTTCATTCGAGTTTGCTGATTCTTTATTCGAGTTTGAGTCTTCATCAATCGAGTTTGATTCTTATACATTCGAGTTTCATCCCATATCATTCGAGTTTTGACTATTTGACCTTTGCTGCTTAAATTGACCATAACTTTTGACTGGAATATCGTTAGAAGGCCTACCATACGTCAAATCGAAGCTTGAAAAGAGATCTACATTTCTAAAATAGGCGTAGCCGGTTCGGTAAATTTTCGAGGCCCATTTCCACTCCAGAAAAAAAGTTACGGGCAATTTTATGAAGAAAAGTTGAAATTTTAACGTCAAAAAGTCATTTCAGAGCTGATTTTTCACAAGTAATCATTAACTGAAATAATTTTTCAAAGTTTTATCAGAACTCATTCAGTTTTTCCATAAAAGATCTTGGAAGATTCACTTTTCTGCAATTCATAATGGCATATGAACATTTTTCAAAGTCTGAGCTGATTGTCAAACTTACTGAATCTGAAAAGATTCGTAAGAACAGTTACGACATTCTCATTCAGTTAAATACTGATAAACATTTGGCGTTACGTGACGTACAAATACTGAATGAAGAAATTCAGAACTTAATGAAAAAACAAAACTCTGAGAGTTGTGCTCATCAATTGAAAATATCTGAATTACTTAAAGAACTTGATGAGCTGAAACAAGAAAATTTTCAGACTGCAACTCAACTCAAATATCTTTTGCCTGAAAGATCTGATCTTTACAAGAAAGTTAAAGATCTTAAAGAATTACTTTCCAAGACAAATCATACTGATCAAAATTGTGTTTTAAACAAATCAGAAGAATTTTTTGCTCTTGAAAAAGAGTTATCTTTAACTAAAGATTCTCTTGAGAAGGAAAGACATATGTTCTTACTGAAAGAACAAGACTTTAAAACAAAATCTAAGTTGTTGAAGATGAAAGAAAGATGTTTTTAATTAAAGAACAATCTTTTAAAACTGAATTCCAATCATTTGATAATGACAGAAATTCATATTTGGTCATTATCAAAGGTTTAGAAGATCAGATACTTCATCTTACCAAACAACTTAGTAATTCTCCTTCTTCAAAAGAATCAAAGGTTGAGATTTCTTCAGTTTGTTTAAAATCCAAAGTTGATCATTCTGATTTATCTACAGAAAGTGAAAATAATCCAACTGAATTTTATAAATTTGATTCTTCTTCAGATCTTAAACTTAAGTATCTGTTAAAGATACACAGAGGCAAAGATAAAGTTGCTGAACAACTTCCGATAAAGATTTACCGGTGAATCTTCAAAGTCAACTTTTCTTAAGGTTTCTGGAAATACTGGTCATTCTTCACAGAAAAGAATTTCTCAGAAAAACACCAAATATTACCAGAAACAGGCTGAAACCGGACAGTTGTTCATAAAGAAGAGTTTGAAAAGTCTGAACATTCAAACTCAAGTTTCTTTAGAAATTCAGATATTCAATTTTCAAATACTCAAAGAAATTTGTTTTCTGCTTTTGAAAGAGAAGCTGATAGTTATACCTTGCAATGGGTACCTAAACCCAAGTACAAGTGGGTACCAAAACCTGTTTTGAAATGGGTACCCAAGAGCGCTAACAAGTCTGGATCCAAATCTGTTTGGATACCAAAGACATCTTAAATTTTGCAGGTTATAGGTTTCTTATCATTTCAGATAAGAACCCGTTCTTCATTTCAATAGGCTCTTGATTACATTAGATCAAGACCCGTGTTTCAACTCAAGATGGTTTTTAGTCATATTAGACTAGAACCCGGACTTCATCTCAAGAGGCTTCTACTCACAACAGTGTAGAACCCGATCTTCACTGAAATTGGATTTTGTACTTTTCAGTACAGAACCCAAGCTAATGGTTTTCAGTTTCTTCAGACTGAAACCCGAGCTTCTGCGACATATGGCTTCTAATCATTTCAGATTAGAACCCGAGTCTGAAAGACAAATATTTCTGGAATTCATGCTCTGAATTCAACTCTAAAGCTGCATTGATTTAGAGGGACTTTTATTTTTATAATTTTTTGCTCCTGATTTAATTTCTCTGAGTTGACTAACTTTGTTTGCTTATTTCTAGGGGGAGTTTCATACGCACTTTGACGATGACATTTTTCAAAACTGTGTGTGATTTTTGTGACACCCTTGCCACATTAACCACCAATTACGATTCACCCAGGATTAATCACCAACATACAATTTCATAATGATCTGATAACTTAATTAAAGTGCGGAAGCATAAAATACAAAATAAAATAATACAAATTTGTGTCCAACACCCTACGGTGCTACATAGGTTACACGTCTAAGTCTACAAACTCAAAAGTATTACATCATCCCCAAATTTATTACAACATTAATTCCATAAACCAAATACCAAGTTAAACAGTAGAAATCTTCAAATACTTCAACAAACGTCCTAGCTAGATGGTCCCGTAGCGGATTTCCCTTTTCCTGTAAAAATGTAACAACTGAGGGGTAAGCGAATTGCTTAGTGAATACCATAAGATTTTACACATTCTACAAATCTTTATGATGCCACCCAGAGTAACCGCGGTAACACATACCGTATACTCCACACGTACTCAAAGTACGTAAACCTGAGCCGCAGCTCCTTCGAGCTGACACTCGGCATAAGAAAACCAACCATCTGAGGCAGACATTACATCGGGGATGACTTACTGTCTATCCTGACCACAGAGGTGTCAAACTCTTGGTCATATAGCACAGTAACATCAGAGTACAGATGCGACCACGCAGGTCCATCAAATGGATGCACAACAAATGAACGGACATGCAACAAGTATGAATGTGCATCAACATACACGCAAGTTAGTAGAGTGCCAAACGAATATGAAACAACATGCCTCAGCAGGCAAAGCAAACATAAAGCAGATGCAACAATGTTAAAATCAAAGGTACTCACAGTGGGTGCGTTATTAAACTTCAAGTTACTATTATTTCTCCTCGGGATTTCAACCGGATCCACAATGTACCCCACTGTGGGTTAAACAACACCACAATGGACCTGTTAAATTAGTTGTAACAACACATTGTGTCAATAACTTGTTTAATTTCATAAAACTAAATTTTATAAATTTTGTAATTTTTGATCCCTATTTCGGATCCATGTCCGAATTCGGACCCCACCCGAATTCGGACCCCCAATTCGGACCTCACAATAATTCTAATTCGGTCCCATGAAAGTTCGACTCTTGTCAAGTTCATATCATATACAAATTCGGACCACATTCTAATTCGGACTACATCCTAATTCGGTCCCCAATTTAAGTTGGAACCTTACCCGAATTCGGACCCAACCGAATTCGGACCTATACCAAATTTTCATCACTTAGAAAATATTTTGAAAATTTGAATATCCTGAAATCCGGGCGTCATCCGAATTCGGACCAGATCCGAGTTCATCTCGGATCCGAATTCGGATCCCACTGTGTTCATACTTGTGCAGTTTTATCAAATTTCAGATTTAATCCCATCGTTTTTTGTACTAATTCAATACATGAAATAACTTATACAAACTAAAATACATCTATTTTCAACCCTTTTAACACCAATATTAACACTTTTACATACCAAACCCACTCTTTTTTTTTGTTCAACCGTTCGAACACACACACATAAACACACACTAATCTCAAAAAATCATACTTATAGTGTGAATCAGAAGCTGAAATTTAATACATAACATCTTATACACTAGATTTAAACAAATCCATAAAAATATCACACATGCATCAACATCTTCAACACCAAATTAGTATTTCGGATTTTAACAAATCCGAACTAAAAACCATCAATTTCGAAGAATTAATGAAATGTTTACCTTAAATCGTCAATTGCAGATGTTATAGTTCCTTCCTAGCAATCTTGTTTCAAATTTTTAGCTTCAAATATCAACTTTTATGATTCTTGAATTTGTATAGAGAGAGAGAGAGCCGAGAGATGAGAGAGAGAGAGAAATGGTGCAAATGAAAGACCATAAGTCTTTTATTCTCACCAAAAGGCCTTTGGCCTGGCGGTAAGAGTGGGGAGTTGTAAGCGAGAGGTCACGGGTTCGATCCCCGTCGGAGGCAAGTTGATATTTAGGTGGATTAAGTGAGTCTGGTGTTAAAGGAGTAGTTTAGGAGTAGGAGTAGGATAGTTTGCCGTTCAAAAAAAATAAGTCTTTTATTCTCAACTTTTAGCTTTTGGCACATTTAACCCCTCTACTTATCCGGTTCCATAAAATACTGATTTTATTAAAATAAAAGAATTCTATCTTTTATTTATTATTCTTAATAATTTAATAATTATTTTCACTTAATAAATAAAAATTTCTAAATTTCCATAATATGCAACCAACTTTATAATCAATCCAATTTTTGTACCAACTTTCATAATTCAACTTACATTACCAATTTAAACTTAATAAACTTCAAATATAATAATTTAAATCTGAGGATGTTACAATTTTTCACGAAAATATTTGATACACACATAAAAAGAGTTTTTGAGCTGAAAAGCAAAATATTTTCATTTTTTTCTGATTCTCTAAATCTCTCATTGAGATTAATTGATCTAATCTCTTTGATGTTCATTATCTCATTTCTTCTGAGATTCTCTTTGTTACAATGCTTCCAATTTATAATGGATTCTCTTTGTTATCTCCCAAGTGCTAATTCTTTCAAGAAAATCTAGTTCTTTTCATTTCATATATCAGATTTTCTATTTTATTCTAATATCTCCCATATTCTCTGAATATAATCTCTCCGATATCCCTTGAGCTTCAAAGCTGAAAATCTTTTTGCTGACTTCGATTATGCACCAATCTGAGTGATAGGCATAAATATCGCTTCTATGGTCTAACCAGAACCGGACGACCTACCCAAGAAGCAAACCATCTATAGATTGTGAGGGTGAGGGTTCTTTAGGTTTATTAGTTGAGAAGTGTTAGTTATCACGGGATACTGACAGGGTCGAGCAGAGATAAAATGTAAATGAGAGGGATATTGATATTGAAAGGAGATGGTGGTACATCAGATCATGCTTTTGTTATAAAGCTGACTGAATTTATTTCTCAAAAGTGAGCCGGAGGGAGCTTAGTTGAAAAATGCTGAGTGCTGAGAGTTGAGAAAGGATTAAAAGAAAAGAAAATCCTACCTAAACTGTGTCGGCTGGGTAATCCTCATAATCTATCAAGCCCTATGTGACTTGATATTGAAAAAGACGTCATGGACCTAGTGACGCATGTACTTAACCCTACCAACTACTCAGTTATCTCTCAAAAGATTTCTGTTTCAATAATCACGGAGATATAGCACATTTCTATCTATATATCATTTGGATATTATTGATATTGAAACAAGGAAGACAGTTGCTCCGGTCTCCAACTTCATTTGATGCACATTGTGTCTAGAGCTGATTATATACACTTTTAGGACACATCGAGTCTAACAGTCTGCGTGACTATAAACTGCTAGTCCAAAGTGGCTAAGCTGGAACAAATATGAGTGATTCTTTCATGATAAAGGATTTCACGATGACTATTTGGAAATCCTACCAGTGTTAACATCATGTCAGCGCTGAAAGTACGTCACATAGATTATGTCTATTGTACAAACAAGAATCCTATGTGGACCTGGACTCATTATTTCAAAAATGAATTTGTTTCATTTTCCTCAAGTCAAGTTGAAAAGCTTCGACTTTGTTTTCTAAAGAAAATGTATCAGTTTGAGGGGGAGTGAGATAAATCTGTTTAGTATAGGAGGAGGGATATCAGTTTGAGGGGGAGATAATAAATTTGTAATAATTTCCGAGTTGTAATTGTTGTTGTATTTCATCTACTGTATATTCCATGCATTAATGTCTCTGACTACTTTGCATGATGTTCATATTTCTTATGATCATCATGAGGGGGAGAAAAGCTAGAGTTCAGAGACAATTGTTGAGTAGTTTGAAGACAACTAAAGACAATTTCAAAAGCATCTCAAGACATTTGATCAAGGGAGATAGAGAAAAGCTATTCATAATCCAAGAGGGAGTGTGCTTAAAAGAAAAGAGAAGATTAGAAATAAAGAGGTTTGAAGATCATAGAGAAACAAAGATCTGAAGATTCAGAAGATTTAGAGATCGAAGAAAAGAAGAAGAAAAGAATCGAATCAAGAAAAAGTCCCTGAAATGAACTTTAATAAGAAAATTGATTTCGTCTCTAAGGGGGAGATTGTTGGGTACAATATTTTGTAGAGATGAAATTAATTTTGTTTAGAATAATTGTTTTCATCTCTAAGGGGGAGATCGTTAGGAATAAATATTAAATAGAGATTAATCAATTATATTGTTTATTAGTTTAGGGATCTTATTGTAAATACACAATACTTATGTATTGTGTATAAATAGGCATTGCATGTGTTACTGTGAAGTGGCTGGTAATTACATACACACATATAATGAGATCAGATTAGGAGAAGGAGTGTCAAACAAGAAAGTCAAGAACATCAATGTAATATTTCTTCTCTAATTAATCAAGCATTCGATTTTATGTGTTGATAATAATTGTTCATATATGTTGAATGAATTGTATGAAATATGAATTCACAATTATAGAGAGAAAATATTACATTGAGGTTTTGGCTTTCTTGCAAAGCAATCCTTCTTCTCTCTACTTGTTCTAACCGTATGTGTGTATGTGTATATGTGTAATCTCACCTTAGCATGCGTAGCATACATTTCTATTTATACACAATACACAAGTATTGTGTATTTATACACATAACCCCTATACTATTGAGTATTTACAAATATATACAATATAATTGTTTTTCATCTCTATTATATATTCCCAACATTCTCCCCCTTAGAGATGAACACAATTATTAAAAGTAAAATTCATTACAACTCTACAAATGTTGTCCCAAACAATCTCTCCCTTAGAGATGAAATCAATTTTCTAATGGAAGTTCATTTCAGGGACTTTTTCGTGAATCTTCTTCTTTTCTTTGATCTCTGAATCTTCTTCTTTTCTTTTATTTGTCTCTCTCAGATCTTCACATATCTTCTTCTATGATCTTCTCTTTTCTTGTATTTTCTTGTAAGTACACTCCCCCTTGAATCATGAATATCTTTTGAATGTCTCCTTTTATCAATTGTCTTCAAACTACTCAACAATTGTTTCTGAAATTCAGCTTTTCTCCCCCTCATGATGATCATAAAAATTATGAACATCATGCAAAAATTTCAGAAACATGAATTCAATGAAATTACAGTAGAAGAAATACAGCAATAATTACAACTCAGAAATTTATTACAAATTGATTTTCTCCCCCTCAAAAATTTCACTCCCCCTATAAAAACAAAGCTTTACAACTTTAGGGAAAATGAAACACATTCATTTTGTGAGATAACGAGTCCAGGTCCACATAGGATTCCTGTTTGCACAATAGACATAATCTATGTGACCTACGTTTAGCGCTGGCGTGATGTTAACACTGGTAGGATTTCCAAATAGTCATCGTGAAATCCTTTAACATGAAAGAATCACTCTTATTTGTTCCAGCTTAGTCACTTTGGACTAGCAGTTTATAGTCATGCAGACTGTTAGACTCGATGTGTCCGAAAAGTGTATATAATAAGCTCTAGACACAATGTGCATTAAATGAAGTCGGAGACCGGAGCAACTGTCTTCCTTGTTTTAATATCAATAATATCCAAATGATATATCGATAGAAATGTGTTATATCTCCGTGATTATTGAAACAGAAATCTTTTGAGAGATAACTGAGTAGTTGGTGGGGTTAAGTGCATGCGTCACTGGGTCCATGACGTCTTTTTCAATATCAAGTTGCCTAGGGCTTGATAGATTATGTGGATTACCCAGCCGACACAGTTTAGGTAGGATTTTATTTTCTTTTAATCCTTTTTCAACTCTCAGCACTCAGCATTTTTCAACTAAGCTCCCTCCGGCTGAGAAATAAATTCAGTTAGATTTATAGCAAAAGCATGATCTGATGCACCACCATCTCCTTTAATATATCCCTCTCATTTGTATTTTATCACTACTCGACCCTGTCAGTATCCCGTTCTAACTAACACTTCTCAACTAATAGACCTAAAGAACTGTTACCCACACAAACTATAAGTGGTTTGCTTCTTGGGTAGGTCTTCCGGTTCTGGTTAGACCATAGAAGCGATATTTATGCCTATCACACAAATTAGGTGCAAAATCGGAGTCAGCCATAAATGAACATCTGATATATGATATGAAAAGAATCAGATTTTCTTAAAAGAATTAGCACTTGGGAGATAACTGGAGAATCCATTATAAATTTGAAGCATTGTAACATAGAGAATCTCAGAAGAAATGAGATTATGAAAATCAAAGAGAGTAGATCATTTAATCTCAATGATAGATTTAGAAATTCATAAAAAAAATTTCTTTTCAGCTCAAAAACTCTTTTTATGTGTGTATCAAATATTTTCGTGAAAAATCACACACTGTTTTGAAAAATGTCATCGTCAAAGTGCGTCTGAAACTCCCCCTGAAAATAAGCACACACAGTTACTCAACTCATAGAAATGAAATCAGGAGCAAAAAATTAAAAAAATAAAACTCCCTCTTTGTCAATTCAGCTTCAGAGTTGAAATCAGGGCTGGAATTTCAGAAAGATTTGTCTTTCAGACTCGGGTTCTAATCGGAGGTGATTAGAAGCCATATGTCGCAGACGCTTGGGTTTCAGTCTAAAGTAACTAAAAACCATTATCTTGAGTTCTTGTACTGAGAAGTACAAAAGTTATTTCCAATGAAGATCGGGTTCTAGTGTGATATGACTAAAAACCATTCTGGGATCTACTCTGATGTGAGTAGAAACCTTTTGAACTGAAGGACGGGTCCTGAACTGAATTGAACAGGAACTATTGTTGAATTGAAGAACGGGTTCTTATCTGAAATGATAAGAAACCTACAACCTGCAAAATTTAAGATGTCTTTGGTATCCAAACAGATTTGGATCCAGACTTGTTAGCACTCTTGGGTACCCATTTCAAAACAGGTTTTGGTACCCACTTAAACTGGGGTTTAGGTACCCAGTGCAGATTATAACAATCAGCTTCTCTTTGAAAAACAGAAAACAAATTTCTTTGAGTATTTGAAAATTGGATATATGAATTTCTAAAGAAACTTGAGTTTGAATGTTCAGACTTTTTCAAACTCTTCTTTATGAACAACTGTCCGGTTCTAGCCTGTTTATGGTAATACTTGGTGTTTTTCTGAGAAATTCTTTTCTGTGAAGAATGACCAGTATTTCCAGAAACTTTAGGAAAAGTTGACTTTGAAGATTCACCGGTGTAAATCTTTACCGGAAGTTGTTCAACAACTTTATCTTTGCCTCTGTGTATTTTTAACAGATACTTAAGTTTAAGATCTAAAGAAGAATCAAATTTATAAAATTCAGTTGGATTATTTTCACTTTCTGTAGATAAATCAGAATGATCAACTTTGGATTTTAAACAAACTGAAGAAGTCTCAACCTTTGATTCTTTTGAAGAAGGAGAATCACTAATTTATTTGGTAAGATGAAGTATCTGATCTTCTAAATCTTTAATAATGATCAAATAAGAATTTCTGTCATTATCAAATGATTGGAAATCAGTTTTAAAAGATCGTTCTTTAATTAAGAACACATTTCTTTCATTTTCAAACAACTTAGATTTTGTTTTTAAATTTTGTTCTTTCAGTAAGAACTCATGTCTTTCTTTCTCAAGAGAATCTGTAGTTAAAGATAACTCTTTTTCAAGAGCAAAAAATTCTTCAGATGTGTTTAAAACACAATTTTGATCAGTATCATTTGTCTTGGAAAGTAATTCTTCAAAATCTTTAACTTTCTTGTAAAGATCAGATCTTTCAGGCAAAAGATATTTGAGTTGAGTTGCAGTCTGAAAATTTTCTTGTTTCAGCTCATCAAGTTCTTTAAGTAATTTAGATATTTTCAATTGATGAGCACAACTCTTAGAGTTCTGTTTTTCTTTTAAACTCTGAATTTCTTCATTCAATATTCGTACGTCATATAACGCCAAATGTTTATCAATATTTAACTGAACGAGAATGTCGTAATTGTTCTTACGAATCTTTTCAGATTCAGTAAGTTTGACAAGCAGCTCAGATTTTGAAAATTGTTCATATGCCATTTTGAATTGCTTGAAATTGAATCTTCCAAGATCTTTTATGGAAAAGCTGAGTGAATTCTAATAAAACTTTGAAAAATTATTTCAGTAAATGATAACTTGTGAAAAATCAGCTCTGAAATGACTTTTTGACGTTAAAATTTCAGCTTTTCTGCATAAAATTGCCCTTAACTTTTTTCTGGAGTGGAATTCGGCCTCGAAAATTTACCTAAACTGGCTACGCCTGTTCTAGAAATGTAGATCTCTATTTAACTTCGATTTGACGTATGGTAGGCCTTCTAACGATGTTCCAGTCAAAAGTTATGACCAATTTAAGCAGCTAAGGTCAAACAATCAAAACTCGAATGATGATTTATGAAACTCGAATGATATGGGATGAAACTCGAATATGTAATGATCAAACTCGGATTATTAAGGTTGAAACTCGATCAAAGAAAGATGAAACTCGAACTATAAATGATCAAACTCGAATGATGAACTATCAAACTCGAATGATATGATGTGCAACTCGAATAAAGTTATGTTAAACTCGAATGAAATGGAAATCAACTCGAATTACAAAGAAGTGAAACTCGGATAATAAAGTCACAAACTCGAATGACAATAAGACCAAACTCGATCAAAGAAGTATACAACTCGGTCAATGAAGTGATAAACTCGAATGATAAAGCATGAAACTCGGTCAAAGCTTGTATAAGACTCGGTCAAAGCTTTATAAAACTCGATCACTTCTTTGTAAAACTCGAATAACACTATGAATTCAGTGTTGCCCGAGTTTGTTCAGATCTAATAAAAATCAAGTTCAATAACACAACTTTTTCAACAAAAATTCACCAAATGATTCCAGATTAAAATCGAAGCTGCGGTTTTCACACACAAACACTTTTTGTGAAAACGACTTGACCAATTTCATATTAAAATCCTTGAATTTGACAAAAAACAGTCAAGAACACAAACTTTCGAAAAATCAGAATAATCCAAATTAAATTCTGATTGTTTGGAATTAAAATCTGAGATATATCTCAATGGATTCAACTTTAAATGCTCCACATTCGATCCAATTTTCAGAACATTTCATCCACAAAATCAAAATCCAAAATTGATTTTCTGAATTTTGATAAAAACGAATGTAACAGTGTTTGACTATTTTTCAAAATGCAGATTCAAATTCACTCAAATTCTGCCATATTTGGCTCTGATACCAATTGTGAATTCACTTTTCATGCAATTCAATCACATACAAACAATCAATATGAACAATTAACATCAAACACAAAATACCGAATGATTATAGAGAGAAAATATTACATTGAGGTTTTGGCTTTCTTGCAAAGCAATCCTTCTTTCTCTCTACTTGTTCTAAACGTATGTGTGTATGTGTATATGTGTAATCTCACCTCAGCATGCGTAGCATACATTTCTATTTATACACAATACACAAGTATTGTGTATTTATACACATAACCCCTATACTATTGAGTATTTACAAATATATACAATATAATTGTTTTTCATCTCTATTATTTATTCCCAACAATCATGTTGATTACTATTTAAGTATTTAAAAGTTTTAAATTTACCCGTATTTCCGCAAGTACTCTGTATGAATTATTGTATAATCGTATCGAAAGACTCGTATTAGTTGTATGGGTGTTTCACATGATCATCTAAGGGTGGAACCGACAAACGGCAACAATGAATGCTACGTTACTTATGACTTCGCGATTTGAAAAGGCAATGGGAAATTCGGAGGCCACCATAAAAAAATCAGAGTTAGACAAATATTTGGGAGAAGAGCGTGAGCCTATGGACCCAAATTTTGACATATTGAATTGGTGGAAGGTTCAACAATGTAGATATCCTGTTCTTGCTAGGATGGCACGGGATATGCTTGCTATTCCGGTTTCCACAGTTGCCTCCGAGTCCGCTTTTAGCACCGGAGGACGTGTGCTTGATTCTTTCCGGACTTCTTTAACTCCAAGAATGGTGTAAGCTTTAGTTTGTACCCAAGATTGGCTATGCACTTCTCTAATGCCAATCACAATTAATGACACTTTACTTGAATTAGAAAATATGGAGGAAGGAGGTTAGTATTAAATTTCAATATTTCGTATTTCATATTTAATTTTATAACATATGCATTTGGATTTTTGTACTATTTTTTGAATTGTAGACTTGAAGGACTTGACTGTGGAACAACAGATCATCGTTATTGATGAAACGATTGATGAAAGAGTAGAGAGTTGTGTGGTTGATTGAGAATTGAGATACTTGATGAAGGTAAATTATAATTATTTGAATTTGTTAGATTAGTACTACTTTTTATTTGGTAATACACTAATACATAATAAAATTGTTATCACATAATAAATGTTAATGTTTTTTGTTTTAAGTTTTATGTAGATGCATTACGACGTGCCACGAATGACGAAAGGAGTATTACGACTTGCCACGAATGACGGAAGGATGTATTAACGTATTGGTAGTTGGAACTTGGAAGCATGCTTAAGTATTTTTAGTTTTCATAATATGTAATCGAAGTCTTTAAACATGTAATTTATTTGTTTGTGATGTTTGTATTTTTAAGGAATTTGGATAGTTGGATGAATGTAATAAGTTAAAATGTTTGTGATGTTTGTATTTTTAAAGTATTATTGATGTTTTTCAAAATTCAAATTTTTGGATTTTCGGATACTATTCGCATCCGTATCCAAAATTTCGGCGGATACGGATTCGGATAGTTTTTTCAACTATCCGAAATTTCGGATATCCGAAATTCGGATATCCGACTATGAACAGCCCTAGGTGGAAGTGTATATGGGCTACTAACCATTAACTGTTCTTGGTTCTACTTTCTTGAAGGGCAGCACTCGATTTTTACCCTACACTTACTTATCAAATGGCCCCAATCAACAACTTATATCTTATTATGTTTTCATATTAAGTGGCTCAACTATTCAATTTTGTTATCACGATATGTGATACCAAGTCCAACTAGGGATGTCTCATAAGTGTTCAAACCACATTCAAATGAGGCTATCAGTTACATGATGTCATAACCAACTTCTAACATTCATATAAGTGAGCACATGCATATGTCCAATAATGGCAACGAGGTGCCTAAACAATAAAGCATGACAATATGCATATGATTACATGACATGTTAACAATCAAAGGCATAAACAACATCTAACATGTAACCGTCATACTATATGAATCCTAGAACTCACTTTGATTGGCTTAGTATAGCCTTGACTTCTCTAATAGCCTCGTAAATGCCTGAATAAGGCTAAGCTACATCAAACAAGCTTTAACAATTCCAAAAACCTACATAAGGTTTACTTAGCAATTATATAAGCTAATGATTGGTTCCATTTCGACTAAATAGCATCATGATACAACACCGTTTGGTGTTGTGATTGATTTAACAACCAATTAACCAAAACCGATATGGGTTACATAGCCTCAAATGAAGCCAACAAAGAAGAAAGTATACAAGCAAGATGGAAAGAAAGATTATACCTCAAATAAAACAACAAATGCAACAATTTAAGCTCCAATTAATCTTCTACCTCTTAACCCCACACACAAAAACTCTAACTTTTCTTCTCTTTTCTTCTTCGTTTTGTTTTTGTTAAACAAAACACACACTTTGTGTGTGTTTGATGATCATATTTACGCTGTGTTCCATTTGAGAGAAAGCAAATGATAGAGAGGAAAAGAAGAAAGAAGAAAGGCTTGTAAGTTGTTTCTTTCCTTTTCTTCCTAGATTTGAGAAGAAACAATATGAGTTAAAATCAAGTAGTTTTCTATCATTTTCCTCCCCAACAAGTTTTATGGAACACAAGTTTTTAGCAGATCTCTACTATTCCATTCATTTCCCTCCTTTAATGAAGTTCTGGAACACATCGTTAGAGAAAAGAGGGGAGGTGGTTTGGACTTTAGCCATCCCAACCCTTTAACTTTCTTCCCTCTTCACATTACACCCCTCCACTACTGATTTTAATAAACTTTCATTTATACAAATACACACCCCATCTTTTCTAATTATACACCCACCCTCTAATTACCTTAATTATTAAGTAATCATTGCATGATTTGATTTATTTAAATTAATTTTAATATATAAATGTAATAATAATGATATAATAATTATATAATTATAGATTGATTTGACTTTTATAAAAACACACACCCCCCTTCTAATTATACACCCCCTAAGATTAGATTTTAATTTTTTAAAAAAATCTTAATTTTAAAATACATTAAAATTTAGCGATAATTGCAAAAAAAAAAATAATAATAATAAAAATTAACCAACTTTGTACAAATGAATTTATTACATAAAATATTATGGCAATAGTTGATTCTTGTACATTTTTTTTCATTCTTTTGCAGATCTGCAATGTCCCGCAAGTGTTGGCATTGGATGTCCCTCTTGCAAATCCACTTTTATAAAATAATTTCCATGAACAAATGCAATTGCTATCGATTGATTTAGTTCTGGCGCCCGTGGCTTTTTCCAAATCGCAAAAAATGTGTAACTAATTAGATTTGTTAAAAAGCAAACAATGCAGTTGTATGTGTTTGCAATCAAGACACAAGTGTCAGACATTTTCATCCAGTGATGTATTAGTGCAAAACCGTTACGGTAATAATCGAGAGAACGTTCCACAACAGCGTAGCTATCACCCATAGAAATTTGATATCCATTTGGATTGCTACGCAACTCCTCCAATAATTCACGACGAATATCCCGCCATTCATCTTGAGGTCGACCAAGAGCAACATATATTAATCGAAAACCACAATTTCCATCACCAACAACATCTTCTATTCCAGTGACATACGGTTGAAAAAATGATGGAATTTCACAAAGGTCGGGATGTGTATAACAATTTCCGTGTTGTGGTGGTTCGCCATGAATATATTGACCATACATTGAGGCTGCTGGATCCTACATTTACAAAAAAAAATAAGATTAATTTAATGGATAATATAGAAACTAAATAAATAAATTATTTACAAATGTTACCTGGAATGGTTGCTCATGATTAAAGTATTGACTATGCGACGGTGGTTGGTAGTCACTAATTAAACTATTCCAAAATGGATCTTGAGGAAAAGATCCGTATTCACCGTATGTTGGATTCATATGCTCATACATCGTTGGTTGCTCATTCAAGTCAAATAGATTCGGAACCTCATACATCGTTGGTTGTTCGTTCAAGTCAAATGGATATGGCGTATATGTTGAGCAACTGTGTCTCCGAGCCTCTACAGGTGGAACATCATGCTCCTGCTGAACTTGTTTCCCTTTGGTAGACATTTGTTGCTCATTCGGTTCAAATAGCATTGGTCGATAGGTAGAGCAACTATGTCTACGACCTTCTTGCTGAACTTCTATCTGCATGAAAAAAATATATAGTTAAGTAATGACAATGTAAAAATAAATTATTCATAGGAAATAAAAATATCACGTACCTGTTTGTTTTGTACGTTGCATCCATCAATAACACTTGTGGGAACGAACAACAAGTCGCTATTGATATTGGATGACAGAAAAACAAGTCTTCTAACTCATTTGTTTCCACGGCTTTCTTGAATTGGTAAATGAATCCTTTGTCATCCAAAACATTCAAAAGAACCTCCATAGGGGTTTTATCAGCGTTATTGCGCAATTTTAGTTTGTGCCGCTCATTGTATACGTTTCTAAGCGATGAATGATTTTGTGCATTTTGAGATTTTAAGTGGGCAAGAATATCCCTTGGATTCACATGACACTCTGATAGATATGCAAGAGTGTTTCTTTCTTCCTCAGTATGACGCATTGCATAAGGATGCTTCTCCCAACTTCCTACAGCGATGTGATTGTGCATACCACATAATACGGTTAACTTCCACGATCTGATTTGATCATCGTTACGGGAAGCAACTATTTCAAAAGGACAATTGATTTTTTTGGTTGAAGTGACTTTAGTAGACACAATATCTTTGTACTCACCACTACGATCACACACACACACAAATTTTTTTATTTCTTTTTTTTTTTTTGGATAACTTTGTACGTTAATATGCTACATTTTTCACCCAATTTGTTACATCTTCGACGGTATCAAAATTCTACACAAATAAAACATGTGAAGTTGGTTGCTATATCATAATGAAAAAAAAGAATCCAATAAATAACAATAGCATTTTACAATATGGACGATAAATTATAATACATATTTTAAAACAATTAATTGCGTAATAATAGGTCAAATGGTAAAATACAAAAGAATCCAATAAATAATAATAGCATTTTACAATTAGTTGGTGACTTTGTTCACGTAATATATTTAATAGGTCAAATGGTAAAATACAAATTATCAAAAAACAATTATGAAAACAAGTCTAAAGTTGTTAAAATCTATATCCAAAAATTTAATAAACTAACGATTTATAAACATAAGCAAAAGTGGTTACAAATTCTAAGCTACGTACCATTAGCCATCATCTGTTTCAATATATAAACATGGTTAAAATCTATTTTATAATGTAGTTTAGTCAAATGCTCATGGTAAAGATGATAATATCTATATGCTTCAATATTTACAATGCAGTTAAAGAACAAACCTCGACAGTCGAAAATGCTTCAGTATTATCCACAACATAACATTCACTGCTCGCCATATTACGAATGTACGAAATTGAAAATGTAAATGTACACTTAAACTCTCAACGGTATCACTTATATGAATGAATGAATCAATCGTTCGAGTATACATATATATAGAATTGATATTTACATTTTATACCCCTAAACTCTTTCAAAATTTATAATTTAAACCCCCACATAATAATTCATAAAGTATAAAAAAACAAAAAAATTTATGTAAAATTGACGATGGGGGGTGTGTGTGTTATCAAGAAATTGTGGGTCCCACCCACTAAAAAACAAAAATAATTATATAGAATTGACAAATGGGGGGTGTGTTGTTTATAAATTGGTGGGTCCCACCATTATTAAATTCAAAAAAAATAATAATATTTTAGATATTGATGGGTCCCACATCATTAAGTAATAATTAAGCTATTTAACTAGGGGGTGTGTAATTAGAAAAAAAATTGAAGGGGGGTGTGCGTTTAACACAACCCTTGTTATAATTATCATTTTACAAACATTTATTTGAATTCTAAATTGTTATTCATACTTACCTTTTAACAATATTTATGATATTTTCCGATTAATAATAATTACTTCATAATTAATAGACTTAACACAAAATACAACATATTTAAAATATTCAAATGAACATCAAAGACGACATATTTAATTAAAACAGACAACGCCAATCATGAAAATTAATCGAAAATAATTTTTCTTTAAATATGACACAATTGTTACTTTAAATTATATATTTTTACCAAAAGTCCATTCATGTATTCATTATTTTAATTAGAGTAAATTACAAAAATATCTTTGTGGTTTGTTTAAAATTATGGAAACGGTCCCTTACCTTTTAAAGTTGCATTGACAGTCTTTCAAACCATTGTTTATTTTCATAAATGGTCCCTCCTATTATTAATTTTTTTAAAATGACCAAGATACCCTTTTATTTTTAATCCATTGATATTATAATTATTCACTTTTAGTCATTTGGCTAACTTTTTGTATTTTATGTTTAATTATTTTTTTTAGACATTATTTTACTATTTTTTTGTTTGATTATAAATAATTGATTATGATTTGATCAACTATATATAGTCAAAACTATAATTTATTAATTCATGATATTAATTATATACTTTCTCTATATTTATATATTCATTAAATTTTTATTGGGTTTAGATTTTATATTCAAATTTATATTTTGAATTTAACGAATGCACTTTGTCAAGAAAGATAAAAATAAAACACAAATTTAGATAATAAAGTTAATGTAAAATTTTTTAGACCAAGAAAGCTAAAATAATGTACAATTTTGACGAAAGGGGTATTGATTACCAATTAAGAAGGTAAAATTTTAATGTTATGATCCGTTTATTTTTTTTGGCTAAAACAACCTTTGATTATTGTTTTGTCGGCCTAAAATTTGAATTTCATGTCCTTTATCGGCTGAAATAAAATTTTATGTTATATTTTTTTGCCTAAAAAATTTCACGGTATCTTTATTGCTAATTTTTGCATTTTTTTTTACTCTTCTTGCTAATCTTTTCTTTTAGCAATACTTATTCTTTTTTATAAAGTTAATAACATATACCAAACTTGGTTACATATTTATATATTGGAAGCCATTGGAAACCAACATGGTGTATAAACAATCCAAAATGCATCTAGAATATTATTCAAGGGCATTATAGATATATATTTCTTTTACATTAATTTAGTAGAATTTAAAAATCAAATTTAATACTAGAAAGTCCTATAATTACTCTAATTTTCGATTTTGATGAGATTTATCAATTTAACAAAAGTGATATCTTACATGGACAACAGAGAGGTTTCTATTTTGACATTTTACATGTTTACCATTTTGTCCATATGCACACCGATGATGCATCCGAAAAGTGACATAATCATATCATTGTCACCTTGTTCTTTTTAATGAATGCATCAGATCCAATGACTTCAACCGGTAGATACTAGTTTCTTATGGTTTCCTGATGCAAATTGGTTTTCCATTGAACGCACCGATATATATATAGTGTGATGAAAATGAAATCAAAATTTTAATCACAAAAATGTCAACCAACTTAAACTCGAAAAGCCTATCTTGATTGACATCAAATACCTAAAACCCAATAACATTAAAATCTAGTGAAATTAATATAAAAGACATACATATCTTGATCGAAATTCAATCCAATTATATACGTTAAACTTTTTAGTTTTAAAAAAGGTTGGTTTATTAAAAGTTATTCCATGAATAAAAACGATAAAATAGAATAAACAGTTTATACGATTATTTATTTTACTATTTTTTAATTAAATGAAATGGATATATTGTTTATGTAAGTATATTTTTTATATTTTTGAAAAGACAAATTTTATTTTTTATATTGACTGAATAAACAATCTAAAGATTCAGTTCATGGTTTCACGTTATTTCACTATTTGGAAATTGAGATAAACAACAAATAGATATTATAAATGTACAATCTAGAATTCTACATATATGACAGAAGAGTATAAATTTAAGAAATAAATGAAATTTATAACACTAATTAATTAATAACGACATGATAACTTTTAATAATATCAGTAGTATTAATAAAATTGTATATGATTATAGAGAGAGTACACAGTTACTATCATGAATTAATAAATATTAATTGATCAAATCATAATGATTTATGCAATAATTAAAGTTAAAAATGAAATAATAAAATAATAAAGTCTCAAATAAAAAAAATTAAACATAAAGTACAAAAAGTTAGTAGAAGGACTAAAAGTGAATAACTATAATATTAAGGGACCAAAAGTGAAAGGGTGTATTTATCATTTTTTAAAAATTAATAGCAGGAGTGGCCGTTTATAAAAACAAAGAATGGTTTAAAGGATTGTCAATGCAACTTTAAAAATTAAGAGACATTTTTCATAATTTTAAACAAGGGAACTATTTCTGTAATTTACTCTTTTAATTATAATCGATTGCAGTCTTTTGTTAATTTCTAACCCAACATAACAGTTGTTATGTTTATTTAACCAATTTTTTTTTTTAAAAAAAAAAGTAAATTAAAGATTTCATTTACATTATTTTATATGCTTTTTTAAAATAAACGTTATAAAGTCTTTTTTTAAAGAATAGTTATTTTTTAATCCAGCAGAAACTATCATGTATGTAAACATGTTAAAAAATGAATATTTTATTTGGGATCCCTGTGTACAAGGTTCTTAAAACCATTTGAAAACTAGAAGAATAAACAAGATAACGCGCATACAAAGAGGATTCTTAACCATTCGCGAAGAAAAGATAGTTGTTTTAGGCAAACATAGCAGAACGCAATCAAAGCTTTCCATTTGACGGGTTAACATTCAAAAAAATCCTATCCGTTTTTTTTTTCATTTCACGATTAAGTCTCTAAACCTTTTTTTCTTATCAATCCATTTTTGTCTTATTCAAAAGTGTATATTTGACCTGTTTGCCAAGTTATCAAACAAACAACCTTAGTTTTTTCACTTGATTAATATTGAAAAAAAACCCAGCATCTTTCCATATTATAGCGATTAAGTCCATAAACTTTTTGTTTTATCAGTTGTATTTTACTGGCGAATTCAGGAGCCAGTCAAAGATAAATACTTTTGAATAAAACAAACATAGTTTAGGGACTTAAACAATTTGATTTAAAAAAAAAAAACTTAATTGAGAAATGAGAAAAGTTGATTGACTTTTTTTAATATTAACCATTTAAGTTTTATCCAAAAGAACCATGTTTCATCCGGTTTACATTATTGTAAGTTAGGCATATAAAACATTTTATGTATTTTGCTCAAATCTCCCGGTAGAGCTAAACGATAGGCCACCAATTCTATCTTATTAATAAGGCCAAAGGGATTCGTTGCCATGGATGCCACCCAAATTTGCCGCCACGTCAGCGCCACGTCAGTTTTGCCATTCTTTGTCATTTTGATGCCATTCCGAGGGTGTGGTTGCCATTCGTTTTTTTTTTTTTTTTTTTTTTTTTTGCATTTAAAACTTATAAAAAATATTGAAATAAAAAATAACATTTAATTAATAATATTAAAATTAAACATAACATAAAACATTTCATTAATAATATTAAAATTAAACATAACATAATTAAGACATTAAAACTAAAAAAAAAAAAAACATACTTAAAAATACTTAAAAAAAGATTAAAATACTTAAACTGCATTCCCCATTTTTTTTTTCTATTTCTTCCTTTTGTTTCATCGCGACTTCGAGTTGTCTTCCGGTCAAATGACTAACGTCTTTGAAATAAACTCTCAAGTCACGAGCTTTTTGTCTCGCGACAAGATCTTGTTTTTTTCAATCCAAATATTCGCCTAAACGATTTTGTAACCCAGCTATATTTGCCGTCATGGAATCAAGATCTTGTGAAGTCGATGTTGGCGTCGTAACGGAACTTGTTGCCGCTAAACCCTTACATTTTGTCGCGTTCCTTCCAATCGGTCGTGTGGGTGGGGGAACCTCAAACGAGTCGTCATCTTCGTTAAGGTTGATTCCGATATGCGCATCCGACGACATTGTGAACTCGTTAGAGTCTGTTGTTTTTGATCGTTTAGACCCACGTTCGATAAAATCGTAAACACGTTGCCAAGTTGGAGAATCTTTTACGACCGACCAAACTTCAATATGTTGAAACGGATACCCATTCGCGTCTTTAAACATTCCAAGTGTTTTTTTAGAATGTTTGCGTCGTTTTGACCACTTTCCCATTGGATGGAATGAAATATTGCCGAAAATTGTTTAACGACGGCGTTGACATTCCTCCATTTTGTGTATAGTTGATCTTTCGAACGGTATTCATTTTTTCCCATTTCTTGGTGGAACCTAAACCGAATTCGATTCCAAAAGTCTTTCCTATTTTGGTCGGTACCAGTAATAGGATCTTCAGAAACATCGAGCCAAGCTCGTGCCAACGTCTTCTCTTCTTGGGGGGTCCAATGTTGAGTAGGAGTCCTCGTTGTTGATTTCTTTTTATATCTTTCGTAGCCGACTCGGGTTCGGGATCCACTTCGACTTCGGGTTGTGTTTCCGGAACGACTTCGGGTTCGGGTTCGGCAATATGTTGAGATGGATGGGTGCCAAATGGGGATAACGTTGGGGAAGAGAGTGGTTGGTACTCCGTAAACGGATTAAATTGCGAATATTCCGGAGACATAAAATTTAGTCGAGTAGGCGTGATACCATACCCTCGACCGAAAACGGGTTGCGGAACCCCCGCAAACTTCATAAAACCCGTCGGAGAAAATATTGGTTGATCCATTTGCATCGGGATCGGACGATAAGCTTGATTTGTCGACGTTGGTGTGTTCGGATTGTTTGTCGAACCGGAACTGGACGCCATTTGAATATTTGAGAGAGAAGAGAATGGTGGTTGAGGGTTGTGAAATTTTTTTTTGAAATTTTGAAAGATTTGAGAATGGGTGTATTTTAAAAGATTATGTATATGTATGTGTGTGTGTGTGTGTGTGTATATATATCGCCAACGGTCGGAATGGGAGAGAATTCGCTCGGTATTGAAATGCCGATGCCGAATTCCTCGTTGCCAATGCCGAGGTCTCGGGGCGGTGTTCCCTCGTTGCCGAGCTCGATACTGAGCCGGTGCCGCTCCCACTCCCTGAGGCCTAAAGGTAAGGGTCCAATATATCTTGAACCTAATTTTCGTGTTTTTACAAGTCTTATTACATGTTTGGTTTGCAGATTTCTTCTCTGGGATATGCATTTTGTCAAAGGATTTGTATTATGCAGTATTTGCATTTGTTAGGTTTTTATTAAAGAATCTGCATTATCTTATAGAAAAAATTTATTATCTTGAGAATGCAAGGTAACTGAGATTTAAATTCTAAGGAGGGGGGGGGGGGGGGGGGGGGGGGGGGGGAGGGCTCAGTTTTTAAATAATAAAGAATGAAGGGATTTATGAAATGCTGAGAATTTAAATCCTTACTGAAATCGGTGAACCAAACACATGATTTTAATGAAAATCCCAGAAAATCCACGACCCGAAAGCTCCTTAGGGGGTGTTTGGTTCGCAATTTTTTTCTCCGGGATTTGCATATTGTCAAAGGATTTGCACTATGCAGTATTTGCATTTGTCATAGACTCTGCATTATCTTATAGAAAAAATTTGCTAATCTGAAAAATGCAAGGTAACTGGGATTTAAAAACCCAAGGGGGAGGCTCGGTTTTTAAATAACAAAGAAGCAAGAGATTTATGAATCCTGTGATTTTAAATCCTTACTGAAATCTGTGAACCAAACACAGGATTAAAAATGCAAATCCCAGTGAATCCCAAGAAATCCGCGAACCAAACGCCCCTTACTATTTCTTTCCAAGGGAATATTTTAAACATTACATTGTTATTTACTTGAAATTCAACCGACTTTCTTTTGCTTATAGGCATAACTTTTTTTTTTTTTTTGAATCATTAAATTCTTTCTCTTATTTGTACCACATTATTAATAGTGTAATTGTATTTGTGTGTCAAGATGACATTACTACCAAATTATGGTTGACGTCATAAAACACATAAGAGTCACAATAATGAGCACAACTGAGCAAATATAATTGAACAAACAAGTAAATAAATGTTGGACATTATTTATGGCATAAAAGTATATTAGATATCATTATTAAGATTAAATTAAGTATTTGATACTTGATTGTCAGTGTCTCAAAATACAAGGACTAAATTGCAACATAAATGTTATAGTGATTTAATTGTTATTAGATGGTAGTTAAATAATAATTTAGTCTTTTAATTATTATTATATAATTAATTAATATACTTTTATTTGAATTAGATAACGAAGATAATGATCTATTCATTTTTATATATTCATTATTAGATAATGATTATTTAAAAAGATGCATCTTATTTTTTATAAAAATATTCATGTAATTATAGAGATAAGTATATAGATAATTCAAGACATTATTTTTGAGATAATAATTGCATTACTAAGATAATGATTATTTAAAAAGATGCATCTTATTTTTTATAAAAATATTCATATAATTATTGAGATAATTACTAAGGGGGCGTTTGGTTCACATGTTTTTTTCTTTTGGATTCACATTTTGTCAAAAGATTTGCATTATTCAGCATTTGCATTTGTCAGGATTTTGTCAAAGAATTTGCATTATCTTATAGAAAAAATTTGCTAATATGAAAAAATGTAAGGTAACTGGGATTTAAAATCCTAGGGGGGAGACTGAGATTTTAAATAACAAAGAAGGGAGGGAATTAAGAAATCCTGGAATTTTAAATCGTTACTAAAATCTGTGAACCAAACACAGGATTTTAAATGCAAATCCCAATGAATCCCAGGAAATCCGCAAACCAAACGCCCCCTAAGAGTTCAATTAACAAACAAACTCTTGGTCTATTTAATGCAAAAAATCATCCCCTGCACAAGGTACACGCACATGGGCGTTTAGTTCGCGGATTTACTGGGATTTGCATTGAAAATCCTGTGTTTGGTTCACAGATTTCAGTAAGGATTTTAAATCCCAGGATTTCATAAATTCATTCATTCTTTGTAATTTAAAAACTCAGCCCCCCCCCCCCCCCCCCCCAGGATTTAAATCCCAGTTACATTGCATTCTTCAGATTAGCAAATTTTTTCTATAAGATAATGCAGGTTCTTTGACAAAATCCTGTCAAATGCAAATGCTGCATAATGAAAATCCTTTGAAAAAAATGCAAATCCCAGAGGAAAAAATATGCGAACCAAACACCCCATAGGTGTATTCTTTGTTCGTTCTTTGATTATTTGATTGTATACCCGCCACTGTTGAATTGTGTCATTACTGGTGGGTACAGAGAGCTTTCCTTTTGTGCTTTTTTGTGATCTACATTGAAAGGTACATTCTTTCTAGTATTCCTTTAGCTTATCATATGTTTCCATTATGCGACTTGTCGTTGATTCGTTTTTGTATTCCGCTGTGTTAAAGTTTATGTTCCTTTTATTTTATTTTTTTTTTCGATTTTCACTCAAACAACATGGGGTTCTACATTGGACCAAACATAGTGCTTATATGGCATCATGCCAATACTTGAGTGATAGCTTATAAAATAATCAAATTCAACAAGTGGCAAGTGGATAATACAACATTCCCTAAAGTCTATCACTATATATTGTAACATACCCTCTTATGTATGAATGGTATGAGGTACCAGCTTGAACTTTAATCGGCATGTATTTAGTCTAATTATGCAACTTTTATTTTAATTAAGTTTGTAATAATAAAATTTATGTAAAGTTTGAGTTAAATATGTTATTGTGTTATATTAGTGTAATATTGGGCCGTTTATGTAATTGGGCTTTTTAGGGTTTAGTCTTTTAGGGTTGTGTGCTCTATATATATAGAGTGACTTATGTATTTTCTATTCATTCTGTTGTATTGTATTCGTATTTTGCTTGAATAATAAACCCTTTAATCATTCGGTCATATATTTGTTATCATGATATCAGAGCGATGATTGTTGATTTGTTGAGTTCTCGGTTGTCGCACCCATTCACCATTTGGTTCGTCGTTTTGTCTCGTAATTTTCAGCCAGGTCTGCGTAGCCGTAAAAAAATCAACGCTCTGGATTCGTTCGCTGCTGGATCGTCATGATTTTTGATGTGAGGTTCGCGACATATGTGCCGCCACTTTGACCGATGGGATTGTTGGTTCGAGCTTTGTATTTGGAGATATTTATCGTCAAAGGTAGCTGTTCTGTTTCGAGATTTTTGGCCAGATTTGTGCTGTGGGGAAAACACTATCCTGACTTCATTAACCGTTGGATCGTCATGGTTTTTGTACTGTAGGTTCTAAACACTTATATCTTCAATATTACCGTCGGTATTATCGATTGAAATTTATCCCTTTGAGTTATTGATCGTCGAAGGTGACTGCAGATTGAAATCGTGGATTTTTGCACAGTAGTAGTAAAAATGAAGGTATGAGTTTTTATATTGTTAGATCGTTGTGATATTTGGATTGAAGATTCAGAACACAAATATATTTAATCTGACCATTTGGATTATCGATTAGAGTTGTTTGTTTGGACTTATTTATATTCGAAATTGGTTGTTGATTCATGATTTGCTAGTTTTGAGTTTCATATTTGTTTCGTCGAAGTTTCGAATTTGTTTGGGGTTATTGTTGCTATCAAGGATTGGTTTGTGAGTATTTTCGGCCATCTCGTTAGGTTTATTGTCTTTGTTGATTCGTTGATTATGGCTAAGGGTTTTGATTGTTGTCCTTAACTAATTGTTTGTTTATAGGGTTAAGGTTATCAGATTGTGGTATTCGCTATAGTTTGGGCTATTGGTTCTTGATCATCAAACTTCTTTTGGAATTTTACGTCATCAATTGTGATTTATATTGGAGTCATAATGGTTGCATTTGATCATTTGGTTATTGAGCAACTTAAACAGTATCTTGGCTCGTCATCCACTGCCATGTCAGCCTCTCCAACAGGTTTGTCTTCGTCTAATAATTTAGGTATTCCTTCGTCCTTATGGATCTTGGATTCTGGTGCATCTTATCATATGTCTCCTCATTTGTCTTCATTTGTTTCTTTATCTCCTGGTTCTCCTAGGTCAATTATGTCAGTTAGTGGAAAACCTATGCCATTGGAAGGTGTCGGTTCTGTTGTCACACCTCATGTATCACTACCTGATGTGTATTATGTTCTGAAACTTGCCTTGAACCTTGCATCAGTTAGTTAATTAGGTAAATCTGGTTATTGGGTCTTTTTTTCTGATAATGTTTGTTGTGTACATGAACCACGTTCTCAGACAGTGATTGAGACTGGCCGTAGACTAGGATAACTCTATATTGTGGATAATCTTAGACTGTCTGATGTTGCAGCTTCAAGTGTTGATTTATATTCTTTTCATTTAAGAAGATTGTCATCTGATTTTTATTTGTGGCATTCCGGTCTAGGTCATGTGTCTACGTCTCGTTTACAGTTCTTAGCTTCTACAGGCGCTTTAGGTCCATTTAACAAATCTTATATATCAGACTATAGTTGTTGCAAACTAGCAAACTTCTCTGCATTACCTTTTAATAAAAGTATTTCTTGTTCTTTGGCACCTTTCGATCTTATTCACTCAAATGTATGGGGACCCTCTCCTGTTTCTTCTAAGGGAGGATCCAAATATTATGTTTCGTTTATTGATGACTATACTCGATATACTTGGGTTTATCTGATGAAACACAGATCTGATTTCTTTTCTATTTATAGTGAATTTTGATCTATTGTAAAAACCCAACACTCTGCTGTCATCAAATGTTTTAGATGTGATTTAGGGGGAGAATATACATCTAATGATTTCACACAGTTACTTGCATCCGATGGAACATTGTACCAAACTTCATGTACTGACACTCCTTAACAAAATGGTGCTGCCGAAAGGAAATATCATTATCCTGTTGAGACTACTCGTTCCTTATTATTGTCTTCTAAGGTACCTAGTATGTATTTGGGTGAAGCAATTCACATTGCTGTCTATGTCATCAATCGAATTCCTACTGTTCATAATTCTGGTCTCTCTCATTTTGAAAAGCTCTATGATCATAGACCTGATTATACTTCCTTACGTGTTTTCGGTTTGCCTGTTTTGTTCTTCGTCCTCATGTGGAACACAATAAATTGTTAGCTCGATCTGCTTTGTGTGTATTTTTGGGATATGAGATTATTCAAAAGGGTTATCGTTGTTTTGATCCAGTGAGTCAAAAGCTTTACGTTTTGTGTCATGTCACCTTCTTGGAACATATTCCTTTCTATTCGATTCCCGCTCAGTCTCATGACATGACACGATCTGATATCCTTTCTATTAATCCTTTTAATGCTGACACTGATAATACCACTTCTAATGTCCAAATCAACACATCTGATATACTAACAACTGAGACACCTACAACATTAGATGACTCTGTTATAGAAACACATGTAGCTCCTCCTATGCCTATGTCCGTTCCATCGTCGATTGAGAATGCGAATGTCCGTACAACACGCAGGTCTATTCGTCTTCGTAAGTCGACTAAACTTCCTGATTTTGCTTACTCGTCTTATTATGCCTCTTTTGCTTCGTTAATTGCCAATATACATCGTTTGTCTGAACCCAAATCCTTTAGAGGGACTGTTTGCGATCCCCTTTGGCTGGATGATATGGTTGAGGAATGACTGCTCTTCATTAGACTCATACGTGGGTTTCGATCCGTTGCCATCTGGAAAGAATACTATTGGTTGCCGTTGGGTTTATAAGATCAAAACTAAGTCTGATGGGTCTGTTGAACGGTGTAAAGCCTGTCTTGTTGCTAAGGGGTATTCACAAGAATATGGTATGGATTATAAGGAGACTTTTGCCCATGTAGCCAAAATGACTACTGTTCGTATGTTGATTGCAGTAGCCTCTATTCGCAAATGAAAGATTTCTCAGATGGATGTCAAGAATACTTTCTTGAATGGTGATTTGCATGAGAAGGTTTATATGACTCCTCCTTCTGGCATTGCTCACAAGCCAGGATAAGTATGTCATCTGCACAAAGCTTTATATGGTCTCAAACAAGCTCCTCGTGCTTGGTTTAAGAAGTTTTCCACAGTCATCACATTTCTTGGTTTTCGTTCTAGTAATCATGACTCTGCTTTGTTTGTTAAATGTACGAGTACATGACAGATACTATTGTATTTGTATGTTGATAACATGATTATTACTGGTGATGATTATGTCGTTATTGAGTCCTTGAAGCGTGATTTAGCTCATCGTTTTGCTATGAAGGACTTGGATTTGCTTCATTATTTTCTGGGAATAGAGGTTGCTCACTCTGATAAGGGATATATTTTGTCTAAATCCAAGTATATTTCCGATTTGTTCGAATGCGCTCGTCTATCTGACCACAAGACTGTGGATACTCCTCTAGAAACTAATGCTCGTTATTCTCCTACAGATGGTGTTCCTCTAGATGATCCGACTTTGTATCGTACCATTGTGGGTAGTTTGGTCTATCCCCCGGTCACTAGACCTGATATTGCTCATGTTGTTCATATAGTTAGTCAGTTTGTAACTGCTCCCACAACTGCACATTGGGGTGCGGTCCTTCGCATTCTGAGATATCTAAGAGGCACTCAGTTCCAGACGCTTGTGTTTACATCCTCGTCTTCTTTTGAGCTACATGCTTACAGTGATGCTGATTGGGCTGGGGATCCTACTGATCGTAAGTCTACTATTGGTCTTTGCGTATTTCTTGGAGATTCCCTTGTTTCATGGAAAAGTAAGAAGCAGGATGTTGTTTCTCGTTCTTCTACTGAAGCCGAGTATCCGGCTATGGCTGCCACTACTAGCAAGGTTGTTTGGCTACGCTGGTTACTTGCTGACATGGGTGTTCGGTTATTTCAGCCTACCCCGATACAGTGTGACAATAAGAGTGCTATACAGATTGCTCGTAATTCTGTTTTTCATGAACGAACGAAGCATATTGAAATTGATTGTCACTTTACTCGTCATCGTCTTCAGATAGGAACTATTTCCTTACCGTTTGTTCCCGCCGCTCTACAAGTTGCTGAAATTTTTACTAATGCGCACTCTGCTTCTCGATTTCGTTATTTGTCTGACGAACTCTCAATGTTCATTGTTGTGGCAATGTGAGTTTGAGGGGGGATATTAGTGTAATATTGGGTCGTTTATGTAATTGGGCTTTAAGGGTTTAGTCTTTTAGGGTTGTGTGCTCCATATATACAGTGGCTTATGTATTTTCTATTTATTCCATTGTATTGTATTCTTTTAATTTTTTGCTTGAATAATAAACCGTTTAATCATTCGGTCATATATTTGTCATCATGTTAAAGTAAAGGATTAGGGGTGCAAATAGAATTATTCTCAAAGTTTTGGTATGATGAGACGTTTAAATAGCTTGCATTACTCATCATTTAGCTTTGATTAGTCCTCAGCCGCATGCAAATACTCATTTTCATGAAAACATTCTCATTTTATCAATAGAAAACGAATTCTCTCATCTCTCTACTCCCGGTTCTTCCTCTCTCTAAATATTATACGGCAAAACTTAAAATTAAGCTCGGGAATTTACATAAAACTTACATGCAAGTAAATTTCTATAAGAATCCAACTATAATTCGAGGTAATATGTAATCTAATTAGAAGTTTATGGTAGATTTTGTAGTTCTCGGCATGTAAGAATGAAACCGAGACCCATTTGGATAAAACATACAAGAAAAGCTTATACAAGCATCAAATGATGTTTTATATATGCTTGAAAATGTATTATACGTCTTTTCTAGGTATTTATAAGGCCTAAAATTGTTAAAAATAGATTTGGACAAATCTAGGTAATCCTGCAACTGATGAACAAAAAGTTTGAGTTGGAATCAAAAGTTTCGAAGCACGATATAAAGGTTCTGAAGTGTAACAACCTGAACAATTTTAATATGTAATTGTCAGTTTAATGTAATTTTTATTTATAAATTAGCAATGTAATCTTGTTTAAGTAATAAAAGTTATTAATAAAGTTAAATGTGTTATTTATAAGAAATATAAGGCGAAGGATCACAATTATCAAATTGCCAAATTGGATGAAATAAAAACTCATCAAATTTATGTGTCTACTCATTTCAAAAATTCAAGAAAGAAATTAGAGAGCCTCTTACTCTAAACATATGTTCTCCTCGCTAAAGTTCTTCAACCAAATCTTCAATTTAGCAATGATTCAAGTTAGAATTCACCAAATCAAGCATTAAACAACAAGAATTTACAAGAATACAAGGTAAGTTCTTCAACCAAATCTTCATTAGTCTACGGTTTATGTTTAAATTGAGAATTTAATTAAAGACTCAGAGACTTGAAATGGGTCTTTGTTTTTATGTTTCCGTTGAACCGAAACTAGAAAGGCCAAGAAGGCCTTGGCCTTCGGCCATTTAATTAGGTAGTGAAGTTGTTTGATTTTTATTCATATAATTCACCATTGATCCCTTTATTTCTTCTATAAAACAGTACCTCATGAATCTGCAGTGTGTTTGTGAGTCTGAGACTGAAAATTGATACCAAGTCTTGGATTGATCATATGGTGATTCTTCATTCTGTTCTAGTTATGCATACTT